>LR812538.1:3057269-3429769 GCA_903798195.1 Danio kyathit | reverse complement strand
TCCGTTCTGAATGAATAGTGAAAATAAAAAGGGAAATTTGACCTCATTTTTAGCTAAGTTAAGGGAAATGGCACTACTTAGCTAACGTTTTCTTTCCCAAACACACATTTTAGATGCCATTCATCAAACTCAAGTTAATGAACTGAGTCTTTAACTATATTACCCTAGTCACGATACAAAATTTCCGTAATGAAATATAAAAAAACGGCAATTTCTCGTTAACATTTAAGACACTGTTCATGGAGTTCTTAAACAGCGCTGATTGGCCATTGTGTTCACGTGCTCAACAGAAATCACTCTGATTGGCTGTCATCAGTTCACCTCACCGCTGTTTACTGAGTGCAAACACAGACGAGCGATCTACTGATGAAACGACTGATCTTCACGGCTTTAAAACGCTCCAATATCCGTCTATGTGTGTTTTCAATCTGTGAAGAGCAGGAAGCTGATAACCTTCACAGTCATTCTGTTGAGCACTGGTGAATACTACGGCAAATCAGCGGTGTTTATGAGCGCGCTCAGCGGCGCGTAAATGTTAGCGGGAAATTGACGTTTTTAAAACTTCAGTACCGGGACAACACTGTTAAAGACAACACGAAGATGTGCTACAGAGGACTGCAGTGTTTTATCACTCACCGGGTTACAAAGGGTGAAGCAGGGAAGCATCCCCACGGTGTTTACCTGCTGCCATGGACTGAAGTCTAGGAGGACACTTAAGCGTATCACTCTTAAAGAGATTGTGATGTTGTTTGACGCCTAATATGCTTTTAATTGTTTAAATGAAACTGAACGGAATGATATTAAAGTGATGTTTACACCCTTTCTGCATTTTGAAGTCACAGCAACAGCTGGAGGTTTATAGCACACAGCATGTTGTTGCAATGTTTACAGTGCTGATCCTATACTTCCGGCTTTCTTCCCACCGCAGCCTCGCTTTCGTGTTCTAAAATGGCGTTTGCGTGAAATAAGCGTATAGGAAGTGTGTCACAAGTTGTCACTGAATAAATGTGTGAATGTAAAACCAACTTTACCTTAATAACTTACTTTCACATTTCATTCTTAGCATACAGTGTCCACAGTTTAATTCACCATATTTAACTGTTTATGCTAAAATTATTGCTGCAATCAAAAACGAGTAATGTGTATGATTCAGCATAGCGTGAACTTACCTGATATAACATGAGAACTGCAGAGTCCAGCATTTCTATAGGTCGTCACGTCATTCAGCTCCCTTTTAGCCAAAGACGTCTGCAGTTGGCATTAAAGCAGTGTGGTGTATGGTAAAAGTTACGTTTTCTATTTTTGGACTTTTGAATTTGGCATCCTATACCGCACAACACCACATGTTTGCTATTGCAGACGATCTTTTTTTTGCAATCGTGACGTCATGTGTGACGTAGGTTGGTAATTCGTCTATAGTTCAGTTGCGTAATTCTGATTGGGCAGAACGAAAGTGTGCTCACTCAATTGGCTATTAAGACAGTCACACACAGAAGGCAGTAACACGGCAATGGGGGAAATTATTTAATACAATTATATATATATATATATATATATATATATATATAGTTGAAGTCAGAATTATTCGCCGTCTTTGAATTTTTTTTTTTCTTTATTTTAATATTTCCCAAATTATGTTTAACAGAGCAAGGAAATTTTCACAGTATGTCTGATAATATTTTTTTCTTCTGGAGAAAGTCTTATTTGTTTTATTTTGGCTAGAATGAAATGAATTTTTAATTTTTTAAGAACCATTTTAAGGACAAAATTATTAGCCCCTTTAAGCTATATCTTTTTTTCAATAGTCTACGAACAAACCATCGTTATACAATAACATGCCTAATTACCCTAACCTGCCTAGTTAACCTAATTAACCTAGTTAAGCCTTTAAATGTCACTTTAAGCTGTATAGAAGTGTCTTGAAAAATATCTAGTCAAATATTATTTACTGTCATCATGGCAAAGATAAAATAAATCAGTTATTAGAGATGAGTTATTAAAATGATTATGTTTAGAAATGTGTTGAAAAAATCTTCTCTCCATTAAACAGAAATTGGGGAAAAAAAATAAACAGGATGAAACAAAAATAATAATTCTGACTTCAACTGTATATATATATATATATATATATATATATCTCTTATCGCAGCCTCTTGTGATTAGCTAATAGCAACATTTCAAATCACGATTCGATTTCGATTAATCGCACAGCTCTAATAGAAATGCCAAGATGCGCATCAATTGTGAAAATGCGCATAACTGAGTAGGATAAACTTTTTTTTCAATAATAAAAGATGCGCATAAACTATGATGGAAACACTTTTACCAAACAAATTCCAGTATGCGCATTAAAAAAGTCATGTGATTTTGTTATAAGAGATCATGTGATGATAATAATGTGTGTGAACGGGCAAACCAGTAGGCTGAGCACACTGTAAAACATCTGAAATGTTGTTTTGGTCATTCTAAAATGCCTTAACCACTTCAGTATTAGTGTTATTATATTAGTAATGACCTCCAGAACTGTCGAGAGCGTCTGTGCTCTGCATCTCACGCCTTAAACGCCACCACGCGTTCATTGCGTTCCTGCATACTGTCTTCGAGGTGTAAGTAATTTATTAAATACAGGAAATATTGACGCAGCCTCTCCTACTGCAGCAAATTCCGTTTTTACTGTTGATATTTGGCGCCAGTTAATCAGGAAGTGACGATTTTGTTCTCTTTGACTACTTGGATGTAAATGCTGCTTTATTCGAAAGTCTTATATGCGATATTCCAGATTTGCATCTTTGGATGGGAACATAGCTAATGTTGTATTTTGATAATCTCTGCTAATATCAAGATTCTTACACATTTAAGCACATTCCAGATGCATTTTCATACTTTTACAGCACTTCACAAGTGTGGCAAATTACACATTTACATACGTAACGCATTACTTACCACGAAAAGTAACTAAGTAACACAACTAGTTACTTTTAGGGGGAGTAACTCAATATTGTAATTCGTTACATTTAAAAGTAACGTTCCCCAACACTGATTATAACCTATCTAGTATCAGCTTATTATGAGGCCAACACAATTACATTTTCAACTACTTTATCCTAAATCTAAGCATTATCAAACACTAAAAACTAAATTCAAGCATTTCCAAGCACCCGTAATACGATTTCACTATTTAGAAAACTCCTGAAGTCACATTAAAAAGGTAAAAATCCAAATGTGCGATTATAAAACAAACTTTACCCCCTATAATGTCTACCTAGGCTGCTCGCTGTGTTTCGGGACACAGCCCTCAGATACAATTGCCATAAATAAGATTCTTAGACATTTAAGCACATTCCAGATGCATTTTCATACTTTTACAGCACTTGACAAGTGTGGCAAATTACACATTTACATACGTAACGCATTACTTGCCACGAAAAGTAACTAAGTAACGCAACTAGTTACTTTTTGGGGGAGTAACTCAATATTGTAATTCGTTAAATTTAAAAGTAACTTTCCCCAACATCAAAATAATAGTATCATAACTCACATAATAGTATCAGCTTATTATGAGGCCAACACAATTACATTTTCAACCACTTTATCCTAAATCTAAGCATTATCAAACACTAAGAACAAAATTCAAGCATTTCCATCACCCGTAATACGATTTCACTATTTAGAAAACTCCTGAAGTCATATTAAAAAGGTGAAAGTCCGAATGTGCGATTATAAAACAAACTTTACGCCTTATAACGTCTACCTAGGCTGCTCGCTGTGTTTCGGGACACAGCCCTCAGATACAGTTGCCATAAATAGTGCACAGTGCGCTGGGTAACGTAATAAATAAATGGGCTACCGCGAAAACTCACCTCGCTGCTGGAAACTCCGCGGGCTCTTTAACCGCCAGTACGGCCTCAGCGTTGCTGGTGTATGCGGTCAACACGACGTCCTGCTCGCGACTCATCTTTTTCAGCGAAACATTATTAATATTATTGTGGAAGTTTCGTTGTAACTTCGGCCGAGCTGCTGCTGCTGAACTCTCCCCTAACAACATGAATAATCATCACTGTAGAGCAGCCAGCCCCGCCCCCCTCGCGGACAAACGGCCAATCATAGACTAGGATTATGAATATTAATCGTGCTAGGTCACGCTTACCCACCAAGCCTTGCTGATTGGCTCAAATGCAGACTATTTCAAATAAAAAGCTTGACTTATGATGAGTTTTAAAGGATAGTTCGCCAAGAAATAAAGGTATATCATCATTTACTTGTTCAAAATATGTTTTACTTCCTTTCTTACAAGATAATATAGTTTGAAGAGAGTTGGAAACCTTGCTAACTTTCATAGTAGCCTATTTGTTTTGTTTTCCTACTATGGAAGTCAGTGGTTTCAGGTGTTTACTGGCTTTAAAATATCGTATTTTGTGTTCAACAGAATAAAACGACTCATAAATGTTTGGAAACACTTGAGAAAGAGTAAATAGCGAGTACATTTTCTTTTTTGGGTGAGCTGTTGCTTGATATCAACGTTCAAGTAAGGTTACTAAGCAACCCAGGTAACGTAATTAATATTCATTAGATACGTCATAGTTCTGAAAATAATATAGTTTTCATTTTTAAGCATATTATAAGGCTTTAAAAACTCCAGTCAGAGATTATTATCAGTTTTAAAACTGTTGCAGAGAGAATCTACTGTTAAAATCCCCAGCGATCTACCTCTCTGTGTATCTCAGTTACCGACTCATGTGTATTAATTTAATGACTTTGTTTCCATTAATTAATGATGACATCTGGTGTTTATCAGTCAGGTTGATGTGAAAGGTACATTTAAACAAAGCAATAGTCTTTGCTACTGCGCGTGGTATTACAAATTTAATATTACATCACCGGCCACTTTATTAGGTACACTTGTCTAACTGCTCATCCAATCACATGGCAGCAACTCAATGCATTTAGGCATGTAGACATGGTCAAGCCGATCTGCTGCAGTTAAAACTGGTCAGAATGGGGAAGAAAGGTGATTTAAGTGACTTTTCATTTCTGCTGCGACATTCGGATGGTCGGGTCAGAATCAACAACAGGGTCGGGTCGGGTCAACAACATGAAAGCATGGATCCATCCTGCCTTGTATCAACGGTTCAGGCTGGTGGTGGTGGTGTAATGGTGTGGGGGATATTTTCTTGGCACACTTTGGGCTCATTAGTACCAATTGAGCATCGTGTCAACACCACAGCCTACCTGAGTATTGTTGCTGACCATGTCCATCCCTTTATGACCACAGTGTACTCATCTTCTGATGGCTACTTCCAGCAGGATAACACACCATGTCATTAAGCGTGAATCATCTCAGACTGGTTTCTTGAACATGACAATGAGTTCACTGTACTCAAATGGGCTCCACAGTCACCAGAGCTCAATCCAATAGAGCACCTTTGGGATAAGATATTTTAATAGATATATTAATTCCAGCCGACAAATCTGCAGCAACTGCGTGATGCTATCATGTCAATATGGAGCAAAATCTCTGAGGAATATTTCCAGTAGCTTGTTGAATCTATGTCATGAAGGATTAAGGCAGTTCTGAAAACAACTAGTAAGGCGTACCTAATAAAGTGGCCAGTGAGTGTATATATTAATGTGAAATTGATTCAGAGAAGCATTCACAAAAGGCAGCAAGATGAGTTTGTGTATATGCTATGGATAATACAACTTTATTATTTATTATATTATTACAACATTTATATTATTTTAGAGACATATGAAATCTGTATATTATTTCTTAAGAATTCACACAGACATGTATATGTGTGTCTGTATATGTGTTTGTGTGTGTGTGTGTGTGTGTGTGCGTGCATGCGTGTGTGTGTGTGTAAATAATTTAATTTCAGTGGTTTATTCATACTTTAAACATTTAATTCAAAAACAAAACAAAAAAAACTTTAGAAATGTAGTAATGTACAAAAAAGTTTTATTAAAATAAAAAATTAATCTACTTTTTTAAACTGTTTTTTTATTTATTTTACAGTAGTAGATACATTCTACTGCACAATAGTAATGTCCTTCTTCCCATTCAATTTATTCATTAATTTTATTTCGGCTTAGCTCCTTATTTATCAGGGGTCACCACAGCAGAATGAACCGCCAACTATTCCAGCATATGTTTTTCACAGCGAATGCCCTTCCAGCTGCAACCCAGTACTGGGAACACCCATACACACTCATTCACACACACACTCATACACTATGGCCAATTTAGTTTATTTAGGTCCCCTATACAACATGTGTTTGGACTTGTGGGGGAAACCGGAGCACCCGGAGGAAACCCACGCCAACAAGTGGAGAACATGCAAACTCCACACAGAAATGCCAACTGACCCAGCCGGGACTCGAACCAGCGACCTTCTTGCTGTAAGGCCAAAGTGTTTACCACTGAGCCTCACATTTAATTTTATTTTCCTTTTTTTTTTTAATTATGATATGTTTTAGTGAAGAGCTTTGAGTTTTTGTGTATGTGTGACGATAGAAATACAGCTCTCAGCATAAATGAGTATTCCCTCTTTTGAAAATGTATATTTTTATTAATTTCTCAGTGAATCTGGCCAATATATTTTAGTGGATTTAAACAAAATGGTTTTATCAAACAGTTATATTCATTAAAAATAAGCGTTTGGTCATCGAACATCTTTAATAGAAAGATAATACATTTAAGGTCAAGTGAGGTGTTGCAAAATAAAATTTAAAAATACAAAATTTCAACTAAATTTAATATCTTTAAAGTTCTCCTGATTTCCCCTCTTTACTAAAATTTGATTTAGTATTCTCTACAGGATGCTCTACAGTAATATATTTGTGCATATACATTAGATTAGTCAGTGCCAAAGACAAAACTGATGAACTAATCTAACAAAAAACATGAAAATTCAAGAGAAACATAAAACATATAAAACATAGTTGAATTTTTGTACTTTGAACATTTTTTGCAAAACCTCATTTGAATTTAAATGCACACTACCTGACAAAAGTCATGTCTTGACTTCTAGTTGATCATTTGGTATCAGAAGTGGCTTATATGAAAGGCAAAGGCCTCTAGATGACGCTTATTTGAGCACAATAAAATATGATCATGCCTTGATTTTGAATGATTTCATTAGGACAGTAAGGTCTGACTTTGCTTAGACAAAAGTCTCATCACTGAACAGAAATAATGTCCAGTCTAGAATATAAAGTCATGCTGCAGTGGAAACAGAATGAATATTGTGTCTGACTCCATCATGAGCTTGGAGGACTGCATCATACATCTCTGAATGACTCAAATCACGCATTAATAAAGTCATCTGGAATGGCAAAAAAAGCGTTCTTGCAGGACTCCCAGAGTTCATCAAGATTCTTTGGATTCATCTTTAATGCCTCCTCCTTCATCTTCATCTTACCCAAGACATGCTCAATAATGTTCATGTCTGGTGTCTGGGCTGGCCAATCCTGGAGCACCCTGACCTTCTTTGCTTTCAGGAGCTTTAATGTGGAGGCTGAAGTATGAGGAGCGCTATCCTGCTGAAGAATTGTCCCTCTCCTGTGGTTTGTAATGTAATGGGCAGCACAAATGTCTTGATACCTCAGGCTGTTGATGTTGATCATCCACTCTGCAGATCTCTCGCACGCCCCCATACTGAATGTAACCCCAAACCATGATTTTTCCTTCACCAAACTTGAATGATTTCTGTGAGAATCTTGGGTCCATGTGGGTTCCAGTAGGTCTTCTGCAGTATTAGTGATGATTGGGATGCAGCTCAACAGATGATTCATGGGAAAAATCCACCTTCTGCCACTTTTCCAAATCATCAACTAGAAGTCAAGATATTATTTGTTGCTCTCACAACTGAGATCCACGACAAGACTTGTGTCAAGTAGTGTACTATCTTTTAATTCCTAAAGATATTCAGTGAACAAACTCTTATTTTATTGACTAACTGTTTAATAAAACTGCTATTAATAAAAATATTCATTTTAAAAGGGGGGTACTCATTTATTAAAACACAATCACGACGTGAGCCAACACAAACCTCAAGCTGAAGCTTTAAGACATCAGCATTTAGTTAAAAGTTCTGAGGTTTGCTTTATTTGCCTGTGATTTGCCTTTTGTCTGTCAACAATGTGTGAGATTAAATAACACCCTCCTCTCTGAAAAATGTCGCCCAGTCGGTCAGTGTGAGAATTGATGCTAGAAGGTATACAGCTGTGGAAGGAAGCTAACGAGAATTAATTGTATTATTAAACTCTCCATCAAATTGTATTTTATTAATGTCTAACCCAGCCACAACCCTCACAGTAATGTAAAAACAGTAATTATACAGAGTATTATTTATTAAATTACCCATTATATTGTATTTTATTAATGTCTAACCCAGCCACAACCCTCACAGTAATGTAAAAACAGTAATTATACAGAGTATTATTCATATTATTTAATAAATTACCCATTATATTGCATCTTATTAATGTCTAACCCAACCCCAACCCTCACAGTACTGTAAAAACAGTAATTATACAGAGTATTATTCATATTATTTAATAAATTACCCATTATATTGCATCTTATTAATGTCTAACCCAACCCCAACCCTCACAGTACTGTAAAAACAGTAATTATACAGAGTATTATTCATATTATTTAATAAATTACCCATTATATTGCATCTTATTAATGTCTAACCCAACCCCAACCCTCACAGTACTGTAAAAACAGTAATTATACAGAGTATTATTCATATTATTTAATAAATTACCCATTATATTGCATCTTATTAATGTCTAACCCAACCCCAACCCTCACAGTACTGTAAAAACAGTAATTATACAGAGTATTATTCATATTATTTAATAAATTACCCATTATATTGCATCTTATTAATGTCTAACCCAGCTACAACCCTCACAGTACTGTAAAAACAGTAATTATACAGAGTATTATTTATTAAATTACCAATTATATTGTATTTTATTAATGTCTAACCCAGCTACAACCCTCACAGTACTGTAAAAACAATAATTATGCAGAGTATTATTCATATTATTTAATAAATTACCCATTATATTGCATCTTATTAATGTCTAACCCAGCTACAACCCTCACAGTACTGTAAAAAACAGTAATTATACAGAGTATTATTTATTAAATTACCCATTATATTGTATTTTATTAATGTCTAACCCAGCTACAACCCTCACAGTACTGTAAAAACAATAATTATGCAGAGTATTATTCATATTATTTAATAAATTACCCATTATATTGCATCTTATTAATGTCTAACCCAGCTACAACCCTCACAGTACTGTAAAAACAGTAATTATGCAGAGTATTATTCATATTATTTAATAAATTACCCATTATATTGCATCTTATTAATGTCTAACCCAGCCACAACCCTCACAGTAATGTAAAAACAGTAATTATACAGAGTATTATTTATTAAATTACCAATTATATTGTATTTTATTAATGTCTAACCCAGCTACAACCCTCACAGTAATGTAAAAACAGTAATTATACAGAGTATTATTCATATTATTTAATAAATTACCCATTATATTGCATCTTATTAATGTCTAACCCAACCCCAACCCTCGCAGTACTGTAAAAACAGTAATTATACAGAGTATTATTCATATTATTTAATAAATTACCCATTATATTGCATCTTATTAATGTCTAACCCAGCCACAACCCTCACAGTAATGTAAAAACAGTAATTATACAGAGTATTATTTATTAAATTACCAATTATATTGTATTTTATTAATCTCTAACCCAGCCACAACCCTCACAGTAATGTAAAAACAGTAATTATACAGAGTATTATTTATTAAATTACCCATTATATTGTATTTTATTAATGTCTAACCCAGCCACAACCCTCACAGTACTGTAAAAACAGTAATTATACAGAGTATTATTCATATTATTTAATAAATTACCCATTATATTGCATCTTATTAACGTCTAACCCAACCCCAACCCTCACAGTAATGTAAAAACAGTAGTTGTTGTTTTACAGTGTAACAAAAAAAATGATGCTATGGGCTATTGTTGTGAGTTTCCGCAGCTGTATCCCTTCTAGACTTCACCTGTCCTGAGTCGGCCGGGGCGGGAAGGAAATATGATGTTGTGCTGACCGCAGACCACACAGGAGCGCTGGAAACCATTATTTATTTAGTTTAGTTCCTCAACACACAATCAGACACGTTTCCATTCCCGATTGTTTCAGCACGTCTGGCTCTCTGTCTGACTCACAACACAAACTGAGGATTATTTTGGCAGCCATGATGTCTGTTGATGCAGGATATACTGCGAATGAAACATATGCACAAAACTTGAATATCGCATAAACTTGAGCAAATATGAGTCAGAGAAATGTAGTTAAGTGTGTTTGGAGAAGCCACTGTGGTGTTTTTTCTTCTTTATAAATGAGTTGCGCCTCAGAAGACGAAACACAATGAACACAATGCGGTGCTTTTGGAGGCGTGAGATGCTCTTTGAGAGCGCAGACAGATGCTCAAGACAGTTCTGGAGGGAATAATAATAGAATAATAATAATACAGAAGCACTGTGATGACGGACAGACGGCTGAGGCCTTTTAGAAATCAGCAAAACAACATTTCAGATGTTTTACAGTGTAACACTGCAAAGTCCATTAACGCAAAGTCTCTGAAACACACATTTACATCTGAAATGTTATAAAGCTATCTTTTCAAAAGTACACTTATGGGTTAATTTTGGTCCCTCATTAGTACCTAAATATTACAAATCAGTATCACTGACATTTTTTTGTACTTTTATTTCTGATATTTGTAAGATATGTTGGTGGATCAACATCTTCAGGAACCACATTCCTGTCTAAAAACATTGTCTTGACATTATTTCAAATCATAACCCACACGGAATCTGAACGCACAGAATTCCGCAGATTTTCCGCAGAATTCCACAGATTTTTAGCCCATCATTAATTCTGTTTATTTACTTGAGTAAATGTGTGTAAATCTGAATTTATTCAGTTTTTAAATTACACATATTTCATATATTAAGTTTTTAGTTTTGAGACTCCCAAAATAATTCTGCAGAAATCCGCAGATTTTTACCAAAATTCTCCGCAGAAATTGCAAAAAACGTCCGCAGATTCGGTCTGGCCCTAGGCTATAACCCTTTCACCAAGACTTTCCCCCAAAATCTCAATAACATATGAGTAAGAACCCTAAACCTTGTTTAAGCCTAAATCTGACACTGACTGTAAACGTATCCCTCAAATCTGACCGTTGTTGATGTTGATTCAGGAATTTTCTCTACATGTGAATGCAGGTTTTGAGAGCTTGAGCTGAAAAGTCCATTTGGAGTCTTGTAAAGTGCCTGCGTCACTTTAACTCGCAGTGGGAAGAAGTGCGTGTGTGTGTGTGTGTGTATATATATATATACATACAGTTGAAGTCAGAATTATTAGCTCCCCTTTGAAATTTTATTCTTTTTTAAATATTTCCCAAATGATGTTTAACAGAGCAAGGAAATTTTCACAGTATGTCTGATAATATTTTTTCTTTTTTTTCTTCTATTTTTCTTTTTATTTCGGCTAGAATAAAAGCAGTTTTTAATTTTTTAAGAACCATTTTTAGATCAAAATTATTAGCCACCTATTTTTTTTCAATAGTCTACAGAACAAACCATCATTACACAATAACTTGCCTAATTCCCCTAACCTGCCTAGTTAACATAATTAACCTAGTTAAGCCTTTAAATGTCACTTTAAGCTGTATAGAAGTGTCTTGAAGAATATCTAGTCAAATATTATTTACTGTCATCATGGCAAAGATAAAATAAATCAGTTATTAGAGACGAGTTATTAAAACTATTATGATTAGAAATATGTTGAAAAAATCTGCTCTTCGTTAAACAGAAATTGGGGAAAAAATAAACATATATATTCTCTCTGTATGTATGTATGTGTGTGTGTGTGTGTGTGTATATATATATATATATATACACACACACACACACACACACACACACAGTATATATGAGACTGAGAGAGAGACAGAGAAAGAAAAAGAGTAAAGTCAGAGCTGTAAATCTGCTGCCCTCTGCTGTTCACAGCCTTACTCTGTCTCTTAAACACATCCCCCAGTTTACAGGCCTTTCAGAGCTTTGTGCTAGTGCGTAACACAGGCTTGAAGAGTAATACAGGTATGTCAGATTTGATGATCTTCATTATCACCATCAGAATTATCATCATCATCATCATCATCATCATCTTCATCATCATTTATAATAATCATCATCGACCTCATCACCACAGTCGTCATCATCTTCATCATTATCATTATAATAATCCCCATCTTCTCATCATCATTATAATCATCTTCATCACTATCAGCATCATAATCATCACTTTCATCATCACCTTCATCATCATCACCATCATCATCATTTTCATCATCACAATCACACTTATCATCTTCATCATCATCATTGACCTCATCATCATCATCTTCATCATCATTATTGACCTCATCATCATCTTCATCATCATTATTGACCTCATCATAACCGTCGTCTTCATCATTATCATTATAAGAAATCTCCATTTTCTCATCATCATTATAATCATCTTCATCACCATCGCCTTCATCACCATCAAAATCATCATCATGTTCATCATCATCATTTTCATAACCCTCGAAATCAGCTTCTTCATCAACTCATCACAAACTTCATCTTCATCATAATAATCATCTTCATCATCATCATCACCATCATCTTCATCACCATCAGCATTACAATCACCTTCATCATCATCATCATCATCATTATAATCATCTTCATCACCATCAGCATCACAATCATCATCTTCTTCATCACCATCAAAGTCATCAACATCTTCATCATCATCATTATCATCATCATCGTCATAACTATTGAAATCATTATCTTCTTCATTATCACATCACAATCATCATCATCATCGACCTCATCTTCTCAGTCATCATCATTATAATTATCCCCATCTTCATCTTCTTTATTATTATCATCATCACCATCAGCATCTCAATCATCATCATCACCTTCATATTCATCATCTTCATCTGCATCACCATTATCATCACTAGCAGCATCACAATCCTCAGTCATCACCATCAAAATCATCATCTTCATCATCATCACCATCAGCATCACAATCATCATCATCATCACCATCTTCGTCGTTATCACCATTGAAATCATCATCTTTATCATCATCAGCATCACAATTATGATCACCATCACAATCATCTTCATCATAATGCTAATCATCATCATCATCACCATCTTCATCATCTCAATCATCATCATCATCATCATCATTATAATTATCATCACCATCTTCATCGTCATCACCGTCAAAATCGTCATCACCTTCATCCTCATCATCACAACCATCTTCATCTTCGTCATCACACAATCATCTTCATCATCATAATAATAATCATCATCACAATCATCATTATCATCATTACAATCATCATCACCACCTTCATCATCCTCCTCCTCCTCCTCATCATCATCGTCATGACCATCTTCATCTTTATAAATTATCATATATATATATTATTACAACACACTTACCGTGCAACAATAATAACTGTTTGTACATTACTGTGAGGGGCTGGTATAGGGTTGGTATATACATTTAATGCATAATAAATAATATAAAATCATTTTCCACCCAAAGCGAACCTCTGCAAACACAGTGATGATGTCACATTCGCAGCGCTCACTCAAGTGAACTAGTGGACGCGTCAAGTATTAACCAGGCTTTAGACTGCTCATCAGCCAATCAGAATCATTCAATCAGCAGACATGGAGTGAAAGTTCATGGATGCAGAAACTGTCCTACATTCAAAAAAAATAAAGGATTCATTGGATTTACTTAATTATTTTTAAGGTAAGTGGTTGCAAACAATTGATATGGACTGGGTTTAAACAAAGAAAACAAATTAAACATTACTCAGTTTCATTTGTTTGTTTAAATGCAGCCCATGTCCTCTTAGGGCTTGAGTGTCCACATACGTGGACGGCACATTTTAGCTCTTAAGTGGCTATTTAAAATACTTTGAATGTTTTATATTTTGTTACAGACATACAGTGTCATCCTGCAACTGTTTTGCAGCATATGAAATGCCCCAAACCCTATTTTTAACTGTCCAAAATGAGAAAAAAATGTTGTTTTTACTCTCTGATAGTCAAAGCAAGTTCAAAAAAAGAATTTTGTTATATATGCATTAAAAACATTCAGGAAAAAGTGTTTTATGTAAATTGGGACCACGAGTCCACATGTATGGACATCATTTTTCTCTAAAAGTACATCATATCAAAAGATGATACTTAGATTTTTATTCTAATTAGGTTCCAATAAGCCCAAAATAGCAAAGAGAAATGTTATTGCAACCACTTACCTTAAAAAATTTAAGGTGCTGTATGACACCTTTTGACTCATCTAAAGCATAAAAACACCACAATATGTTTGCAGATATTGAAGAAACATGCTCAGTGAACATTCTTGTTTATCTGAAAAACAATGCTGAAGTCAGATATTCTGCTTTGAACATGTGCGTTAAGTGTCGGAACGGCTGCCCTTGTTTTGGTCTTTAACCCGCACAATGCCAGTTTAGCCAATTATACTTCAGCACCCCGGGTTGCCTTGGTGGAAAACAGAGTATTTGATTCATTCAGTCAGGAAGGCTCTAAAGTGTGTTCGTGACTGAAATGTGACCTCCTGTGGACCAGTGGCGGCTGGTCAATAGAGGGCGCTGGGGCGCCGCCCCCCTTCAAGTTAGACCCCTTTAATATGTTAATGTTTATTATCACAAATATTAACAAAATTAATTGATTTAATTCTAACATTCTAACATTTATTGTAGTCATACTAACATTTATTGAAAAAAAATGTATGAACAATATTTGTTCATATGTGTGCGGGGCGCCGGACTAATGAGTGTCTATGTAGGTACACGAACTTTTGCAATGCAGGTGATATGACGATAAGCTCTAATTGGCCTGTTTTAAATTGTCTTTGGGGCGCAGCGCTCTGCGTCCCGAACCCTCCCATTTTTGTCGTTAGAACGAATCATATTTGTTTTTATATGATTGGCCTTATGTGATTGGACCATTCTCACCAAAGAGCTTAGAATGTAATTTCTCGAGATGAAGGAAAATTCCGTTGTATCTTTGCAAAGATATCCGTTCACAAGGCGTTTGGATTAAGAAAAAAAAAGAATGAAGGAGCTTGGACCAGATCGACCTTCCTTGCAAATTCACCAGTAGTCAAGTGATGGCGAGCGCGCGAATATTCGGGGCTTTTCCAGCACTTGTTATGACAAACGGAGTTGGCTGGCAGGTTGTGATGTAAGTCATGCCTTTTACTATTTCCGTGTGCTGTTTCAAACAGCATGACGCAAGAGAGGCTGAATGCATTGGCCATGCTGTCAATAGAGAAGAGACTGGTGACTGAGACGACTGACTTTAACCAAAAGGTCATTGAGAAATTTTCAAGCCAGAAAAAAAGGAGAGCAAAATTTATTTTCAAGTAGTGCTACTGGCCAGTGATTAGGGAACATTTGTGTGTGTGTGTGTGTGTGTGTTTACTGATTATCTTGATTACTTCATTACTGATAATAAACCCAAATTGAACTAAAATGAACTGATTTGTGATACATTTATTGTATGCTTTAGTCATATTTTAGTTTTTTGATACATCACCTGAAAAATAGCTTTTACACTCTTACTTTACCAACAGTTAGATTTTTTTTTTCTGGTGTTTGCGCCCTCCCCACATTTTTTAACACCAGCCGCCACTGCTGTGGACAGTAGCAGACTCTGAAATGAGACGCAGATTCAGAGTTCCACATGAGGCGGTTAATAATTAGCAAATAATATAAATATTATGAAGTTTATAATTAGAACAATAGGTGAGCAGGTTACATGGTAACCCTGTGTCTTATCAACACACTATGTCATGAGATACGCAATAATAAGCAATTTGGCTGTTTGCACCAGACGAAACACAACAGAAATGTAAACACAGCCATTCAGAAGCACAGAATAGTGCACTCACTGCACTCCAGCGAAATGGTATGGTTTATAATCTAATGAATACATATCAAACCTCTTTAACATTATTAAATGTAGATGCTTAATCACTGATATGTGTTGGTTTGCACTGAGTCACAGTTCTAGAGTTCAGTATCAAACGGTTTATTTTATTTTCCAGATCTGAGGTGAACTATCTGCTGCTGCTTTCAGTAGTATGGCAATAAATGTGATGTAAAATGGCATTCAGACTCACATTATTAGCATTTAACACTGAATAAAGCACATGAGGTGTACCTGAGCTGATCATTGTCAGTTTTCTGTTGTTCAGAAATAGAAGCTGTTTCTAAAATATAAATTTCAGGTGTTGTTAGGACAAAAACTCCTTTCTATATGGAAAATATTCCTCATGTGCCATTCCTTTTATTTAGAGCACGACTTAAATCAGTCTTTAGGCTCAATAGTCAGGCTTGCTTCTATTGGTGTCATCAATCTGGCATCCTGTGCTTGCGTGTTTTGATCCAGGAGTGCAATACCTAGCTCAACCACTGGGTGTCAAACTTACACACTGCTCCCTTAAGTAAATCCAATAAATCATTTTTTTCATTGCACAAAAAAGCCCCATCAGATTCCAATAACAAGCTAAAAAACACAGAGATGTCCTCAGAAATCTCTCTGTGCTGTGTTAAAGGAAATGTCGCTTCTGGTTTCTGGTCTGAAATGGATACGGGCCAGCTAAAGAATAGACTGAAATGTAATCCACTTACTGTATAGCCGAGGTGTCACTTCTGCTCCACTTCTGCTCTTACTTCACTTCCTTACAGTTTCAGGAGCAGTTTCTTAATACACTCTCTTTAAATACTGCGTTCTTGCTGATAAAGTACAGTTGAAAGCATAATCACACACACATACACACACACACAAAGCATAATCACACACAAAGCATAATCACACACATAATCACACACAAAGCATAATCATACACACACACACACACACACACACACAAACACAAACACACACACACACACACACACACACACACACACACACCACACACAAAGCACAATCACACACATAGTTGTAGCATAGCAACTACAAAATCGCCACAACAGATTATTTAGTGTAGTTGTTGTTACCATAGCAACTACAGAATCACCACAAGAGATTATTAGTGTAGTTGTTGTTACCATAGTAACTATAGAATCACCACAAGAGATTAAGTGTAGTTGTTGTTGCCATAGCAACTACAGAATCACCACAAGAGATTATTTAGTGTAGTTGTTGTTACCATAGTAACTATAGAATCACCACAAGAGATTATTTAGTGTAGTTGTTGTTACCATAGTAACTATAGAATCACCACAAGAGATTAAGTGTAGTTGTTGTTACCATAGCAACTACAGAATCACCACAAGAGATTATTTAGTGTAGTTGTTGTTACCATAGCAACTATAGAATCACCACAAGAGATTAAGTGTAGTTGTTGTTACAATAGCAACTACAGAATCACCACAAGAGATTATTTGGTGTAGTTGTTGTTACCATAGTAACTATAGAATCACCACAAGAGATTAAGTGTAGTTGTTGTTGCCATAGCAACTACAGAATCACCACAAGAGATTATTTAGTGTAGTTGTTGTTACCATAGTAACTATAGAATCACCACAAGAGATTAAGTGTAGTTGTTGTTGCCATAGCAACTACAGAATCACCACAAGAGATTATTTAGTGTAGTTGTTGTTACCATAGTAACTATAGAATCACCACAAGAGATTAAGTGTAGTTGTTGTTACCATAGCAACTACAGAATCACCACAAGAGATTATTTAGTGTAGTTGTTGTTACCATAGCAACTATAGAATCACCACAAGAGATTAAGTGTAGTTGTTGTTACAATAGCAACTACAGAATCACCACAAGAGATTATTTGGTGTAGTTGTTGTTACCATAGTAACTATAGAATCACCACAAGAGATTAAGTGTAGTTGTTGTTGCCATAGCAACTACAGAATCACCACAAGAGATTATTTAGTGTAGTTGTTGTTACCATAGCAACTACAGAATCACCACAAGAGATTATTTAGTGTAGTTGTTGTTACCATAGTAACTATAGAATCACCACAAGAGATTAAGTGTAGTTGTTGTTACCATAGGAACTACAGAATCACCACAAGAGATTATTTAGTGTAGTTGTTGTTACCATAGCAACTATAGAATCACCACAAAATATTAAGTGCAGTTGTTGTTACCATAGCAACTATAGATCACCACAAAATATGAATTGGTTGTTGTTACCATAGCAACTATAGAATCCCTACAAGAGATTATTTAGTGTAGTTGATGTTACCAAAGCAACAATACAATCACAACAACAGATTATTTAGTGCAGATGTTGTTACCATAGCAACAATTGAATCACCACAACAGATTATTTAGTGTAGGTGTTGTTACCATAGCAACTATAGAATCACAACAACAGATTAATTTAAGTACTTTAGTACTTAAAAACATTGTAGTATACTATAAACCAGTGTTTCTCAACCACGTTCCTGAAGGAGCACCAGCACTGCATGTTTTTGGCGTCTCCTTTGTCTGTCACACCCATTACAGGTGTTTTAGTCTCTGCTAATCAGCTGATGATCTGAATCAGGTGTGTTTGCTTAAGCAGATATGGAAAATGTGCAGAGCTGGTGGTCCCCCAGGAATGTGGTTGAGAAACACTGCTCTCAATTACTATAGTATATTTTTCCCATATAACAATCACCAAAACATCAGCAATATCTCACACACACACGCACACACACACACACACACACACACACACACACACACACACACACACACACACACACACACACACACACACACACACACACACACACACACACACACACACAGACAGAAAAAAATCACACAAAGCACAATCACACACATTCACACAAAACACAATCTCTCTCTCTCTCTCTTTCTCTCTCTCTCTCTCTCTCACACACACACACACACACACACACACACACGCACACACACACGCACACACACACACACACACACACACACACACACGCACACACACACACACACACGCACACACACACGCACACACACGCACACACACACACACACACACACACACACACACACGCACACACACACGCACACACACACACACACACACACACACACACACACACACACACACACACACACACACACACACACGAGGAATGATATAACAAATTTAACAAATGAACAATGACACTTGGTGAGGAGTAAACTCATCCTGCAGCATTTGCAACACAAACACAGGCTGTAATGTTTTAAGTGTCTCAGTAATACTTCAGGTTTATCTGAACACTAAGCAGCTGATAGAGGAGAGAAAAACAGCACCGCACACACACACACACACACACACACACACACACACACACACTCACTCACCAGAGCTGCAGGTAACAGACCAGTTTGGTCACCATGAGGTGCGGGTCAGAGGGCCGTTTGACCCCTGCGTACAGCATGAAGACACTGAGGTACACACACACACACACACACACACCTGACCAGCTCACATCCACTCCTACAATGTATAATGGCAATGAATCATTCATGAAGTTTTGACACCGCAGGAGATGCTGTGCTTACTTAGTTACTTTTAGTTTTTGTCTTGTTTCTAGTCCAAATACCTAAAAACTCTAGATTTAAGTTAAAAATAGTCAAAAATATTGGGTTGTTTTCAGAAACAATGTTACAGTTTTTTCCAGCTGCTTACACAGCATCACCTTTTTCAAAACTCTACACACAATTCTCAAAATAGTGCACATAAAATGCAAAATGGCTCACATCTCCTTTAAAATGTAACTCTGCATTCAAAATGCCGTAAACACACGTCAGAATTATGGAAGCATATGAGTAGCATAAATCATTTTGAAATGTAATATGCAAATTGGAAATGCAATATGTTAAATGGCAATGTATTTCTGTATTTCAGTTTGCATTTTCCAAGACATATGTGCAATGTTTGGTGCAGAATGAAAATGAAAATTAAATTACATCATTTGCATTTCTCATTTCAAACACGGCTTTAAAATGTAAATTGTATTCAATTCAATTCAATTCATCTTTATTTGTATAGCGCTTATACAATGTAGATTGTGTCAAAGCAGCTTCACATGGAAGATTATTCATTCATTCATTCATTTTCTTGTCGGCTTTGTCCCTTGCGGGGTCGCCACAGCGGAATGAACCGCCAACTTATCCAGCACGATTTTACGCAGCGGATGCCCTTCCAGCCGCAACCCATCTCTGGGAACATGGAAGATTATAGTGAATGTAAACAGTGTCAGTTCAGTTTTCAGAGATTAAGTTCAGTTCAGTTTAGCTCAGTTCAGTGTGGGTTAATAATCACTACTGAGAGTCCAAACACTGAAGAGCAAATCCATCGATGCGCAGCTCTACAGATCCCGAACCATGCAAGCCAGTGGCGACAGCGGCGAGGAACAAACTTCACCAATTGGCGAAAGGGAAGATTTAAAAAACCTCGAGAGAAACCTGGCTCAGTTGGGCACGACCATTTCTCCTATAGCCAAACGTCTTGTGCAGATCTGCAGTCTAGACGCAGGAAGCTGGACCTCAGCGAAGACTCGTCTGTCCTCATTTTAATGCTTTATAAGTTGCAAAATTAAATTGAAAATGCGATACACAAACTGAGTTTGATGTGTAAAAAGTACAAGCAGAAACTGTAGCAAAATGATCATTTAAATGTTATTTGTCCTAAATGCATTTACACTCACGTCTAGGAAACGCAGGATTACATTTTCAGCACAACACCGTGGGATGTTTGTAGCAAAAATCATTTTGAAATGTATTTAACATCACGCTACATGATGAGATACGCAGTGATGAGCAATTTGGCTGTTTGCACCAGACGAAACACAACAGAAATGTAAATACAGCCATTCAGAAGCACAGAATAGTGCACTCACTGCACTCCAGCGAAATGGTAAGATTTATACAGCCTGATCTCACGAGTAAACGTAAGTATTTTACGTTTTGTCAGTTTAGTGGCTAATTCGAATGAATTCGTACGAGTTCAGTTGTATGAAAATGTACGATTTTAAAAAGGAAGGCGTGGCACCTAACCCCACCCCTAACCCTAACCGGCATTGGGTGATGAGCAAATCGTACTAATTTGTACGAATTAGCCACTAATCAAAAAGTTACAAATTGCCGTGAGATTGCGTTGGGTTTATAATCTAATGAATACATATTAAACCTCTTTAACATTATTAAATGTAGATGCTGAATCACTGATATGTGTTGGTTTGCACTGAGTCTCAGTTCTAGAGTTCAATTTCAATCGGTTTATTTTATTTTCCAGATCTGAGGTGAACTATCTGCTGCTGCTTTCAGTAGAATGGCAATAAATGTAATGTAAAATGGCATTCAAGCTCACATTATTAGCATTTAACACTGAATAAAGCACATGAGGCGTACCTGAGGTGATCGTTGTCAGTTTTCTGTTGTTCAGCTGTGAGAAATAGAAGCCGTTTCTAATATATACATTTCAGCTGTTGGTTAGGACAAAAACTCCTTTTAATATGGAGAATATTCCTTATATCGTGTCTTGAATAATCGATATAAAAACAGTTGTTTTAGTAAATTACATAAATCATTTTTTCTCTCTTCAATACACATCATAAAACATGATATCTAAAAACTGTGTTGTTTTTGCAAATTAACTATATATATAATTAAATAAATACTGCAGTCAACACTTGGTGTGGATAACAAAAATCTAAATTGTCCTAAGATTATAATGGCTGTTGTTCAATAGTTTTATGACAGATTGACCCACTTCAACTGTTGACTGTTAGAATTGACTACTATATAATAAAAATAAATAAATTCCCATATAATTTGCATGTAACAAACAGAACAGTATAATTCTTGTTCACGCACACAAAAAAACAACAACTCACAGCTTTAGGTTCAAGAGTATGAAATAATGCTCATCTACCACTAGAGGGCGATAATCGGTAAGAATGAAACTCACCATTAAACAGAAGAACAAAGAAAGACGAGTGAGTGACCCTCCCCAGAGAACAGTGACAAGTCCATTATTATTTCATATCATATAGAATGATGTCTTTGAAAAAAGTGTCACCAGGGATTAAAGGGGCAGATGGAGTAATGTAGAAAAGAGGAGGAATATATCACACATTATGAATGAGGATTTACAATTTCAAAAGCAAAAGCTTGTCATCAGATATTTACCAAAACAGGAGAATATAATGATTCACATTAGAAAATAGTTTAATCTGTGTCCTGAAGATGATCAATGAAGGTCTCAGAGGTTTAGAACAACACTAAGGTGAGAAATTAATAACTCATTATTTTCAGTTATCAATAATTAATTTCTCATCTTCGTGTTGTTTCAAACCCCTGAGACCTTCATTGATCATCTTCAGGACACAAATTAAGATATATTAGGTGGAATTAAAGGCACCTGAGGTCTTTAAAGGGCATTCATACTGGTCTCATGTGATCTGTCCTGGATTATGCATTGTGTATAGACTACACTATAAACTACAGTATGCACAATAAAGCACTAAGGCTCATTTTAGGAGCAATTTTGACTCCAATTACAGCAATAACCCTCAGAAACACCACTGTACTGTATATAAGAAAGGAAAACCTTAGCATATAGTGGAGAAAGAGTGGATCCTCCTGGAAAAGAAATATTTAATCAGTTCTTCTAAGAGTCCTGTGGTTTTTGTGATATAAAACAAGACTTTACAAGTATATATATTTTCAGCAAAACAGAAGAGTTGAAGCAAATATGCCATAGGTTTCCAGAAAAACAGTCATTTTAGGCCACAAATATAAATAAAAGAGTCAGTGCAAAGTCCTGGAGAGAGAGTGAGAGAGTGTTAGCAAACAGTAAATAAACCTGGTCAGATTTGCATGGAAAATAAAGTGAATACAGCATACTGCTGAAAAAACTGCTTAATCCAGCCTACCCTGCTGAAAAAAACAGCATATGCTGTAAGGTATGTTTTGATGCTGGTATGCTGGTCTTGCTGGTTTCAATGCTGGTTTTGCTGGTCTTGATGCTGGTCTTACTAGTTTTAATGCTGGTCTTGCTGGCCTCAATGCTGGTTTTGCTCGTCTTGATGCTAGTCTTACTAGCTTTAATGCTGGTCTTGCTGGCCTCAATGCTGGTCAGGACCAGCACTCAGGCCAGCAAGACCAGCATTTAGACCAGCACTGAAACCCGCATGACCAGCATCAAGACCAGCAAAACAAGCATTGAAATCAGCAATACCAGCACTAAAACCAGCAAGACCAGCATACCAGCATCAAAACATACCTTACAGCATATGCTGACTTTTTCAGCAGGGTAGGCTGGTTGGCTGGTTTTAGCTGGTCGACCAGCCTGGTTTTACAGGGGTTTTGGCCATTTCTAGGCTGGTTTCCAGCCATTTTCAGCCTGGTCTTAGCTGGTCAGGCTAGGAGATGATCAGCTAAAACCAGTCTATCCAAGCTGGGAGCCCAGCCCAAACCAGCTATGTCCAGCTAGTTTTAGCTGGTCAGGGTGGAAATGGCTGAAACCAGCCTGCAAATGGCCAAAACCCCTCTAAAACCAGGCTGGTCATCGAGTTAAAACAAGCCAACCAGCCTAGGCTGGTTTAAGCATGGGGGAAAGTGTAATGTCAGTATGGCGAATAAAGCCGACCTTCTAGTTCAGGTGCCAATCATCAATCGCTATACTGACAATACTCTGGGAGAAGGGCTTACACCAGACGTGAGTTTTGCAGATTTTGTGTCATTCAAACGTTTAGAAATGAAACTAAATAGACAGTAGTTGTTCAATTTTATTGCTGATTCCTAATATGAAATTCAATCGTAAGCTTGGCAAGCAGTTTTGGAGAATTTGATGTTTCCTTATTCAAACAGAATGCCTGAGCATACTGCCCGAGAGGCGTTTCAAAGATTGAAACTTTTTGCGTCCCAAACCACCTCCTACTCAGTAGGTACTGCATTTGAATTTAAATGTACTGCTCGAACAATGGAATCAATAAAAAACAAACAAACAAATATATAAATAAAATAAAACAAACAAACAAGTAAATAAAAATAAGCAAATAAAATTAACAAACTAACGTGAAAATATAAAATAAAATAAACAAAAATAGATAAATTAAATAATAAAAATAAAACAAGCAAACAAGTAAATAAAAACAAATAAAACAAACAAATAAATTAATTAAAAAATAAAACAAACAAATAAAAAAATAAACAAACAAATAAATTAATTTAAAAAACAAGCAAGCAAACAAGTAAATAAAATAAACAAACAAACCAACAAATAATTAAAAAATAGATAGATAAATAAATAAATAAGTAAAACAAACAAGAAAATAAAAAGCATATAAAAAAATAAACAAGCAAGTAAATACTAAATAAAATAAACAAACAAAAGATAAATTAAGTAAAAATGAGCAGATAATAGACCACTTTGAGGTGGTGGCGTGTTCCTGAGGATCTGTTAATACTTAATCCCGAGCGATTAGAGGACAACAGCAGCTGTTCGGGATTATCATAAACTATATAACGACATTACAGTTCTACAGTACACTTCTCCTGCTGAAACATCCCATCCCACCATTAAAGCCAGAGGAAACAGCTTGTGCATCTTACCTATTGGGTAAATTAAACAGTTTGACCAATTTGAGCATCCAATATATGAGTTTCTCTTAAATTAGCATACATTCAAATAAGTTTGTGTGCTGCTATATGCAGATACCTCAGTTATTTATCTTTAATTTCTAAATCTTGGGTAATATTAGTTTCAGGATTTGCTAATATGTAAATATTATGTTAATACCAATATTATTTTAAATGCACCACCCACACATAAGCTTTCAATGAACAGTTGTGTTGTTTTACTTTTATTTTAGCAAAGAATAATCAATAATGTGACAAATGTAAACAGAGGGACTGTATTCTGAAGTGTTGGCCTTCACAATTACTGTACGTCTAAATTATTGTTTTAATTGTATTATTAAAATAATTGTAGAGTTAAACGTCTACTTTTCTCACTATGCTCATGAGAAACCTCATAATGTCACTTTGTGTGTCAGTTTTACAGAACATAAACTAATAGAAATATATACTGATATACACTCACCGGCCACTTTATTAGGTACACCTTACTAGTACTGGGTTGGGTCTGCTTTTGCCTTCAGAACTGCCTTAATCCTTCGTGTCACAGATTCAACAAGGTACTGGAAATATTCCTCAGAGATTTTGCTCCATATTGACATGATAGCATCACGCAGTTGCTGCAGATTTGTCGGCTGCACATCCATGATGCCAATCTCCAGTTCCACCACATCCCAAAGGTGCTCTATTGGATTGAGCTCTGGGGACTGTGGAGGCCATTTGAGTACAGCGAACTCATTGTCATGTTCAGGAAATCAGTCTGAGATGATTCACGCTTTGTCCTGCTGGAAGTAGCCATCAGAAGATGAGTACACTGTGGTCAGAAAGGGATGGACATGGTCAGCAACAATACTCAGGTAGGCTGTGGCATTGACACGATGCTCAATTGGTACTAATGAACCCGAAGTGTGCCAAGAAAATCTCCCCCACACCATCACACCACCACCAGCAGCCTGAACCGTTGATACAAGGCAGGATGGATCCATGCTTTCATGTTGTTGACGCCAAATTCTGACCCGACCATCCGAATGTTGCAGCTGAAATGGAGACTCATCAGACCAGACAACGTTTCTCCAATCTTCTATTGTCCAGTTTTGGTGAGCCTGTGTGAATTGTAGCCGCAGTTTCCTGTTCTTAGCTGACTAAAGCGGCACCCGGTGTGGTCTTCTGCTGCTGTAGTCCATCTGCCTCAAGGTTGAACGTGTTGTGTGTTCAGAGATGCTCTTCTGCAGACCTCGGTTGTATCGAGTGGTTATTTGAGTTACTGTTGCCTTTTTATCAGCTGGAACCAGTCTGGCCATTCTCCTCTGACCTCTGGCATCAACAAGGCATTTGCGCCCACAGAACTGCCGCTCACTGGATATTTCCTCTTTTTCAGACCATTCTCTGTAAACCCTAGAGATGGTTGTGCGTGAAAATCCCAGTAGATCAGCAGTTTCTGAAATACTCAGACCAGCCCGTCTGGCAATTTTAATAACTCATTTCTAATAACTCATTTTTTTTATCTTTGCCATGATGACAGCAGTTTCACAGAGATGGGTTGCGGCTGGAAGGGCATCCGCTGCATAAAAACGTGCTGGATAAGTTGGCGGTTCATTCCGCTGTGGCGACCCCAGATTAATAAAGGGACTAAGCCAAAAAGAAAATGAATGAATGATGACAGCATCTAATATTTGATTAGATATTTTTCAAGACACTAGTATTCAGCTTAAAGTGACATTTAAAGACTTGACTAGGTTAATTAGGCTAATTACAAGTCATTGTATAACGATGGTTTGTTCTGTAGACAATCCAAAACAAATATTGCTGAAGGGGGCTAATAATATCGACCTTAAAATGGTTTTTACAAAATTAAGAACTGCTTTTATGCTAGCCAAAATAAAACAAATAAGACTTTCTCCCTAAGAAAAAATATTATAGGAAACACTGTGAAATATTCCTTGCTCTGTTAAACATCATTTGGGAAATATTGGAAAAAGAAAAGAATATTCACAGGAGGGCGAATAATTTTTTATAATATTTAACTCTGATATAATTCAAAAATTGTCATATAAGACATTGTATATACAGTAAATGAGGCAATCCCAGAAATAGTTTATGCTGGATTAATAATTAACAGTAGATTTCTGATTATTAAAATAAAGTCCATCAAACCACAGTGTTCTGGTATTATTTTATCATAATGAGCAGACAGTTTCAAAACAAATCCATAATGTAAAATACTGTGCAGGAATTACAAAACCATTTCAAACCTTGACATAAAAAAACTGAATGAATACAAAACTGAGAGCGTTTATCTTGTAGATGTCAGAAGTTCTGGAGATCTGCGGGATGCACAAAATTGTTTCTGAAGAGTCGGTAAGCCAGAAGCTGCCCTCCAAAAATCATCATTAATAACCCGGAGCCTACGAGACAGAAGACATGCGTGATTAGGATTATTTCAAGAGAGTATTAAGAATATTCCAAGTCCAGTGCTAGATTCAATTCACTCAGTATTCTTTTACAATCCACTTTTTTTTTTGGACAAAAAAGCTCTCCTAAAGTTAATCAGTTGAGTTTTACCGTTTATGAACACATTCAGCCAATCACTGTTGGGAGCACTGTTAGCTTAGCTTAGCATAACCCATTGAATCAGATTCGACCATTAGCATCTCACTCAAAAATGACCAAAGAGTTTAGATCATTTTCTTATTTAAAGCTCTTGTGAAGTTTGTCACGGTTGGGGATCTGTCTGTTCCTCTTGTGTGTGTGTGTGCGTATGTATGTGTGTGTTTTGGGGTGTGTTTGTTTGGGTTCGTTCACCGCGTGGCTGTCTGTGTTTACATGTTGTCAGCTGGGCAGTCACGTGCTCAGCTGTCAATCAGCACACCACAGGTGCAGCGCATTACTGCACCTATTTCTGTTCAGCGTTCGCGTCTCTTGTTGTCAGTTCGTTGTTGTTTCACGTCTGTGTTTGTTCCTGTTGGGCTCGTCCCGCTGTATCCGCTGGTGGTGAGTTGATCTTAGAGACTGCTGCTTTTGGATATTGTCAGCACTACTTGAATTCACAGAAGTACTGTAACCGCTGTTTGGCGTTGTGGAATTCTATGAGAGATCTCCCTGGATCTGTCTCATTGAGAAACTATCACCGCTGTTAAGCGTTGTCGAATTCCTTGAGAGATGCATCATTGCTCTATTCTAACCCTCGATATCTGGTGAGATCTATACTGTTTTCCTGTTATCCCTGTTTAATAAATCAACTTGCATTCACTTGCATTTGGGTCTCCTGCAAGTTTGTGACAGAGTTATGTTGTGTACTAAGACTGAAAGAAAAGGAAAAGTTGCTATTTTCTAGGCTGGTATGGCTACCCTGCTGAAAAATCCAGCTTAAACCAGCCTAAGCTGGTTGGCTGGTTTTAGCTGGTCGACCAGCCTGGTTTTAGAGGGGTTTTGGCCATTTCCAGGCTGGTTTCCAGCCATTTACAGCCTGGTCTTAGCTGGTCAGGCTCGAAAATGACCAGCTTAAACCAGCTAAAACCAGTTTAACCAGCCTGGTTTAAGCTGGACATGGCTGGTTTTGGCTGGTCAAGCTGGTTTTGGCTGGTCAAGCTGGTTTTAGCTGGTCAACTCCCAGCCTGACCAGCTAAGACCAGGCTGGAAATGGCTGGAAACCAGCCTGGAAATGGCCAAAACCCCTCTAAAACCAGGCTGGTCGACCAGCTAAAACCAGCCAACCAGCTTAGGCTGGTTTAAGCTGGATTTTTCAACAGGGTATAGGGACCATACTCTCATTCTGGCATAATAATCAAGGAAGTTTACTGCTGTAGCATGATTGTAGCAGCGCAATGATATTAAGCAGTGCCTGAAAACAGTCCCCAGCTAGGTATAACTTCTGACTAGTAAGCTTGATCTCACAAGGAAACTAAGGCCCAATCCCAATTCTATTTTTGTACCCCTTCCCCTTCCCCTTGGCCCTTACAACCGAGGGTTAAGGGGAAGGGCTTCAAAACTTACCCCTAAGAATTGGGACAGCACTTCAACACCTGCACACGTCATCACGATCTCTTGCTTCATATGAGATCAGACGATGGCGACTGCTGTAGTTATTCCAGTTGTGTTATTTTGTGGTGTTTATCTTCAGGAAATCACTGAAGGCATATAATATGTTATCATAACGATCTAATGTGGCAATAAGATCGTAACTGTACTGTGTATTTACACAGTGGCCATAGTCATCTATGCAAACACACTAAAACAACATTAACATTATAGCAGACACTGTAAAAAGCTCATTTTCAGCCACTAGACTGCTCTGACAGGGTATTCGAGTGTTATCGAGTGACAGAATGTTGTGGGACTGCTGTACAGGAGTTATGATTAGGGATTATAGATCGCGAAATTTAGCGGGTTTTTTTTGCGTTTTTTTTTAAAAAGCATGACCGTAAAACATGAACGCGGTTATGAATATAATAAAAAATATGTTTGTTTGTCGTAAAAATTCGTAATAATGACAAAAAATACTAATTTGTGGATCTCCTTACTTCCGGGTTCAGCACTACTGCCGTTGTGGCAGGTGTATTCTGGGAAATATTCTTACCCCTCCGTTTCAAGTGTGCTCCTGAAAAATCTTCGTTCGAAGGGGTGTATACCCCTTGCCCTTAGCCCTACGCCTTCAAGCTAAAGAGAATTGGGACACCCCTACCCCTTGGCGGGCACGCGCAAAACGAGGGGTAGGGGTAAGGGGAGGGGCTAAGGGGTAGAATTGGGATTGGGCCTAAATTATTTTACGTTTTATCAGTTTAGTGGCTAATTTGTACGATTTCATACTAGTTCTTCAGTTGTACGGAAATATATCATTTTTAAAAGGAGGCAAGCACCAAACCCCACCCCTAAACCCAAGCGTCATTGGGTGTTGAGCAAATCATACTAAAATGAACAAATGAGATCATACAAATTCATACGATTTAAATTAAAACGTTATATTCATACCAGATGAAGAAAATATGACTATATAACCCTAACTTTATCCTCCTTACACTGGCTGCCTGTTAAGTTTCATATTGATTGTAAAATAGTGCTTCTTCCCTTTAAGGCTCTAAATAGTCTAGCTCCTGTTTATCTAACCAACCTTCTGTCTCGCTACAATCCAACCCTCTCTTTAAGATCACCACTAAAGGAGGTGATCTGGAAATACACAGCATAGCAAAGTCCACTAAGGCCCCGTTCACACTAATGCGTTTTTGTTTTAACACGCATAAGTTTTGCTACGGTTACGCCATCCGTCCACACTACGCCAGAGTTTTCGAGCCCCGAAAACGGAGCGCTTTGGAAACGCTGGAGAGGCCGTTTTCATTCTAATACGCTGCTGCTCCGTCTCAGTGTGGGTGGGGGAAAACGGAGACCTCTGAAAACGGAGGCGTGGCTGCTGAGATTCGCTACCTGATTGGGGCTTTTGGGTCATTGCGTATCCTTCCCTTATTCGTCAAGCCCCTATCACATGACTATAACGCTACCGGAAGACGGCAGACCAGCCTTCACTGTAAACAACAACATGGACACAGAAATGGGAGCGATGTTTGCACTATTGTCCGTTTTAGGCGCCATTGTGCAGTTAAACTCTGCCTTTTTTACTACAGCAGCTGCATATATTCGCAAGAGGCAAGCTATTGTTCGAGCACTCGCTAATCGCTCGCGTTCATCGTTCAACCAGCGTTTGTTGTATAACAATAACCAAATGCCGAGCGAGACACATGCTTCCTGTTTATACTTGAACGCGCATGCCCAGAGTGCACGAATGGTCACGTGAGATACGTTTTTGGTGGAGTAGTGTGGACGGAGATATGTTTAGAAACGCTAGATAAAACGCTAGTGTGGACGCAGATCGTTTTTAATCTAAAACGCTGTTTCAAAACGAAAACGCATTAGTGTAAACGGGCCTAAAGGAGATCGAGCCTTCTCATTTATGGCTCCTAAACTCTGGAATAGCTTTTGCGAATCCGCCAGAGGCCACTGTATGCGCTATTTCAGATCTCAAATTTCTCTCGTGCGTGCCTTACATAAATCCAGAAGCCGCTGTCGACTGACTGAATGACTGTCCTACCGACCCCTTTCCGTAAACCCAACTGCTAGTGTTTTTAAAAGCACTGATGAACCTGTCCACCCCCTTCCCTAAACTTCTGGTAGTACCCAGAATAGCAAAATCCACTAAAGGAGGTTGAGCCATCTCATATATGGCTCCTAAACTCTGGAATAGCTTTCCTGATAATGTCTGAAGCTCAGACACACTCCCTCAGTTCCTCTTTTTTAGTAAAGCACTCACACAATGCATCACATAACAGTATGATGCATGAGTATGCTCCACGCAGGTGAGTGGGCTTGACAACCACCTGTAGGACACACTCCTCCCGTCTTAATGAACCAGATATTTTGTTAGAAACACTCACATGCTTTACATGTTTGTTTATATAACTGCTATAGGGTATATGTCGAACGTCACGTGACCAAACCGGATCCCTGGGTAGAACACTTCCGCTCATCGCTATTTCATATGCGCCAGCGGTTTGTTATTGAAAGTAGTAAGTAGTAATTAGTGTTTTATACGTTATATAATAGGATATATGCGCAACTTTCGGGTTCCAATCAACCTGGGCAGAACACTTCCAGTTTTTTCCTCTCCGCTAATTTGAAGTTGTTTTATACAAGAAGCCTCCAGGAACTACCAAAGTTAAGCATCACAGATGTCCACCGAATACGCTCATTATCATCTAAATGTCCGGCCACCAAATTGGCCAAAGGATTTAAATTGTATGCTTCTTCATACATTATGAAATATGAAGGTAATTAAGCTAGCGGAATGGAAATGCTGCACAATGTCACTAACTAGCTAACACTATAAAGTTATCTGGTCTGCCGTATGGATCTACATATTCATATTAACACTTTGTGAATTTTTGCACCAGTATCAAATAAAGACAGGTTGACTGGTGATGTCAGCATTGGGGCAGCCTGTCACAGGTCTATGAAGAAGTCTGAGACACCATAAATATATATATATATATATATATATATATATATATATATATATATATATATATATATATATATATATATATATATATATATATATATATATATATATATATATTTATTTATATATATATATATATATATATATATATATATATATATATATATATATATATATATATATATATATATATATATATTTATAAATAAATATGTATATATATAAATATATATACAGGTATATATAAACATATATATATATATATATATATATATATATATATATATATATATATATATATATATATATATATATATAAGTAAATAAATATATATATGAATAAATATGTATATATTATTAATATTATAAATATGTATATATTATAAATATATATACTTACTACTTTCAATAACAAACCGCTGGCGCATATGAAATAGCGATGAGCGGAAGTGTTCTACCCAGGGATCCGGTTTGGTCACGTGGCGTTCGACATATACCCTATTTTCATTTATAGCACTTCCTTTTTGCATTGATATTTAACATCTCTTGTTCAGATACAGTACATTATGAACAGAAGCAATGCTTATTATTTTCTTTGCTCTCTATTTCAATGGTCTAGTAGTCCGATAAGCTAAGCTAAAAGTGTTCCTGCTAGACCGGGAGATTGACTGAATGGAGTCAGAAATAGTAAAACTGAACGGTTTAACACTTGGGGAGCTGTAAAAATGAGCCTATTTGCATTAAAAAAATGAGTGTTTGTTTAAATAGAAGGTAATGCTTATAATGCATAGCTCATATGAAGTTTGACCTATAATAAACATCAACAGAGAGGTGCTTGTGGAGTCTTTACATGCAACAAGTTGTCACTAAAATGATTTGGCATAGATAAATATGTCATGATAAAAACTCACCGAGAGCAATCCACCAGTGCTCTGTAGAGGGAAAATCAGCCATGACTGAAAGCAAAACCACAGTGAAAACCCCAGGTTTGAAGAACAGCCATACTACACATAATCAGCATTCAATGCTGATTAAGTGACTAATCAGTTTTTACAGTGTGTGTGTGTGTGTGTACGTGTTTTTGTGACATATCAGGACACAAATCTGTATAATGACATGGGTATGACACAGGTATTACAAAAAGCAGGTGAAATATGAGGACATTGGTGACGTCCTCACTTCTCAAAAAGCTTCTAAATCACACAGGATGAGTTTCTTCAGAGAGTAAAGCTGTACACTGTCTCCTGTGATGGTTGGGTTTAGGGGTAGGGTGGGGTGAGGGCAATATAATATACGCTTTGATCTGTATAAAATGAATGGAAGCCTATGTAATGTACCCACTTTTCACAAAAACAAACATGTGTGTGTGTGTGTGTGTGTGTGCAGATCTCCTGACCTGCGACGGTGAGAGCGACGTGCAGCAGTGTGACAGTAATAGCGTAATCCCACACCCACTCCTCCACGATCCACGCGAACACCAGACCACCCAGAACATACGTCACCTCTGTGGAGATCACACTCACTGCACGCATACACACACACACACACACACACACACACACACACACACACACACACACACACACACACACAAGCCCACAGACACAAAACACGCACACGGATGAAGACACACAAACACACACACATTAAGACACGCATACACACACATACACGCACACATGCACGCAGACACAAAACACACACACACACACGAACACACACACACAGATTAAGACACACAAACACACACACAATCACACATAAAGACACGCAAACACACACATGCACACAGACACAAAACACACACACAAATCACACACATGATGAAACACAAACACAGCACACAAAACACACACAAACACACACATAAACACACATACACAAACAAGCACACAGACACTCCTTACACCAGCTTTGTACACTCTTTACTTCAGCTTTACTCCGTTTTTACTCACTCTTTGCTCCAGCATTACACACTCTTTACTCCAGTTTTACTCATTCTTTGCTCCAGCTTTACTTGCTCTTTACTCCAGCTTTACACCCTCTTTACTCCAGCTCTGCACACTCTTTACTCCAGCTTTACTCACTCTTTACACACTCTTCATCTTGACTTACTCGCCACAGCCATATCACCCTGCAGCCCAAGACCGGTTACTCACTGAAGCTAAGCAGGGCTGAGCCTGGTCAGTACCTGGATGGGAGACCACATGGGAAAACTAGGTTGCTGTTGGAAGTGGTGTTAGAGAGGCCAGCAGGGGGCGCTCAACCTGTGGTCTGTGTGAGTCCTAATGCCCCAGTAAAAGTGAAGGGGACACTACACTGTCAGTGGGGCGCCGTCTTTCGGATGAGATGTTAAACCGAGGTCCTGACTCTCTGTGGTCATTAGGGGGGTAACTCCGGTGTCCTGGCCAAAGTCCCTCAATCGGCACTTACCCATCATGGCCTCCTAGTCATCCCCATCTACCGAATTGGCTCTATCACTGTCTCTTCACTCCACCAATAGCTGGTGTGTGGTGAGCGCACTGGCGCCGTTGTCCTGTGGCTGCCGTCGCATCATCCAAGTGGATGCTACACACTGGTGGTGGAGTGAAGAGACCCCCCCTCATGATTTTGAAGCGCTTTGGGTGTATGACCGTACACAATAAATGCGCTATAGAAATACACATTACATTACATTACATTTACTCCAGCTTTACTCACTCTTTACTTCATCTTTACTCACTCTTTACTCCAGCATTACACACTCTTCATCTTGACTCACTCTTTTCTCCAGCTATACACACTCTTTACTCCAGCCTTACGCACTCCTTACTCCATCTTTACTCACTCCTTACTCCATCTTTACTCACTCTTTACTCCAACTTTACGCACTCTATACTCCAAGATTTACACACTCTTGTAAAGTGTGTAAACAGTGCATACTGCATCCACACCAGCATACCTAAGTATTTGGGACTTTGCCATGATGGTTGTGTGGTGTAGTCAAATGGTGCTAACAAGCTGTCCACCTCCTCCACCCTGATGACAACAAACAAATAATCAATCAACAGATGAACAAACAAACAAACAACACCAGATGAACACACAGAGAGGGGGAGTTATATCTGTGACTCCTGCAGATTATAAATGTGATGCTGACATCCTGTTAATGTTTTTAGGTATTTTGATTAATGTAAATATAAAACACATGCCAGAACAGAGTGAAATCCAATACATGATATACATACCAATAATAGTAAATATGAATACAAACATAACAAAAATAATAATACAAATTAATCAAAAATATATAAATAATATACCTTAAAATATAGATATAAAAAATATAATAATATTCATTCATTCATTTTCCTTCAGCTTAGTTTCTATTTCAGGGGTCGCCACAGCAGAATGAACCGCCAACAATTCCAGCGTATGTTTTACGCAGCGGATGCCCTTCCAGCTGCAACCCAGTACTGGGAAACACCCATACACACTCATTTACACACACACACACACACACACACACACAGACTATGGTCAATTTAGTTGATTCAATTCCCCTATAGCGCATGTGTTTGGACTGTGGGGTAAACCGGAGCACCCAGAGGAAATCCACGCGAGCACGGGGAGAACATGCAAACTCCACACAGAAACGCCAACTGGCCCAGCCAAGACTCGAACCAGTGACCTTCTTGCTGTGAGGCTACAGTGCTAACCACTGAGCCACTGTGCTGTCCCAGCCTATTTATTAAATGATTTATTTATATAACTTGCACTTTTAATAATAAAAAAACTAATTTATTCAATGTCATCAAGTTTATGGGTTGAATAAGAGAACTGCCCACAAAAAAAACAGCAGCAGGAATCTACACAAAACACCAATAAACCTGTGATATAAAGCGTCGAGAGACACTGCAACTAATGCGTCCCAAATCGCACACTATCTGTCCTAAATAGTATTTAAAATATAATTAGTATGTCCCAAACCGTAGTATGTTGAAAACAGGCCAAATTACTCGCATGGTTGACTATTTGTGGTAGTGTTTCGAAGTGTACCGTCCGTTGGCCTCAGAACTACAAATTGAGGTTAAAAAGAGTAAATAAACTACAAAAATGGCGGACGCGCGAGACCAACCGTCAAGTAGAGAGGCTTCGGTAAAAATGTTTAAATGATTGTTAATATCCTACTGGAAAGTATTTAAATCACGTTTTCCGTGTTATATTTGATCTGCGACAACAATGTGAGCTTCTATAAAGACGTGTTTAGACCTTTTGAATGTATAGTTCTGCAAACACCTGAGGAGATTCCTCTGCATGAAAGACTCGTGTATGTCAGATTAACCTGCTGCTGATGTGTCGAGATGTTTAACAGGACTCGTAACTAAGCAACATAACAGCCCGTTTTTTCACACACAAAACAGTGCTTTTAGGACGTAGTGTAAGTAGGCGAATTGGGACAGAGCCGCAGACTATTTTTTCTGTCAGTACTACAGGAAGTCGCATGACCACAAAAGACAAGCAGAGGAAGTTGCTGAAAGTGTGGGATCTCACCTGAGAACGCCGATGCAAACACTGACCACAATATAGTAGAGTGAGTAAAAACACACCATACACATCAACAGGTTCTGCAGGACAGCCTGGCAACACACACAAACACAGCACAGGTTCATCAGTGCTGATCAATCAGCAATTACAACACTGTTCATTCATTTCATACATACACGTTCATTCACAGAGGCCAATATCTTCAGTTTTAAACTCTAGAGGAGCAGAATATTAAATGAGATAAAAAAGTGGGTGTGGCTTTTTTCCCTGTGAGCTGATTGGATGTAGTAAAGTAGGCGTTTCATTCAGAAAAAGGGTTTGGGGAGAGTTATTACAACTCATAGATATATACACTAGATATCACATAGGGACCCTGAGCATGCGTCAATAGCGCCGCCACATTGGTACAGTGCTCCTAGGACAAACATCATTCAACTGCACTAGTCAAGACAGTGTGCCAATGTGAAGATGCTGGACTTTAGCGCTGTGTACGGGTGTAGTAACGAGCAAACAAAGAAAACAAAGCACAAAGTCATCACATTTCATAGGTAAGATTTCGTTTTTTATGTTTTTGTATGTTATGAACTTTTGTGCTTAAGTAATGTTATTAATGATAATACAGTCTCTGCAGTGACCATAAGGCAAAGTAGCACCAACTCGCACTAAATTCTAAGCTTATGCTAGTTTTGTTGAATAAAATAAGCAAACAATGTTATGAAATATGACAAGAAGACACTGAGCTGCCAGAAACTTGTATTATTGTCAGCTAAGTGAACGAGTCGTTCATAACGGAGATTCATTCACTAACGAATCGCTCCCTCCGTCAGAATGAGAAGTGAAAGCAGGAGAGGGGGTGTGTTTCACATGGATTAGATCAAATTAAACATGGAAGGAGGATAATGCATTTCCATGCACACAAACACTCACTCTTTGTCAGGAATGCCCATGCGGTCACATACACCAATGTAGAAAAGTGATGTAAAATTATAATATTTTGTAATTTAAAAAAATATTTGCATACTGACCACCGGGGAAAACTCCCGATCATAGATATATGTGTGTATGTGTATTTCTCTGGCTTTGGATGGCCACAGTCCTCCACTTCACCTTAGTCCTGCATTCATTTCAAAGGAGCGCTACCCTGTACTAAAATGGCGGCTCTATTGACGCATTCTTTCCAATAGACGAAAATAGGGTAGGCGACATCTAATGTATATATCTATGATTACAACTTAACAGACTCCTCCTGCTCACCATTTCTGTTTGTTGTCAAAACTGACAGCTGGAGGGGCGTGGTTAGGTGCATTTTCAGATTTCAGTTAAAGATTTCAAGGGCAAACTATTGTTTTTTTCTTAATGACATGCACAGATGAATTGATCACCACCCCAGCAGACACACAGTGTCATAACATGTTAATATTAGGTTAGATTACCAGCATCTAAGGACAAATATTATTTTGACGTCCAATAACAACGTGAAATGACGTCGATAATTTGTTGATTTTAGGTTGTGTTGAAAAGTGACTAAAATCCAATGTTGAGCCAACATCTTAAACCAACTTCATAGAGACGTCAATACTGACACTTATTTGTCGAGTATGGCAACCAAAAACCAACATCTGATAGACGTTGGAATATGTTGATATTTTGACGTTGATACGTTGAACATATCAACATATTAGATGTTGATATTTTGTTGTTTTTTGGTCACGTAGGTTTCCCAGTGATGGGTTGCGGCTGGAAGGGCATCCGCTGCTTAAAACGTGCTGGATAAGTTGGCGGTTCATTCCGCTGTGGCGACCCCAGATTAATAAAGGGACTAAGCCGAAAAGAAAATGAATGAATGAAGGTTGCGTAGAAAAGTGACCAAAATGCAATGTCTGTCTAACGTTGGACACTGACGTCAACTCGATTTTCATTTCTGAACAAAATGCAACGTTCCACGACGTTGTACAACATCAATCTGACTTCATGTTGACGTCCTGTGCCTGCTGGGACAAATCTAGCAATGTGAGCTAACGAAATCAATATGGATAGTTTTGATTTAACGTATACTTTAAAATCATAAAATAAATGAAATATGTGCATATTTATAAACATTTATTAATAGTTTAGTCACTATTTTAAAGTAAATAATCTCTCTTTTTTACAGTGTATTATTTCTGAAAGCAACACAATATTTTTTTACTCTTTAGAAAATGCATCTTAATTTTAGACTTTTTGATATTCGCACTAGAAACACGACAAAAACCCCCAAGTAAAAAAAAGCATTTTTTCAGTGTAAACATCTTGATAGTTTAGTTTAGTTTAGTTTAAACTTTATTGTCCATTCTGTTTGGCACAGAAGGAAATTTGTCTTTGACACTGGATTCAAGACAGCAACTACATACATACAACAATCACACAATAACAACACCCGTCAAGACAACAACATAGGTTAAATGTTTAAAAACCAAATTAGCCCCATACAGACTACTGCAAATCATTCTTGGCAACTACCCCTTCAAACAGTGATCCGATTTAAAACAACAACTGCAATTGGGATAAATGACTTGTTATTTGCATTTCTTCGTGCTTTAGGAATCCTAAACCTGCGTCCTGATGGTAACAATTCAAATGCTGAGTGAAGGGGATGTGTATTATCTTTATAAACCGCAACTGCTGTTTTTCCATAAAGGAGTCAAATAGTACCTGCAGTGAACGTTGTTTGTGACCAGTTATCTTATTTGCCTGATTAGTAATTTGCGATAATTTCTTCTTCTGTTTAAGTGTTGTGTTGCCAAACCATGAAACAATATTATATGTGAGAACACTCTCTATCAGTGATCTATATACCATGTTTAAAGTCTGTGTACTAACACTAACACTTCTCAACTTGCGGAGGAGACTGAGGCGCTGACTTGCCTTCTTATACACAGCCTCTACATTATTATTAAAATTCAGTTTATTGTCAATAATTGTTCCTAAATACTTAAAATTTGAGACCTGCTCTACTATTTGTCCATTTATGATGATTGATTTATAAAGTCTAGTATCTACTGCTCTTGTTTGACTCCCCAGACATGACTCTTTTGTTTTTCCAATATTAAGATGTAATGAACTTTTACCAAACCAATCTATAATACTATTAATATATTTAAAATATAAGGAGCTATTCATTTCTTCCTGACAGGAAACCAATGCATCAGCGTATTTTATGAGTGTGAGATTATCATCATTTTTGCACTGCAGTTCATTAATATATATAGAAAATAAAATAGGGGATAATACACATCCCTGAGGTACCCCTATATTTAAAACAGAGCAATCAGACATAACATGGTTAACACAGACACGTTGTGGTCGGTTTTTTAAAAATTCTCTGATCCATACAATCAACCAACTACTTACTCCTAAATTATGAAGACGTTCTAAAAGAAGGTTAGGTTGAACAGTATTAAAAGCAGCTGAAAAGTCCATAAAAAGTTGTGATACAGTTGAAGTCTGAATTATCAGCCCTCCTGAATTATTCGCCCCACTGAATATTTTATTTCCCAATTTCTGTTTAACAGAGAGTATATTTTTACAATCCTTTTTTAAACATAATAGTTTGTTCTGTAGACAATCGAAAACCAACATTGCTTAAGGGGGCTAATATTATTAACCATAAAATAATAAAAAAATAAAAAAATAAAAAACTGCCTTTAATGTAGCCGAATTAAAACAAAAAAGACTTTCTCCAGAAGATAAAATATTATAGGAAATATTTTGAAAAATTCCTGAATCTGCTAAACATCATTTGGGAAATATTTGAAAAAGGAGGAGCTAATAATAGTGTCTTCAACTGTAAATGGCTGTACACAGTGGCTCCTTCAGGATTGATCTAATCAGCAGTAAACACGGTAGAACAACACAATATTTTTTAATTGTCTAGAATGAGCTTCTTGATTTCAGAATTTTCTGATATTTGGACTAGAAGCAGGACAAAATCCCCAAGTTAGAAAAGCATTTTTGCAGTGTAAACATCTAAATGCAGTTGAAGTGAGAATTATTAGCCCCCCTGTATATATTTTTTCCACAATTTCTGTTTATTGGAGGGAAGATTTTTTTAACACATTTGTAAACATAATAGTTTGTTCTCTAGAAAATCGAAAACAACATTGCTTAAGGGGGCTAATATTAGTAACCATAAAATAATTTAAAAAGATTGAAAAACTGCCTTTAATGTAGCCGAATTAAAACAAAAAGACTTTCTCCAGAAGAAAAAATATTATAGGAAATACTGTGAAAAATTTCTGAATCTGCTAAACATAATTTGGGAAATATTTGAAAAAGGAGGAGCTAATAATAGTGTCTTCAACTGTAAATGGCTGTACACAGTGGCTCCTTCAGGATTGATCTGCAGCAGTAAACACGGTAAAACAACACAATGTTTTTTAATTGTCTAGAATGAGCTTCTTGATTTCAGAATTTTCTGATATTTGGACTAGAAGCAGGACAAAATCCCCAAGTAAGAACAGCATTTTTGCGGTGTAAACATCTAAATGCAGTTGAAGTCAGAATTATTAGCCCCCCTGTATATATTTTTCCACAATTTCTGTTTATTGGAGGGAAGATTTTTTTCAACACATCTGTAAACATAATAGTTTGTTCTGTAGACAATCGAAAACCAATATTGCTTAAGGGGGCTATTATTATTAACCATAAAATAATTTAAAAAGATTGAAAAACTGCCTTTAATGTAGCCGAATTAAAACAAAAAAGACTTTCTCCAGAAGAAAAAATATTATAGGAAATACTGTGAAAAATTTCTGAATCTGCTAAACATCATTTGGGAAATATTTGAAAAAGGAGGAGCTAATAATAGTGTCTTCAACTGTAAATGGCTGTACACAGTGGCTCCTTCAGGATTGATCTGCAGCAGTAAACACGGTAGAACAACACAATATTTTTTAATTGTCTAGAATGAGCTTCTTGATTTCAGAATTTTCTGATATTTGGACTAGAAGCAGGACAAAATCCCCAAGTTAGAAAAGCATTTTTGCATTGTAAACATCTAAATGCAGTTGAAGTGAGAATTATTAGCCCCCCTGTATATATTTTTTCCACAATTTCTGTTTATTGGAGGGAAGATTTTTTTAACACATTTGTAAACATAATAGTTTGTTCTCTAGAAAATCGAAAACAATATTGCTTAAGGGGGCTAATATTAGTAACCATAAAATAATTTAAAAAGATTGAAAAACTGCCTTTAATGTAGCCGAATTAAAACAAAAAGACTTTCTCCAGAAGAAAAAATATTATAGGAAATACTGTGAAAAATTTCTGAATCTGCTAAACATAATTTGGGAAATATTTGAAAAAGGAGGAGCTAATAATAGTGTCTTCAACTGTAAATGGCTGTACACAGTGGCTCCTTCAGGATTGATCTGCAGCAGTAAACACGGTAAAACAACACAATGTTTTTAAATTGTCTAGAATGAGCTTCTTGATTTCAGAATTTTCTGATATTTGGACTAGAAGCAGGACAAAATCCCCAAGTAAGAACAGCATTTTTGCGGTGTAAACATCTAAATGCAGTTGAAGTCAGAATTATTAGCCCCCCTGTATATATTTTTCCACAATTTCTGTTTATTGGAGGGAAGATTTTTTTCAACACATTTGTAAACATAATAGTTTGTTCTGTTAGACAATCGAAAACCAATATTGCTTAAGGGGGCTATTATTATTGACCATAAAATAGTTAAAAAAAATTTAAAACTGCTTTTAATGTAGCCGAAATAAAACAAATAAGACTTTCTCCAGAAGAAAAAATATTATAGGAAATACTGTGAAAAATTTCTGAATCTGCTAAACATCATTTGGGAAATATTTGAAAAAGGAGGAGCTAATAATAGTGTCTTCAACTGTAAATGGCTGTACACAGTGGCTCCTTCAGGATTGATCTGCAACAGTAAACACGGTAAAACATCACAATGTTTTTTAATTGTCTAGAATGAGCTTCTTGATTTCAGAATTTTCTGATATTTGGACTAGAAGCAGGACAAAAACCCCAAGTAAGAACAGCATTTTTGCGGTGTAAACATCTAAATGCAGTTGAAGTCAGAATTATTAGCCCCCCTGTATATATTTATTCCACAATTTCTGTTTATTGGAGGGAAGATTTTTTTTCAACACATTTGTAAACATAATAGTTTGTTCTCTAGACAATCGAAAACCAATATTGCTTAAGGGGGATATTATTATTGACCATAAAATAGTTTAAAAAAAAATTAAAACTGCTTTTAATGTAGCCGAAATAAAACAAATAAGACTTTCTCCAGAAGAAAAAATATTATAGGAAATACTGTGAAAAATTCCTGAATCTGCTAAACATCATTTGGGAAATATTTGAAAATGAGGAGCTAATAATAGTGTCTTCAACTGTAAATGGCTGTACACAGTGGCTCCTTCAGGATTGATCTGCAGCAGTAAACACGGTACAAGCCTCTTCTTTAACAGTGTATAATTTCTGAAAACAACACAAAGTTTTTTAATTCTCTAGAAAATGTTTCTTGATTTCAGAATTTTCTGATATTTGGACTAGAAACGAGACAAAAACTCTAAGTAAGAACAGCATTTTTGCAGTGTAAACATCTACATAAATGGCTCTTGTGCTCCAGACACACACAGTGGCTCCTGATCTGCAGCAGTAAACGCGGTAAAAGCCTCTTCTTTACCCATGTGTCGTGGATCTTGCTGTGGGCTGGCAGCGGGCCGTGGCGTCTGATCAGTGCAGTCCCACAGCAGCGGCAGCAATAGTCCAACAACATGAATGGCTGGCGACTCCTTGATCAGTCACAGGTACAGCGCTGAATGTGTGTGTCTGTCATCATGGCTGCTGTTAATAAGATTAGCATTGCATCCGTAAAGCTGCGCCCGATAAAGCCCACCTCCTGGCCTGACCGGGATACACTCACTAATTACCCATCACACAAACTAAAAATACTGCCGGTTGAGTAAAGCCACCATGCTGAAACAATTCACCATAGCATACTGCACTGCAAGCAAAAGATGATTTTCTAGAGTAGAGTTTTAGTCTTGTTTCTAGACCAAATATCTACAAATTGTTAAATCAAGAAGCATTTTAATATTTTATTTTTAATAATGAGCCAAAATTAAGTGAGTTTTTTTCATAAAACAAGCAAAATGATCTGCCAGTGGGGTAAACAAAAGAATCAAATTTTCACTGTGAAATAACACTTTTTTGTGAATTTGTGCTTATTTTTATGAGTAAATTTTTACTTGCATAGAAAAATGCTTTTCCTATAGAGTTTTTGTCTTGTTTTGAGTACAAATATCGACAAATGCTTAAATCAAGAAGCATTTTCTGGACAAGCAAGTCTTGTTTTTAGAAATAAAGAGTCAAAATGAAGTCGATTTTTACATAGAACAAGCAAAATAATCTCTCAATGGGGTAAGAAAAATAATCTAATTTTCACTTTGAAATGACATTGTTTTGCTTATTTTTTATTATTTATTAATTTATTATTATTATTATTATTATTATTTTTAAATAATTTAAATTGTTTTACTTGTGTAGAAACATGCTTTTCTTGTTTCTATGCTCTTAGCAAGTCTTGTTTTCGGAAATAGTGAGTCAAAATGAAGTGATATTTTCCTTAAACTAAGCAAAACAATCAAGAAAATAATATTATTTTTGCTTTGAAATTATAAAGTTATTTTGCTTATTTTTATTATTCATTATTATTATGCTTATTTTTTACCTTAATTAACAAATAGATTCTTTACTGTCTAGAAAAATGCTTTTCTTATAGTTTTTGTCTTGTTTCCAGTTCAAATATCTACAAACTTTTAAATCAAGAAGTATTTTCTAGACAATGAAAAATGTCTTGTTTTTAGAGATAATGAGTCAAAATTAAGTGAGCTTTTATATATATATATATATATATATATATATATATATATATATATATATATATAGTAAATTTTTACTTGCATAGAAAAATGCTTTTCCTATAGAGTTTTTGTCTTGTTTTGAGTACAAATATCGACAAATGCTTAAATCAAGAAGCATTTTCTGGACAAGCAAGTCTTGTTTTTAGAAATAAAGAGTCAAAATGAAGTCGATTTTTACATAGAACAAGCAAAATAATCTCTCAATGGGGTAAGAAAAATAATCTAATTTTCACTTTGAAATGACATTGTTTTGCTTATTTTTTATTATTTATTAATTTATTATTATTATTATTATTATTATTTTTAAATAATTTAAATTGTTTTACTTGTGTAGAAACATGCTTTTCTTGTTTCTATGCTCTTAGCAAGTCTTGTTTTCGGAAATAGTGAGTCAAAATGAAGTGATATTTTCCTTAAACTAAGCAAAACAATCAAGAAAATAATATTATTATACTATTATACTATAAGAAAAGCATTTTTAACTATAAGAAAAGCATAAATATAAATATAAATATAAAAAAAAATTATATATATATATATATATATATATATATATATATATATATATATATATATATATAATTTTTTATTATATATTATTATGTGTTATTTATTATTATAAAATATAAAATATAATTTATTTTTACATTATTTTACAAATACATTTTTAACGTGTCTTTTAGCTATTCTTATAGAATTTTCATTTTGTTTCTAGTCCAAACATCTATACAAATTCTGGAATCAAGAAGCATTTTTAGGACAATCGAAAAATATGGTCTTATTTTCAGAAGAGTCAAAATTAAGTCAGTTTTTCCATAAAACAAGCAAAAAAATCTATAATCAATGGGGTGCGAGAGATAATCTAATTTTCACTTTGTAATGACATTATTTTATTGTTTATTATTATTTTTAATAATTATTATTTAATTAAATTTTGCTTATTTTTGCATTATTTTACAAGTATTTTTTTACGTGTCTAAAAGAAATCCAAATATCAAAAATTCTTAAAACAAGAAGCATTTCCAAGACAAACAAACATATTTAGCTGTTTTTAGAAACAATGAGTCAAAATTAAGTGAGTTTTTCCTTAAAACAATAAAAATACACTTACTGGCCACTTTATTAGGTACACCTGTCCAGCTGCTCGTTAATGCAAATTTCTAATCAGCCAATCACAAGGCAGCAACTCAATGCATTTAGGAATGTAGACATGGTCAAGACGATCTGCTGCAGTTCAAATCGAGCATCAGAATGGGGAAGAAAGGGGATTTAAGTGACTTTGAATGTGGCATGGTTGTTGGTGCCACACGGGCTGGTCTGAGTATTTCAGAAACTGCTGATCTACTGGGATTTTCACGCACAACCATCTCTAGGGTTTACAGAGAATGGTCTGAAAACAGTCTGTCTGATTGGTAAGATAGTGGAGTTTTTATTGATTGGTCAGATAGCAGAGTCTGTTCTGATTGGTCAGACAGCGGAGTTTGTTCTGATTGGTCAGACAGTGGAGTCTGTTCTGATTTGGTCAGATAGCAGACTCTGTTCTGATTGGTCAGACAGCCGAGTTTGTTCTGATTGGTCATCTGACTTTAATATTCTCTGATTGGACAGATGGCTGACCGTGGCCTCATGAGATAGTAAATTGTCCAATAAAGATTAAATGTTGATGTTCTGATGTGACGCTAATGGAAACGACAATATATAATTTCACTTGATTCAATTTCTCCATCCTCAAGCTAAGAGGTGAGGAAAGGAGATGAGAATGCACAAATACTCAATCAGAATTATTGAGCCCCCCTTTGAATTTTTTTTTCTTTTTTAAATATTTCCCAAATGATGTTTAACAGAACAAGGAAATTTTCACAGTATGTCTGATAATATTTTTTCTTCTGGAGAAAGTCTTATTTGTTTTTTTTCGGCTAAAATAAAAGCAGTTTTTAATTTTTTAAAACCCATTTTAAGGTCAATATTATTAGCCCCTTTAAGCTATATATTTTTTCGATAGTCTACAGAACAAACCATCATTATACAATAACTTGCCTAATTACCCTAACCTGCCTAGTTAACCTAATTAACCTAGTTAAGCCTTTAAATGTCACTTTAAGCTGTATAGAAGTGTCTTGAAAAATATCTAGTCAAATATTATTTACTGTCATCATGGCAAAGATAAAATAAATCAGTTATTAGAGATGAGTTATTAAAACTATTATGTTTAGAAATGTGTTAAAAAAATCTTTTCTCCGTTAAACAGAAATTGGGGGAAAAAATAAACAGGGGGGCTAATAAATCAGGGGGTTGAATAATTCTGATTGCAACTGTAGTAGAGCAGTCTGAGATTTTGCAGAAGCGTCTGTTAAAACATGTCGACACATGAACCAAATTCTTTTTTGAATGACAAGAAGAAATTTATTTACACTTTTAGTCTTTGCAACACTGCAGATCTTTTATATTCAAAAACAGCTCCGTTACACAGTACATGGAAGGTCACATCTAAAAGAAACTATTGGGAATTTTAAATGTTTTACTTAGTTTCCAATGATCAATGTTTATTTTTTAATAGTGTAGGGTAAGGAAAATGTTGCATATTGACCTTTTTCTTCGATGCAGAAGTGCGCTGGTTTTTGTGATTGTTTTATAACTTCCAATTCAGTCGCCTATGGGAGAAATGACTAGGAATAATAAACGGCAGAAAACAGTCAACAACTTGCTCTACAAGCAAGTGTTTGCATGACTATACAGACAAAGTAGAATAATATAATTAAAAAAACATCAGTTTGCAACATCAAGCAGCAAAAAAAATTTTAACGTCTAAAAATGAATGGAAGTGAACAAGACCGAAAGTCTTGAGCCAAAAAGATTCAAATGGCTGCACCCACTTGTATGCGGAGAATAAGGTGAATACAGTATGACAAATATTATATATATATTTGTTGACTAGCTTAAAATCTTAGTGATAATAATGATCGTCCATGATCAGTGCATCATATGAGACTATAGCAAAGGAAATATATTAGAATAATATGATCTGTAAAGGTGAATGAAAACAGGTCCAGCACTAAAACTGAAAAAAGATCACTCACAGAAATGCAGAAGTTTGCCACAGGCTGTAAACAAACCCCAGTCTCTTTGACCTTTGAACTGCAACTTAAAATGATAATTTACGTAAGCATTTGTTGGTTGAAATTTTAAGACAGACCCATGACATTGCTAATGGATAAATAAAACAAACCTAATCCAGTTTATGTAGATTACATGACCTAAAATCTGCCGTGTTAATAAATTAGAAAACAAAACATTTGCATGTTGAGACAAAAATATTAGCAGACAATACTAGTCTGATTAGGAATAGTTCACCCACATATTTTAATTATAATTAACTCATCCTTCTAGCCATCCTAAACATTTCTTCTTTCAGAAATTTGACACAATCTATATTAAATAACATCCTGAAGCATGCCAGCTTTGTAAAGGCACTGAATAGTGACTGAGTTTTTTTAAAGCTCAAAGGTGTATCATAAAAATAACTCATTCGACTCTAACGGGAATAAATGTTTCTAAAGTAAAGCTTTGTGTGAGAAATATACACATTCAAAAATTATAAACTATTAGCAATGCCAATGGTTCTGGCATCTGTTTTGTGTTCACAGGCAGGAGCAATGAATTACACTCACCGGCCACTTTATTAGGTACACCTTACTAGTTCCGGGTTGGACCCCATTTTGCCTTCAGAACTGCCTTAATCCTTCATGGCATAGATTCAACAAGGTACTGGAAATATTCCTCAGAGATTTTGCTCCATATTAACATGATAGCATCACACTGCAGATTTGTGGTCTTCTGCTGCTGTAGCCCATCCGCCTCAAGGTTGGACGTGTTGTGTGTTCAGAGATGCTCTTCTGCAGACCTCAGTTGTAACGAGTGGTTTATTGAGTTACTGTTGCCTTTCTATCAGCTGGAACCAGTCTGGCCATTCTCCTCTGGCATCAACAAGGCATTTGCACCCACAGAACTGCCGCTCACTGGATATTTTCTCTTTTTCAGACCATTCTCTGTTAACCCTAGAGATGGTTGTGCGTGAAAATCCCAGTAGATCAGCAGTTTCTGAAATACTCAGACCAGCCCATCTGGCACTAACAGCCATGCCACGTTCAGTCACTTAAATCCCCTTTCTTCCCCATTCTGATTCTCAGTTTGAACTGCAGCAGATCGTCAAGACCCTGTCTACATGCCTAAATGCATTAAGTTGCTGCCATGTGATTGGCTGATTAGAAATTTGTGTTGAGCAGTTGTACCTAATAAAGTGGCCGGTGAGTGTATAAAGCTGGCAAAAGCACTAATATTATTTAAAGGGCTCCTTGTTTGAGCATGAACAAAATTATGATGCTTAAATTCAATGCAAAGGGAGATATTTTCAGGTCTTCGCAGAAGCAGGAAGCCAAAAGGCTGTTTTTAGGAGAACTGAAACAGCCATGTATAAAATATGTGAAAAAATACTATTTATTTATACATGTAATGAAGCATAAATATTTTCCAGTGCAGCCTATAAACACAAAAAAGTCTTCAAAAAAGCTGGTGACCACTAATTAAATATAACTCTGATTGTGTTCATCTGAAAGAAGGCCTAAATGCCTTGAACTTACAAACTGAATCTAAAGCAATGATAAACTACTTTAACTACTAGATGCCTAATAATTAATAATAATTTCAGGACTAGACTGCTTGGTGGAACAGAGTAATAATGTGCTCTGCTTGTTTTAGCATTAGTTTATCACATTTAGTTTGTAATTTAATGATTGTCCAGTTATATACAGTTGAAAGCAGAAGTTTACATACACTGTATAAAAAGGCACATAACCATTTAAATAAAGTCAGATGTTAATGTGACTAAACTTTTCCTCTTTTAGGTAAGTTAGGATTATCACATTTGTTTCTGTTCTGCTTAATAGCAGAATAATGAGAGAGATATTGTTTGAGAAATTGTTCTAACTCTTCTTGAAAGTCAAGTTTACATACAATAAGATTATTATGCCTCTGAAAAAGCTCAGATGATGGTGTCAAGGTTTTGGAAGTTTCTGATTGGCTAATTGACAACATTTGAGTTAATTGGAGGCACAACTGTAGAATAGTATTTAAGGAAAACCTCAAACACTCTGCTTCCTTGTGTGACAACATGGGAAAATCAACAAGCCAGAATCAACAAAAAAGCCAGATTACAATTTGCTAAATTACACTGGGAAAAAGAATAATGTTTGGAGACATGTCCTGTGGTCTGATGGAGCTAAGATTAAACTGTTTGGCCATAATGACCAGTGTTACATTTGGAGGACAAAGGGGAAAGCTTACAAGCCTAGGAACACCATCCCAACTGTGAAGTATGGGGGCGGCAGCATCATGTTGTGGGGCTGTTTTGCTGCAGGAGGGACTGGTCCACTTCACAGCATAGATGGCATCATGAAGAAAGAACATTATGTAGAAATACTGAAGCAACATCTCAAGACATCAGCCAGGAAATTAAAACTTGGCCACAAATGGGTCTTCCAAACAGACCATGACCCTAACTGTGCGTTCACACCGAAAGCAGCGAGAGCGTCAAAGGTCGCTCTGGCCGCCCTGGCGACAACGCTGTCTGCCTTTAGCTCCAGCGGCGAGAGCGTCAAAATTCACTACACATTGATCTCGTACTTAAAGGAGCCGTTGCTGCATATGATATCAGTTACATTCCCGCATAAAATATGCTTTCTAGCTTTCTAGCGTATGCTTTTCTAGATGTTGCACACTTATTATTAAATTCACTTAACTACGGAAGATCAAGTTGCATGTGGTGTGGCTTTGCTCCAATATGTGTCCATATGTCTGAAATATTCTGAAGCAGCAATACTGTTTTGTATTGTGGCATGAAATTCCCGCTTTTTTTTTTAAGAAAAAAAAATATATAACATTGATGCACATTAGAAACTTGCCAGTAACTTTTTTAATGTATGTTCCTGTAAGGAAAACATTGCAAATAATTGGAAATCCAGCAACCGCAATAAGTAAACCCTTGGGAACAACTGTGGTCAGAACCAAAGTTCACAGTGACTGTGTTCTCTGACTCCTCTCAAGCGGCCGAACCGCGTCACAGCTCATTACCATAAAGTTGACTTGATTTCAACTGTCCTCGACGCCCACACCGGCGAAGACGCGCCGCGCTGCTCCTCGTCGCTTATCGCCGCCGGCTCCCATTGAAAATGAATGACTTCCTGCTACTTTGATGCTCTCGCCGCTTTTGGTGTGAACGTACAGTAAGCATACTGCCAAATTAGTTAAAATGTGCTTTAAGGACAACAGAGTGAATGTTTTGGAGTGGCCATCACAAAGCGCTGGTCTCAATCCTATAGAAAATTTGTGGGCAGAGTTGAAAAAGCTTGTGCGAGCAAGACAGCCAACAAATCTGGCTCAGTTACACCAATTCTGTCAGGAGGAATGGGCCAAAAATTCTGCAAACTATTGTGAGAAGCTTGTGGAAGGATTGCCAAAACATTTGACCAAAGTTATACAGTTTAAAAGCAAAGCTAAAAAAGTACCAAGGAAATGTGTGTAAACTTTTGACTGTCTAGAAATTAATAACAATTCTCAAAAACAATTCTCTCATTATTCTGGCATTTAGCAAATGTAAATGATTTAGGTAACCCTAACAGACCTAAAATAGCAAACGTTTAGTATGATTTACCATCAGACATTTAAAAATGGTTATGTTCCTTTTTTTAGAGTATGTAAACTTCTGGTTTCAACTGTAGCCTAAGTGTTATTATATTAAAAGTGTCAGAAAAAATATATTTGTCAGATCCTGTATGTCAATGTTTACAAATATGAGGATTCACATATACCCTACATTTATAGGCTAATAAAGTGCATTCAAACCGTTCCACTCATTTTAATAGCTAGCTATACTTCAGCAGGCTGTATTTCATTTGAATAATGTGTTAAAATATTTGCTGTTATAAAGATAAAGACAAATGTAAACAGTTAGTTTCAAGTGGATTAGCTATTAGCTTTTAATATTGTGTTGGTATGCATTGATATGAAAGATTTAGTTAGGTTTAAGGCAGTTTAGTTTGACTTTTAGTCTTCTAGGTGATAGTTAAGAGTCGTTTCGCTGTTTAGTATGTAGTTCTGTTGTTTTACAGCTCGGTAGTATAGCAAGTACAGTCGTGTACAGTGTGTTTTGTTGCATGTTTGTTTATATGCGGGCAGCCTTTGCTTGTTTGCGTCATATTTGTCGATCACATTTAGTTTGTAATTTAATAATTGTCCAGATATATGTGTAGCCTAAGTGTTATTACATTAGGGCCCAGTTTCACAAACAGGGCTTAGATTAAGCCAGGACTAGGCCATAGTTAAATTAGGCTATTTAAGCCAAATTTATAAAAATGGGCTTAGAAAAGTATATTACTGGTGTGCACCTGGAGAAAAAATGACACTGATGTATTTTAAGACATCTCACTGCAAGTTATTTTGAGTTGAGACAGCTCAAACGTGCAATTTAATCTTGACTAGCCTTAAACCTTGTTTGTGAAACCGGGGGTAAAAGTGTCAAATATATATATATGTCAGATCCTGTATGTCAATAAAAAGTGTGAATATTCACATGTACCCTACATTCAGTGACATTTATAGGCTATAAAGTGCATTCAAACTGTTTTAATTCATGTTCACCCATTTTAATAGCTAGCTATACTTCATACTATATTTCATTTGAATAATTTGTCAGAAAGTTTGCCTTTATAACGATAAAGACGAATGTAAACAGTTAAGTTTCAAGTGGACTAGCTATTAGCTTTAAATATTGTGTTGGCATGCATTGATATGAAGGATTTAGTTAGGTTTAAGGCAGTTTAGTTTGACTTTTAGTCTTCTAGGTGATAGTTAAGAGTCGTTTCGCTGTTTAGTATGTAGTTCTGTAGTTTTACAGCGCAGTGGTATAGCAAGTACAGCCGTGTACAGTGTGTTTTGTTGCTTGTTTGGGTCATATTTGGCGATCAAATTTAGTTTGTAATTTAATGATTGTCCAGATATATGTGTAGCCTAAGTGTTATTACATTAAAAGTGTCAAATTATATTTGTCAGATCCTGAATGTCAATAAAAAGTGTGAATATTCACATGTACACTACATTCAGTGACATTTATAGGCTAATAAAGTGCATTCAAACTCTTTAAATTCATGTTCACCCATTTTAATAGCTAGCTATACTTCATACTATATTTCATTTGAATAATTTGTCAGAAAGTTTGCCTTTATAACGATAAAGACGAATGTAAACAGTTAAGTTTCAAGTGGACTAGCTATTAGCTTTTAATATTGTGTCGGTATGCATTGATATGAAAGATTTAGTTAGGTTTAAGGCAGTTTAGTTTGACTTAGGTGATAGTTAAGAGTCGTTTCGCTGTTTAGTATGTAGTTCTGTTGTTTTACAGCTCGGTGGTAGCAAGTACAGTCGTGTACAGTGTGTTTTGTTGCTATGCGGGCTGCCTTTGCTAGTTTGCGTCATATTTGTCGATCGTCGCGTATTAAAAACACACTCAGTGCTCGAGAGTTTGATAGTTTGTATTTACTGAAAGGTTTCTGTACATTTTGGGAGGTTCGGCTGCGGGCAGGAATTTATTTTTAGCATCAAAACAGTAATGGCGATGTTTTCCGCCGTCAGAGCGCGTCACGGCACGTTTTAAGAGTCACGGACAGGTTAAAGAGGGGCTTGATGTGTCAGGAATCATTCGCCACATCGCTGTGATCAACACGAATTGTTTCGGCGCAAAACTTTCGATATTGTCATGACGGGCGAGTGTGAAGCGCGACGGCTGTGCGCATGCGCACTGGAGTCCGCCTGGCCAATTTCTCAGTACTCGTGGGAGAATTTGGGTAAGAAACAGACAAATTAAAACAATCGCACGCTTGAATAAACTGATCGCGTAGCATTTTATACTCTTAAATAAAGCTTTACGCGCCGCGTTCGACTTTCGCGGAGGTATTTGTTGCGACGGAATAATAATGAAAGTTAGATATAAAGTAGAAAACGCCTGGACGTGTCATCAATAATATGAGCAGCAGGAAGAGAGAGAGACACACAGAGAGAGAGAGAGTATGAAATGAAGAACAATGCGAATGAATGAAGCTCAAAACAGACGCAGTCGATAGAAAGGATCAAAATGTTGATGTGCGGCTGACGGCACGAATAAAGCTGCTGTTATTTAGCGAGTGTGTGTAGAATAATGCTGAGCAGCAGCAGAGCATTGGCTCCTGTGTGCTGGAAACAGCAGGAACTGATCGTGCGAAACAAAACCCGTGTCGATCAGCTCCGAGATCAGCTCAATCATTCACTTTAAATGTCATTGATCAGCAATAATGCCGCGATCCGCCGGGCCTGCGTGTCTTCCAATATTATATAGTCAATATAATTCCTGCTCCGCCATTTTGAGAAACTGCCTTTAAAACACATAAAAGAAAAGTGTTTTAGTGTCTGACACGGTTTCGTCTCCAATGTGGTCATGTCAGCTCGTGGTCGTCGAATTATTTTTGTTGGGGAAAATAATACTCCACTGTCTCCGTACGTCGAGCTGAATCATTTCACCGCATTAACTGTAAACTATTTCAATACAATAGAGCTGCGTGTCAGATATCCGTCAGGTAAGCATGTTTCAGGGGAAAACATCATTGCTGCAGTATTGCTGGTGGAATATTAGCATGTATTTTATTTGATCATAACCATGGTTGTCTGCAAATGTAATTTAAATTATTAGTTTAAAAAAAAACTTGGGTGGTTTGTTGTCAGCATCTTGTACATCACACATAAAAGCGACGCATTTACTCGTATATTGTGTTATTATTTTTTTATTAGAGAAAATGAACTTAATTATATAGCATAGCAAAGATCTATAAATACCAACTAGAGCAGTGAAGCCTGTATTTTATTAAACTGGTGGTAGAATTAATTGTGAACTCTGTTTAAAACTCGGGTGAATTGTCTGAATGTTGTATTGTGTGAGAATCTTGCGAGCATTTCTAGATTTCATTGTTGAACTGAAGCTTGAAAGTTTGCAGCGGCGCGGATGATCAGAGGGCGACAGCGCCCTCTGCCGGCGGACACACACACCACACCACACACTAAACATCACACAGACACACACGCACACTAAACACAAGACACAGATACACAGAGAGAGAGAGAGAGAGAGAGAGAGAGAGAGAGAGAGAGAGAGAGAGAAAACCTTTTTCCCCTTTTGTACACAATATATTTTAATTTGAGAAACATTTCTAATATTTTGGAGCAGTAAACATGTCAAGCTGAATAATTCAAATGAATTATTGACTTCTGCTGCTTTCATTTGTTTAAAAAACACAGATTTTATTTTTACAATTCAAAACGGCATCTTTGGATATTTTTTCTGCTGGAGATAATGCTGTCCTAAAAAAACAATAAAAAATGTAAATAAAAAATCTTACACATACCTTAGTAACGGTATAGCAGATCATTTGACGGTTTTTAAACCTTGACTTTACCAAACCGCGGTATACCTTGAACACGGTTATCATCCCATGCCTAATCGTGAGTGAGGTGAATCTCTAGACGCAGGTAAAAGTGTCTTACGACTGTGCACATGCGCAGTACATGAACCAAAGCTTTTCAGTCGTTTTAGTCTTTCAAGAGTTCACACTTAGATATTGCTTGATATTAATAGCAGATCTGGCAGGATGTCCCGGGAGAGAACCCTGAGCTCGAAGGTAATTGAGCCCAGGGCTCCCGCTCTGTTAATGAGCATGTAAGGGGGTACAAGATCAGGTAGATAAAGGAGTAATGCTAGACGGGCTATTTATAGTGAGTTTGGAATGATCCGATTGGCTTACTAATGATTACGGACGGGATGTCAATCATATCACATACTCCTCTCGAAATTAGTTTCAAGAGTTTCACACTAAGCTGATGATTGGTAATAAAGCGTGTTTGGCATGCTGTCCCGGGAGAGAGCCCTGAGCTCAGAATATCCTTGAGCCCGGGGCTTCCTCCCGTTTGTAGGGCGACAGGAGAGTCTGAGCTCAGGTGGTCTCGAGAACTCTCCTGATGTGAACTACTGTATATATCTGGCTAAGAGTTGCCTTAGGATGCTATGTTGGATAGTCACTTTTTCTATGGTGCCTGTGTTTGAACGGTGTGAGGAAACCGGAGAACCCGGGGAAAACCCACGCGAACATGGGGAGAACATGCAAACTCGGCACAGAAACGCCAACCGGCCTGGAGGGAACAGACCAGTGGCGTTCTTGCTGTGAGGCAACAGTGCTACCCACTGGCCGCCGTGCCGCCCTATCGGAGAAGGGGAGGAGTAGGGGTGGAAGGGGGGATTCTTCAAACGAAGATGACTGGAGCAAAGCGCTCTGGTAATTTATAGTGTGTCCGTGTTCATCTGATTGCCGCAATATGCGGAGTTAAGCGATACCAGCTGTGTTCAATCATAAGCACGTGATCCTCTCGAAATTAGTTGTAAACAAACCACACTTGTGAAACTTCACTTATGAGCATTTTTTCTGGAAGAATTGAAAAAGACAGTGACTAAGTTTACATGGACATCAGTAATCGAATTATTTGCTTTAATCTAATTAAGAGAATAATAAGACTAAGGTGTTTACATGAGTTGCTTTTTGATCGCGTTTTACATGTTATAGCACATAATTCGATTAGCGTCATTGCGTCACCGTGCTATCCGCATTTCCTTCGGATTTTCATGTAATTTCGGGTGATTCCTTTTTAATTTCTCAACTTTAACTGCAGTTTGGCACTTTTACTTTCATTCGGGAACATTTCATGCATACCCACCGTAACAAACGAGATATTGGATGCATCTATGAACCGCTGGAAGAGTGATGAAAGTTCAAACCACATGCTGAATAGAAGAAGAAAAAAACCTCCGCATTTCACGATGCAGGTGTCCGTGGTCTGCACTGACTCGTGCAGAGTGTCAATCAGCCGTGCGTGCGTGTGTGTGTGTGTCTGGGTGTGTGTGTGGAGTACCCTGTCGCAAAAAGAGGCTTAAAGTCCTACATGATGGAAATAGTTCGATTAAGGCGTTTACATGTCTGTACTGCACTTCAATAATGCGACTAAGATCGGCATACTCCACATGTCTTAATTCGATTTCTCTTTAGTTCGATTATGACCTTAATCTGATTAAATTAATCAAAAATCGCTGTTTACATGGTCGACCCTTAATCAGAGTATTGTCTTAATCGCATTAAAATCGGATTATTGGTGTCCATGTAAACGTAGTCAGTGTGGACATGCATCATTTTTAGAGTGGACGTAGCCTGAAATAAAGACGCATTTTCTAGACAAGTAAGAAGTTTAGTTTTCAGAAATAATAAACTGATTATAAGTGAGTTTATCCTTCAAATAATCTGAAGTAAGATCATTTTACTCACACTGTTGCCAGGTCGCCTTCTAAATAAAGGCAAAGGCATGCGATAGAAGGAATATTTTCTGTACTAAAAGGAGTTTTTGTCCTCACCAACACCTAAAATTTATATATTAGAAATGGCTTCTGTTTCTCACAGCTGAACAACAGAAATGTGCTTTATTCAGTGTTAAATGCTAATAATGTGAGTCTGAATGTCATTTTACATCACATTTATGGCCATTCTACTGAAAGCAGCAGCAGATAGTTCACCTCAGATCTGGAGAATAAAATAAACCGTCTGAAACTGAACTCTAGAACTGAGACTCAGTGCAAACCAACACATATCAGTGATTCAGCATCTACATTTAATAATGTTAAAGAGGTTTAATAAGTATTCATTAGATTATGAACCTTTCCATTTCACTGGAGTGCAGTGAGTGCACGTATATTCTGTGCTTCTGAATGGCTGTATTTACATTTCTGTCGTGTTTCGTCTGGTGCAAACAGCCCGATTGCTTATCACTGTGTATCTCGTCATGTAGCGTGTTGTTAGGACACGGCGTTACAGTGTAACCTGCTCACCTAATGTTCACGCTCATAATATTTATATTATTTGCTAATTAATATCCGCCTCATGTGGAGCTCTGAATCTGCGTCTCATTTCGGAGTCTGCTACTGTCCCGCACACATGATGTGTGTGTGTGTGTTATGTTTTAGGCAGATGGTAGTGTTTGTGTGTAGTTGTTGATGGTTTTGCTGGTGTGTGTGTTTATGTAATTGTTGATGGTTCTGCTGGTGTGTGTGTGTGTTGTGTTTTAGGCTGATGGTAGCGTTTGTGCTTAGTTCTTGATATTTCTGCTGGTGTGTGTGTGTGTGTAGTTGTTAACGGGTCTGCTGGTGTGTTTCAGACTAATAGTGTCTGTGTGGGTGGGTGGATGGGTGGGTGTAGTTGTTGATGGTTCTGCTGGTGTTTGTGTAGTTGTTTATGGAGCTGCTGGTTTGTGTGTGTGTGTTTTAGTCTGATGGTTAGTGTATGTAGTTGCTGATGGTTCTGCTGATGGTGTGTGTAGTTGTTAATTGTTCTGCTGGTGTGTATGTGTGTGTGTTTCAGGTTGAGGGTGTTTGGTGTGTGTGCATGCATGTAGCTGCTGATGGTTCTTCTGGTGTGTGTAGTTGTTGATGGAACTGCTGTTGTGTCTGTGTGTGTGTGTGTTTCAGGCTGATGGTGTGTGTGTGATGGAGTCGTCAGGTGCGAGTGCAGCCGGTCCAGAGTTTGACGTGTACGGGGCGATGGACTGGAAGGACGGGGTGGGGACTTTGCCTGGCAGTGAGCTCAAGGTTAGCGGGGAAACACACACCTTTAATACATTAACACACTTTACATCTGTAATATATATTTCTGCACACTCACTGATCAAAAAATGGTGCTACAATCGTCTTTTCGGACCATGTGGACTGTATAAGTATATTGTGTGCATCTCTGATATACGTGTGTGTGTGTGTGTGTGTGTGTGTGTGTGTGTTAGTTCCGGGTGAATGAGTTTGGGGTGCTAGAGGTCATAACGGACGAGATGGAGGAGGAGAGGGGCAAAAAAGCTCACGCCACCACCACATGGAGCGTCCCAACCGCACAAGAGGGTAAACGCACTATAACACACACAGGCACACTGCAAAACACACTTACTTATGTAGAGTTTTTGTCTTGTTTCAAGTCCAAATGTCTAAAAATTCTTAAATGAAGTCAGTTTTTCCTAGATTTGTTAGTTCTGGTTTACTTACAGTTCAATAACTAATAACTGAACAAGCTCAACTTCAGATGTGAATAATTCTGAACTCTGCTTAATAAATGGTGTTCAAGTATTGTTAATCCATATGTCATTAAATATGCACTCAGTGGCCACTTTATTAGGTACACCTGTCCAACTGCTCATTCACGCAAATCTGTAATCAGCCAATCATATGGCAGCAACTCAATGCATTTAGGCATTTAGGCCCCAAACCGAGCATCAGAATGGGGAAGAAAGGGGATTTAAGTGACTTTGAACGTGGCATGGTTGTTGGTGCCAGATGGGCTGGTCTGAGTATTTCAGAAACTGCTGATCTACTGGGATTTTCACACACAACCATCTCTAGGGTTAACAGAGAATGGTCTGAAAAAGAGAAAATATCCAGTGAGCGGCAGTTCTGTGGGCGCAAATGCCTTGTTGATGCCAGAGGAGAATGGCCAGACTGGTTCCAGCTGATAGAAAGGCAACAGTAACTCAAGTAACCACTTGTTACAACTGAGGTCTGCAGATGAGCATCGAACCTTGAGGCAGATGGGCTACAGCAGCAGAAGACCACACCGGATGCCACTCCTGTCAGCTAAGAACAGGAAACTGAGGCTACAATTCACACAGGCTCACCAAAACTGGACAATAGAAGATTGGAGAAACGTTGCCTGGTCTGATGAGTCTCGATTTCTGTTGCGACATTCAGACGGTAGGGTCAGAATTTGGCGTCTACAACATGAAAGCATGGATCCATTCTGCCTTGTATCAGCGGTTCAGGCTGCTGGTGGTGGTGTAATGGTGTGGGGGATATTTTCTTGGCACACTTTGGGTCCATTAGTACCAATTGAGCATCGTGTCAACGCCACAGACTACCGAGTATTGTTGCTGTCAATATGGAGCAAAATCTCTGAGGAATATTTCCAGTACCTTGTTGAATCTGTGACACGAAGGATTAAGGCAGTTCTGAAACGGGGTCCAACCCGGTACTAGTAAGGTGTACCTAATAAAGTGGCCGGTGAGTGTATGTTATTAAATATATTAAAGGGTTAGTTTATCCAAAAGTTTATTAATTATTCACCCTGCTGACCTTAAAAAAATACTATAGTAATTTGTAGTAAATACTAGTGTTTTAAACCATACTATATTAAAGTGTATTATACTGTAAAAATAGTATTTGCAGCTCTTTGTTAATGAATGCTCCAGCATAGTGTAGTATTGACTATAGTCAACTGATAAAATGTAATAAATACTGTATCATATTTTAGAGTTGTGGTCGAGTTCACCTTTGTCGAGTCCAAGTCAAAACCAAGTCCTTAACCAGTCGAGTACAAGTCCAAGTCCGAGTCCAAAAGGGGTCGAGTCGGACTTAAGTCCGAGTCCTTAACATCCGAGTCGAGTCCAGAAAGTCATAAATCTCATTCATTAATTTTCTTTTGCTTAATTAAAGAAAATAAGCTCTTACCTGTGTTTGTTTTCTTTCAACACGTCGGTTGAAGACACATTATTGCTGATTTTGAAGACATTATTGTCCTAGACGTAGCCACGCATTGTGTGATATGGCTATATTCCGGAGAAATTCCGGAATGTTCTTGCCTGTGTGAACAGCGCTTTTTTGAATTTACAGGTAAAGTCGTTCCGGTAATTTTCCGGATATTTACAGGTATCACTGTGTGAAAAGGTCTATTGACAGAATTTTCATTTTTGGGTGAACAAACACTTTAACATACAGACCTTTATTATAAAGTGTGCTTAAAGCGCAATATGTTAACAGTAACCTTCTTAGTGAAGATCTGCAATTGCTCACTTGAGAAGATATTTTTCCTCAACACATTTCTGAACATTACTGTAGTATTACTAACTAATTACTAATAACTGATTTCTGTTATATTTGCCATGATGACAGTACATAATATGTCACTGGATATTTTTCAAGATACTAGTATTCAGCTTAAAGTGACATTTAAAGGCTTAACTAGGTTAATTAGGCAAATCATAGAGCATAGAATCACCAAGAGGGTACCTTACTTTCATGTCTTAAGTTAAACAGATGTTATATTAAACTTAGGGTGTACTCACACTATGTACAGTTGCCCTGAACCGGGCCAAAGCACGCTTGTCCTCCCTCCCGTCTCCCCCGACGGCCCGCACTCTCATTACATTCGGGTCTGGGCACGCTTTCGTCATCGATGATGCGCTGTTCAGTAAGCGCTCTCGCCCAGCACAGTGGAGATTTCTTTAGTTATATCGTTTGAGTCGTTTGATATGCGGCGACACGCAGTCAAATATTTCGCAGAACAGATCAGCCACTTTTGACGCTCATAAACAATCATAAAGTCCTCGTGCTGCAGGAATTAGGAGGGTTGCTGAAGGTGCAGCTGTCGTGCAGTGAGGGATTTGCGTCTTTAATAAACTACGACAGTTTGCGTTCATTGGATAGTAAGAATGATTAATTAATCCATATCAATCAGTCCCTTTAAAAGTCACGTCTCGCTTTCAGTTTCGGGCTCAAGCACGCTTTACACTCACACTACAAGCGTACCGCGCCTGAGCCCAAGTGAACCGCGCTCAAGCCCACCTCTTCCAACTGGGCCAGGGCCGCCCAAGTGAACCGTTCGGATAGCATAATGTGAGTACGCCCTTAGTCTTGTCTACATTTTGGAAATTGTTTTTGTTTTCATTGAGATATTGTTTAAAATGTAGCTTTTCAAAGGGGGTGTACTCGGTATAGTAGTATAGTATAGGATTGTGTAGTATAGTATAATATTTTAACTATAGGTGGGCATAGATTATTTTTTTTAATCTAGATTAATCTAGATTAATTTCAAAATTAATCTAGATTAATCTAGATTAAAATGGCTCATTTGAATTCTGCCGAAGGTATTCAGAATATGTGTGTTACCCAAATAATAAGTCTTTGAGAACAGGTTTCTCAAGCCGGGTGTCGCATTAGACCAGGGTCTCTTCTCCAAAATGTTTCCAAAATGCATCACAAACTGCTTGAGAAACTGTTCTACTATGATAATTGGTGATGAAAATAAATGATGTTCAATAAGATGTACTCGTGTTTACTAACTGTTTATTCAGTTAAACATGAATTTTGAACTGTAGGTGTACATAAGCTCCAAACAGCGAATTCTGATGAGCTTAATCTGACTAAAGTCATCACTGAAATGGAATTAAGACGTGGAGTATGCAGATATTAGTGGCATTATTGAAGTAAACACCGCGGTCTTTAGGACTTTTCGCCATATTTTCCGACAAGATCCACACGCGGCTGTCAGAAAGGACGGCACACACACATACACAAACACACACACACACACATCGTGAAATGCGGAAGTTTTTCTTCTTACCATTTGGCATGCGTCATTAAATTCCATAACTCTCTCACCTGTCCTTACTCCGTATTTGCGTCTAATACCCCTGTTTGTCACGAAGGAATAAATGAAAAGTGAAACTGCCCAACAGAGCCTCTGCTGATTTGATTCAAAAGAGCAGACGGCACACCAGTCAGGTATACATCCGCGGTAATATATCAAGGTGAAAGCCATCATAGCTTGCGTAAAATAGACCCAGCTCCCAACCCAACTTTGAGAATAGATTAACGGCGATATTTTTTTTTATCGTGCGGTAAGAGTCTCGCGTTAACGCAGCACGTTAACGCCGTTAACGGCCCAGCACTAATTTTAACTCATATTTGACTCATTGACTGATTCAGTCTGTCTAACGTTAGTTATCCGTGCTGTTGTCCTCATGGAATTTTCATTCCAAAGTGGCCTATGCGTGACACTAGCAGCCTCTAGTGGCTGTTTCCCAAATAGCAACAGAGTGTCGCTTCTTGGTAATTCTATGCTCTTTGGGCAAGTTGTAGTAATTAGGCAAGTCATTGTATAATAGTGATTTGTTATGTAGACAATCAAAACATATATAGCTGAAGGGGGCTAATAATATTGACCTTAAAATGGTTTAAAAAAAAAAAAACTAGCCAAAATAAAACAAATAAGACTTTCGAATAAGGATTTTCCCCCCCTAACTGTCTGTTTTCTCTCAGCTCTCTCTGAAGGGTCAGTCTTAAAGCAGGATTCTCCATGGGCTCAGCGCGGCCTGGTGTGTGTGCGCTGTAACAGGAAGGGCTCTGCAGTGGACTTCCTGTCTGACGGCCTTCACTGCAGTGAGCGCTGTCTGCAGCAGGAGCAAGAGTGAGTCCTACACTCATCATCTGCTTTCCTTTAGTTTATTTAAGGACAAATCACAACAATACATTAACCTGTTTCAATCATAGGCAAGAATATGTTTAAATGTTTAAATAGCAAATCCATTTGCACCACTTTGTGGACTCATGGGTGTGCTGGTCTGAAAAGGAGGTGTGTTAAGGCGCATTGTTGGTGCATTGCTATTTTGAGGAACTGAAATAGACTGCGCCACTGACAATCTAAAAGCTGCTCTAAAGTCCAGCACAGAGCGCATTAGTTATGCACCTATGCAGGTCCAAACGCTTACACATTGCTTAATACACAGAGGATGTACAGCAATACACAAATATCTTTAGAGATGAAAACAATTAAAGGATTAAAATGTTACAAACATGATTATTTTCTACATAAATATAAAAGCCACTGCCTCCATGCCTTCATTACCTCTGGGGGCTTTTTCAGTTTATTCATGACAATCTGCATTAGTATAATCTTATTATTATCAGCAGTAGTATTTATTATATGCATATTTATATTTATTTTAATAAAAAAAAGTTTAGATTTGTCCTCCTGTGGGGTTTTGGAGACGTCTGCATCACCATATGGGGCATAAGAACAGGACGTGTGTTTGAGTATAACTCAGTGTTTTGACCACACTTCATTATTTATTTGTTTGCTGGAAATTAGAACTGAATTTAGAAATAGTTTTGAAACAAATCTTTGTGCTTAACAAACAAAATTAAATATGTAGGCTAATGGATGTCTTCAGTGGAGTGAGTTTCCACCGTTTCCTTACTCCACTAAATTAAAGGAGTAAAGTAAAGAGAAAGTAAAGAGGCCGAATGGAGGAGGTTTGTTCTTTATCTTCGCGCTGCAGATGCTCTGTTTAACTGTTTTCTCACTAGTGAAGCATTCAGTTTTTCCACTTACAAAGTCCGCCATGTAAATAGCAAATGCGCCATGGCGTGACGCAACTGATTCTTAAAGGGAATGTGAGATGAGACTCTGATTGGTTTAATGCACATTATGCTCTAAACACACCCAAAACTCATTAAGAGAATAAGCTCAACCCTGTTAGACCATGCTCCGAGGCGCAGACCGTATTATTTCATCCTTAAAATAACAAAAGTGAATTCGGACACTACCTTAATGCTTTTGCGCCATGTGCTTTAGACTTTGCGCCTAGATCCTTAAAATAGAGCCCTAAATGTTTTTAAAAAGTGAGTTTTTCTTTAAAACAAGCTAAATAATTTGCCAATGTGGTAAGTAAAATTACACAGCCAAGGAGACTCTCAAATGCTTTCAGAGAAAGAAAATCAAGCTGTAGAATGGCCCGGCCAATCACCTGACTTGAATCCAATAGAGAATACAAAATAAAGATCAGATTTGATAGACGAGACCCACAGAAGAATCAAGATTTTGACACTCTGTTGAAGTCTGTGAAAAACTCATGAGTAGGCCCACACGGAATCTGCGCACGCAGATTTTCTGCAGATTTTCCGCAGATTTCCGCAGATTTTTAGCCCATCATTAATTCTGTTTATTTACTTAAAGTTAACTATTTACTGTTAATCTAATTGGATTTGCATTTTAAACATTAAATACAAGTTAAAAAGATATTATTTTTTATTTAACATATTAAGGTTTTAGTTATGAGACTCCCAAAATAATTCCGCAGACATCCGCAGATTTTTACCAAAATTCTCAGCAGAAATTGCAAAAAATGTCCGCAGATTCCGTCTGGCCCTAATCATGTGCAATGCATGTGACATTCTCCATATGAGAGGCGTCTTTAAGCAGCCTTCATTAAAAAAGCCTTTTATATAAATTATTAAATACATCTCAGTGGTTCAGTTCTTTTCGTCATTTTATTGTTATTACACAGTTTAATTAATCAGTTTCTGATTTTTTTTTTATTCTTATGTTTGAATTCTTTGGGTTTTTACTAAAATCTGGTTTAGTAATGGGCGATATAAACGATATGCGATATAAACGATACAAAATTGGCCTACGATAGAGATTCTAATTCTATTGCACTATCGCGATAATACATGTTTGATGACGCAATCTACCCGCTCTCAACAACAGCACTAAGCAACGCATGGCACCGAATGTAGGCGTGTCGCACAACTTGCGAGCCTCATGGATGGCATATCGTGGCTTGTCACACAGATTCCCACACAGCGCTTCCCACACAGATTTTACCTGGGCGGACGATATATTATTGGGGCGGCCCGGTTCTGTGTTCGCGAGAAACTGAGAACACTCTGCCACAGACTCACATGCTCTGCATGCAGACCCACAGAGATGCGCTGGATACAGAACTGTTGTCCTGCCTTTATAGCAGCTTTGAGAAGAGCGCGAAGACTAAATAGACTGATCCAGCTCATTATTTTGGGTGACAATACATTCTCTTTTCCCCGGACATGTCCGAGAATCTGCTTTCGCTTTCGATATTAATTGTATTCATTTTTGCATTACTTTATTCGCAAACTTTGTCTGGTGCATCTCAATCTCTCATCAGCACCAACACTACAGCAGACAGAGAGAGAGAGGGAGAGAGAAAGAGCAGATCAAGACACCAGTTTTAATTTCATTAGGAGAACAAAATGTTTAAAACCAAATGTGATACCTGAGGCTGCAGATTAGAAATATGTTTTTATTTAAAGTATCTGCAATACACAATTTTATTTGACTAATTTAATACTGGAAGTATTTTCAGTACAGTGTAAGTTCCTTAACTAAAAAGACACCAGTTTTTTTGTTCTCTGCAACTTGGCATTTAGGAACCAAGGACTTAAAAGAAAAGTCTTTCTTTCTAAAAGGCACTACATTTAGTTTATTTATCTGCAACATTGTGTTGTTTAATTACAGTTTTACTTTTGCACAATAAATGTTCTCAAAATGACATGCAACGTTTCTTTATTTCTTAAAAAAAAATAGCAGTTTGGCTTTCCTAAGGGTCTATGTTTATATATCGCAATATATATCGTTATCGCAAGAGGCTGCAATGTATACCGCAATATGGATTTTAGGCCATATCGCCCATCCCTAATCTGGTTCATTTCCATGTCAACAGCTCCTTTAGAAATATTATGACCTGTTCAACATTTATTTGCCCCGTTGTAGGTTAGTTGTCTTTACTTCTTTTCTGTCCTTGGCCAGTCACATACTCTCACATTTTTAGTGCTGTGATAGCATTATCTAAATCAATTTTATTATTATTATTTGCAGTCATTTCTTTGTGACTTTTTAGATGTTACATATAAGGATATCTATAAGCTTATATGCTCCAAAACAGTGACAAAATTCACATTTAGAAGATGTAAAACTGATATAAACATGTAAAGCTTGCAGTTTGTCACTACTGCCTAAATGGATCAAAGATGTTTTTGCCATTGCCTCATACTTTAGTTTCTTATCAAATCTCCTGACCAATAAGATGCTCTTTAGTGTCTGACACAGTCGGCGGCTGTTCCATGGCGCCCAGCTACGACTCAGGAGAATAGTTTCAGTTTAAATAACATGTGAATGTGCGCGTCCGGTGTGCAATACTTCCAACTGTCGTATGCACAGCGTGTCGCTGAGCGGCGCATCCAGTGTGCGACCCGCTTTAGTGTCCCACCAGTGACAATATACAGCTATATTGCACTGCTACGAGTGTAAACATTGAGTATATAACAATAATTGTGTATATAAAAAGAAAATCAAACACGGAGTCTCAAAGACCCTTTTGTACTAGGAACTACTTTCTTCCGCCATTCATTCACATCTGCAGCTGTCGTCAGAACAGCAGAAACTGTTGCTCATTCACCAACATCACTTTAGAGCTAGTATTTGAGTGATTCTCTAGCGTAATGTCTAAAGTGATGACAAAACAGCTGATTTTGCACACATTTTAAGATTATAAGGCTGAACGGCATGAAATGCCATCAGTCTACAGAGATTTCCCAGTATTTCTCTGTTGCAATCAGGAGATCACAATAATATACCCGGAAAAAGCCAAATCAAAGCAAACACTAGCAGATTACTGTGGTATACATACAGCACTACAACATACAAAAGAGAGAGATCGACTTAGAATTTCATTTAACTGTTTTATAATGATTTTGATTAGATTGAGTTTTTCTCCCCTAAGCACTTATTATACGGTCTTTGTCGCCATCTTGTGGCGGTCAACCATCTTTGCTCTGTTTAGTATGACAGGCTGATGGCTGCCGATGCGCTGTATTTCTGACATGATTAATATTTAAAATTGGCACTATACTTATAAATAAACTGCATAGTTGCAATCTAAACATCTACATTCTCACCTGAAAAAGCCTATATATATATATATATTAGTACTCACACATATATTTTGCCAAAACATTTATTTTGGATGCCATCAATCATGATACATTTTTGCTCAGCACTAATTATATAATTAAATATATTAGAAGTTTTTGAATATACAGAAAACATTTTATGAACAAAACAAACACATTTTTGACACGCGTTACTGAGCTTATACTGTATTTAACACACATGTGGAAAAGCCAGTGCAAGGCCTGGTATAAAATCTTGAAGCTTCTCTGCTGTTTTTTTTTTTTTTAAAAGAGGCCCCAGGAAGTTGTGAAAGGGCACTTCCTGTCTCACATTGGCTTGTAGTGAAAGTGAGTGTGAACTTATTACAGTTTTTTACAATCGTTTTGCCACAAATTTCAGGACTCTGGTGTCAATTTTCAAAACTCGAGACAAAATTCACAACTCTTGCCAATATTGCACACTTTTGCAAATTTCTTAACTCTTTTTTTTCAAATGCTTGGATACAACACACACAAGTCAAAGATACTTTGTTCAACTAAGATCACTTTTTCAATATAATACTATTAAACATCAAATTGATCCCATTTTAAAATGCAACTCAAACATTACATTTAAAATAACTGTGTTTACTTAACATGATGTTATTATCTATGGGATGATTTTAGTATCAATATTATTTGCAAATACACGCTCTGTCATCCACGCGCTCTGTTCATATTGTATATGCAGTTGTACATCCAAAAACTAATGGCTTTCAACCGGAGTTTGTGAATTTAAGATTTGCGCAAACATAAACATGTTCGTAAAAACAAATATTATGTTTTACATTCATACATCTTAATTTACGTGCACGAAAAGGGAGTTTTGCATTTGCGGATCAGGTGACGCGCGTGTGTGAATTGACTTTTTGTTTACATTTATACAGCCGGCTTCGTTTGAATTTTGAGACTTTCTTTTCGCGGTTTTTAAGCTTTTCAGGAATCAAACGCTAACAACTTTACATGAAAAAGCCACAACGTTCTTATGCAATGTGTACACATCTACCTACCAATTTGAGAATTATACAATCCTGCGTTACCACACTTGTGTCTGAAAAGGTCCGATTTACATAAATGTGCAGCATTTTGCAAAAGCAGAGTTGTATTTGTGAATACACATTCTCTCTTTTGTGTACGCGAATCATAAGTTGCGCATGGGTGGATCAGGTGACGCTCATTTGAATTTTGAGACTGATTTTACGCAGCTGGGTTTGCAAATCCACACGCGCGCAACTTTCGATTCACGCGCAAATGTACTAATGCAATTTAACCAGTGACCACTAGAGGGCAATCTCAGCATTACAGAGCAGGCCACGTCCATGGTTATTTATCACGTTTATAACCTAACGACCTGTAAAAGCCGGCAAAGTCACAAAAGTGGTTATCGGGACGCATCAGCTGGAGGAATGGCTGTATATGGGTATTCTGACAGTCTATGCCTGTGTGAGGTCAACGTTTAACCACTGGAAAATCAAATCTCCTTCCAGGCGCACATTTTTACATTCAGTATAGGGTAACATGGTGCTTCCATTTTTTTTGGGTCTACGATTGATAGAATATTTTGAAGAAAGGTTATGAATACTTCACCCTAAGGGAACATTTCTGCCCATAGCGATACATGTAGGAAATATGCTTTTTTTTTTTTTGGTAAATTTCTTTTTAATATAGGCATGCAAACACACTGTGTTGTGTTATTCTGGCAATAACTTGTTTTACTGTCTGGGATGGGCAAAAATACATTGACATGTATTTAATAAAAATATAGCAGCTACTAATGTATCAAAATAAAATACTGTGTTTCAAAAATACTACAAAATACTTTTACATGAGTATAACGTTTCTTCACTAACCTTCTATCAATAGGCATATTCGATCAATATTAGTGAAGTAAACAGCAACAGCATTTCTCTGAGCGAGTTTAAGTCAGTTTCTCTGCCACCTCATTCACCTACTCCTGTACAAACGTTTGTTTCTCTTTCAAAATAGTATACATTTTGTACAAATTTCATACAGAAAGTACTGTCTTGAAAATATTTAAATAACCTCTTCATATATCACCCTTTTAAAATAAGACTGTTAAGAGATGTGGCAATAACTGGCCACACAATGGATGGAAACACAATGAAGAGATATAGTATATTCCAACTCATTATCTGCATTACATGGTTTTTACAGTGATTAAAGAAACATCTTCAAGACAGTACTTTGTGTATGAAATTATTGATTATGGGCTTATGTCTAAAAAGAGCATAATTGGTCCCCTTTAAGCATTTAAACCATGTTAAATCCTCTTTAAAACAGCACCTTATACGAGCCTGCCGGTGTAGCTGTGAAGGCATTGAGATGTTGTTGTGTTGTTGTGACAGAGAGCTGAAGACTGAAGGCTCCAGAATGAACGGAGAGCTGCTGTCGAGGAAGAGGACGCGCCTGGAGAGATCAGCTGAAGACATGGACAGCTCCATGGACATCCCGGAGGAGGAGGACGAGGACTACGTCAGTTCATTCACTCTCTTCTGCACTGCAAAACAACCTTATGTCTTGTTTCTAGTCCAAATATCTCAATTTACATACATTTTCGTTTAAATACATATATTTTTCCCTCCGTTTTGCCCTTCCGTCCACACTGAGATGGCGTTTTTTGATCCTTTTGACATATGTTTTTGAAAACGCTGTCCAAAGTGGATCATTTCGAAACTTTGATTTGGTGTTGCAGTGTGGACTGAAAACTGAGGCTTTTGTAAACAATGACGTGTTTCAGTCATGTGACCAGCCCAGCTAACTAGGTGGACGTCATTGTAAAGCAGATGTTTTAAATGCTGTCTATTTTCACAGCTCTATTACAGATTAACGTCAGTTTGTAGATGCTCCATATTGCCTCTCTTCAAAGCACACTGAATGTTTACTGGGAGCTGTTGTTTCTTACACATTTTGCTGTGATGTTTCGAAGAGACGGAAAGTAAATAAACAGCAGGGGGATATGACGCAGGTAGGGATGTAACGATTCACCGCGAGCCGATTGAAAATCGGTGGCGATTAAAATATGTGAAGATTCAAATCGGTGGAAATGTTCAACGAATTGCAATACATGTTTTGAACAGAGGGGCGCTGTGGTTACAGGCGCAAACTCGCTTTAACTGCACATCAGCGATGAGCAAGAGACGTTTACTTACACTAACAGAACAACAAATATGATGCAGCACAGTGAAAAACTACTGTCAAAAACGTCTATACGCAAAAAGCTATAAATAGGCCAAACCACGCTGACCGGATGATCTGTAGCTCCGCTTGCTCTGACGATTGCTAGCGTTACGGAGATCACACGGTGCATCAGTGTTTTTATAGCGAAAGTGTGAAGATGTTTTTCAGACTAAAAGAGAAAGTTGTGCTGTTACAGAACCAGGTATTAGATTGTTCCTTTTCCCCCTCTCTTTTTCAATTTAGTTTATGCATATTTTAATAATTTACTTATTATATCATATATTATATATTAAAAACAGTGTTTTATGCCAGTGTTCAGTCCCCTGGAGCAGAGGGTCTATTGACCACCTCTGTACACACTGCTCTATGGTTTAGGAAAGGCTTTCCTTCCCACACCAGCCATCACAGTCTTCAGTGAAAAAGTTTATTCATCAGCAGGGGACATTGTAAATGTGCAAAGACCTCCAGAAAACATAGATATTCTGATATTTATTTAAAAAAAAAAGTAAAATCCCAGCACAGTCACAGTTTGTTTGTATTAAAGAGGCTTCTTTAGTTTGTATTATTCATTTTTAAAAAATAGGTAGTGCTGTCGCCTCGCAGCAAGAAGGTCGCTGGGTCGCAGGTTCGAGCCTCGGCTGGGTCAGTTGGCGTTTCTATGTGGAGTTTGCATGTTCTCCCTGCGTTCGCGTGGGTTTCCTCCAGGTCAGGGGTGTCCACACTTGCTCCTGAAGGGCCGCTGTCCTGGAGAGTTTAGCTCCAACCCTTATCAAACACACCTGAACCAGCTAATCAAGCTCTTACTAGATATACTACAAACTTCCTGGCAGGTGTGCTGAAGCAAGTTGGAGCTAAACTCAGCAGGACACCGGCCCTCCAGGACTGAGTTTGGACACCCCTGCTCCAGGTGCTCCGGTTTCCCCCACAGTCCAAAGACATGCGGTATAGGTGAATTGGGTGGGCTAAATTGTCTGTAGTGTATGAGTGTGTGAATGTTTCCCAGAGATGGGTTGCGGCTGGATGGGCATCCGCTGTGTAAAACATGTGCTGGATAAGTTGGCGGTTCATTCCGCTGTGGCGACCCCGGATTAATAAAGGGACTAAGCCGAAAAGAAAAGAAAATGAATGAATGTAACATTATATATTTACATGAGAAGTGGTAACAAGTTGTAGTCTATCTAAAATAACAGCACCTAAGACAAATTCTCCATGCCACAACACATGCCTTTACTTGTAAGAAATACATAAATTAAAACAGTTTAATGTCATTGTTACGCTCTTTTAAATTACATACATTAAAATGAGATTTGTATGAGATATATATTTATTAATAAGGCGCTACAAACTATACCTAATACAACTCCAGTGAACCAATAGGATCACCCAGGGTCCTAGACGGACCCAATTTTCAGGGGGGACTCGATTTCTCATGACACCGGGAGAGAACCCTGAGCTCGAAGGTAATTGAGCCCAGGGCTCCCGCCTGGTTAATGAGCATGTAAGGGGGTACAAGATCAGGTAGATAAAGGAGTAATGCTAGACGGGCTATTTATAGTGAGTTTGGAATGATCCGATTGGCTTACTAATGATTACGGACGGGATATCAATCTTATCACATACTCCTCTCGAAATTAGTTTGTGAAACTTCACTTATGAGCATTTTTTCTGAAAGAATTGAAAAAGATAGTGTGGACATGCAGCATTTTTAGAGTGGACGTAGCCTGAAATAAAGACGCTTTTTCTAGACAAGTAAGAAGTTTAGTTTTCAGAATTAATAAACTGATTATAAGTGAGTTTATCCTTCAAATAATCTGAAGTAAGATCATTTTACTCACACTGTTACTCAAGTGGTTATACACTTTATGTTAAAGGAAAAACACAGAAAAGATTGTAGAGTCGAGTGTGTGTTTCTGCTGGCCTTTAGGTTTCACATCAGATTCCTGTTTTGATGTGTGTGTGTGTGTGTGTGTGTGTGTGTGTGTGTGTGTGTGTGTGTGTGTGTGTGTGTGTGTGTGTGTAACAGGAAGAGAAAGAAAGCAGGCGACCAGTGAGAGGAGCAACACGAGGACGCAAGAAACGCAGAGGAGATGCAGCACTGCTCCGATACAGTGAGACACACACACAAACACACACATGCATAGACACACGCACACACATTCATGCGCACACACATACACATGTAAATGCACACAAAGCTACACACACACACACATGCATACGCGCACACACACACACACACACACACACACACACACACACACACATAAACAGTCACACGCATGTAAATGCACACAAAGCTACACACACACACATGCATACCCGCACACACACATGCATACACACATTCACACAGAAAAGACGCGCACACACACACACACACACACACACACACACACACACACACACACACACACACACACACACACACACATATAAACGGACACAAACATACACACGGAAACACACACACATGCATGCATAGCCACACACACACACACAAACTCAGTGTCACACACATGTAAATGGACAAAAACATACACACAGAAACACACACACATGCATGCATAGACACACATATGCTTGCACATGCACACAGACACAAAAACAGAAACACACACACACACACACATATTTAAACATGCATACGGACACACAGACAATCACACACATATGTGCATACACACACACACACACACACACACACACACACACACACACACACACACACACACACACACACACACACACACACACACACACACAGATGCTTTTTTATGTGAGTCTGACTCTGATATTTCCCATGATGCAGCGGTGCCGTATGGAGGCAAGAAGAAGGCCTGGTGCTGGGCCTCATACCTGGAGCAGGAGAGAGCCATCGCCGCACCCAGCAAACTCTTCAAAGAGGTCAGTACACACACACATACACACACACACAGTTGTACAGCTATTTTTACGATTTCTCTCTTCATAGCTGTAATGATGTTTCTACTGTACAGACTGTATATTCTCTCTTCTCCCCCTAAACTCACCCCTCACACCAATCAATCTGCACTTTTACATCTTCACTATACTTTTTATTTTATTTATGAGCCGTTTTCCTCATGAGGACCAAAAAAAGGTCCGCACAAGGTTAAAATGTACTGGTATTGCTATACTTGTGTTAACACACACACACACACTGACATTTGCGACTCTATTTTAACGATCTAGACGCAATGTCTAAAGTAGAGATATGCGTGGGACTGAAGTTTTAATCCTGCTCCCGCCAGGTTTTATACCGCACCCGACCGCTCTCGCCGTATATTCAGCCTTTGTTCACCCGCTGCCCGCCCCGCCCCATTTTCTACCCACCCCAGCCATTCCCGCTAAATTTAGATCTGGTTTCCAAAATCTCACGTTTAAATTGGGCGCTACCAAAAGAAAGAGATAACAGATACAAGTGTAGGTTGTGCAAGGATTGTAGGCTAAATGTCAGTTTTGTTTGCCCCTCTTGCTGCGTGACGTGAGGTGAGGTTTGTGGATACTCCAAAGTCAGATTTACTAACATATCCACTCAACATATTTGCCAACTACCGGTTGTGCTCCATATCTCATATCAGCCTTATTTCTATACACATAGCAGGTACATATTAGGCCAAGGAAGAATGTATAGCGATTAAATAGGCCTGCTAAATAGGATGTTACAGAGTCCAGTCAGCCTATTAAAAGCGTCACACAGCATGGTGGATGGCCACGCTCTCTCTCTCTCATTCATGATTTCACACACACTGAGAGAGGATTGAGACTATGGGGAATGCTAGCGCACTCTCTTTCTTTCAGGAGTGCGCTCTTTCCCTCGGGATCGCTATTGTTAGGCTGCCCGCTCCCGTTCAAATTACACCAGAGTTCCCGACCGGTGCCGCACTTTATTTGGAAATTTATTCCCAAGCCGCAAAAAAAAATGGTCGGGTCCCGCGGTACATCTGTAGGAATGCAGACCTCTAGTCTAAAGCGCATGGTGCAAAAGCATTAAGGGCGTGTCCGAATACACTTTTGCTCTTTTAAGGGCGGAAAAATACGCTCTGCGCCCTGGGTCATTTTGTAAGTGTAAAAAACTGAGCGCTTCACGCTGCAGATGCTCTGTTTAACTGTTTTCTTGCTAGTGAGGATAAAGAATGAGCCTCCTCCATTCAGCCTCTTTACTTTCCCTTTACTTTACATTTACTCTTTACTTTACTTTGGTGGAGTAAAAAAACGGTGTTGTACACTCCACTGAAGACATCCATTAGTAGAGGTGTGAACCTACACTGGTCTCACGGTTCGGTTCGGTTACGATTATCATGCCATCGATTCAGTTCAATTCGATATCTCGGTGCATCACGGTGCATTGTCGATGCTTTCCCCAAACAGTTTTATATTTGGGGCTGTCTGTATAAACACACACACACACACACACACATAGACACACAGCACCAAGCAAACGACACAGAGCATCACGCCCTCTCATTCACACACATACACGCACACACAAACATAGACAGCAACACACAGCATCGCTCTCTCTCTCATTTACACACATAAACACACACACACACACACACACACACACACACACACACACACACACACACACACACACACACACACACGTGCTTGCTCGGGAGCGATATTGTTAGACCGACCGCTCCCGTTCAACTTACACCAGAGTTACCGACCGCTCCCGCGATTTATTCGGAAATTTATTTCCGCGCCGCAAGAAATCTGGTCTGGTCCAGCGGCTCCCGCCTTACACCCGCGGGAATGCAGACCTCTATCCAAAAGTATCGCCATATCAGCCGCGAGGAGAGAAAAAGTCACGCCAGCAGGTCAAATGTGCCACAGCGAGAGAGAGAGAGAAAGAGAGAGAGAGAGTTTACTTTCATTCTCTCAATCGCAGTGAAATAGGGGCTTCTGCTGTAAGTGTCAGTGAAAGAGTGTCCAGAAAACACACACGCAGTCAAATTGTGCACAGTTTGTGCGTCAAGTAGGCGAAGCATTGTAAATACTCGCTCTCGCCTCCCTCGGCATAGTAAGCTACCGCGACATAGCGCATAGGAGATAAATGACGTCAGTACATAATAACCGGTTATGATTATTACTGAACCGATACCGAATTGACCGCGTCTGCATCGCGGTGCACCGAAGAAACAATTAATTTTGACACCCCTATCCATTAGCCTACATGTTTATTTCATTTGTTAAGCACAAAGATTTGTTTCAAAACTATTTCTAAATTCAGCTCTAATTTCCAGCAAACGAATAAATGAATAATAATAATGAAGTGTGGTCAACAGGGCTTGACATTAACTTTTTTGATCACCAGCCACTGTGGCTGGTAGATTTAAAACATTACTAGCCGCTGGCCATTTTCACTAGCCACACTTTTCTTGTTGGGAAAATATATTTTATATGCATAAGTTTGACTTTGACATGCTAAAATGACTTGATTTAGATGTTGTGTTATGTCCACATGCCTCCTCATTCATTTCACTTCTTGTGTGTATTGTGTATTAGCTTGCTCAGTGTGCATGAGCAAATGGGTTGTGTCGCAATGCAATCAGTTTTAATTTCACATGACTTTTCAGGACTCAAAATTAAGGATTTACCAAATTTATCTCTGACTGCACCAAATAAGTATTCTTTAGCCACAATTTTTTAATGTGTCAAAACAAGGACAATATAGCTGTATATGTGCACTTTTTAATTCAACAAAACTTTTCTTTAAAAAAAACATTACATTTAAAAAAAGAAGTATTGTCATGTATCTAAAAAATGCACAGTGATCTGTCCTGGCTAAAGCTCCCAGATCACCAGTTAACATAAGCGGGGAGTAGTCTCTCATTAAAGCAATGTTATTATAAAGAAAGATTAAATTATAACCATATTAGCAAAAATAACTGTAAGCAAAAGAAAGCAGGTGAAACATACCGTGTTTGATAATAAAAGGATGATCACGCGCTCGGTTAATATAGGCCTGTAAATGAAAGCAGTGATCGCTGCTGCTTACAAAAGAGTATGTGTATTTTTGTTTTAATCTTGAGCTCTTGAAAGCAGCAGGGCTGTGGGTGCACGATCATCGCTTTTTGTCCAGTCTATTTCAAAGGGAACCGATCGCACTAGTTGCGCTTCCTCTAGGCACGGTGACGGTTGCTTCGTGCAAGTAAACGGGAGCGCGTGCGCATTTTAACAGTCGTGCGCATCACATCATCTGTGCGTGCGAGTGATCATCCTCTCGTTCGGTATTTACCTGCTTTCTCCTCGCGCGAACACGGTTATTATTGTCAGTCGTGCTGCTCCTCGATTCTAAAATCACATTTGCACGAATATTGGGCCACGCTTATTTTCCAACCCTGCTTTTAAGAAAACTACAATTTAAAAATGATTTCCAACCAGCCACCGTGGCTAGTGGAGGTGTCTGTCTAACCCGCCAGAGCTGAAATCTACCCGCATTTGGTGGTTTGGCGGGTGTTAATGTAAAGCCCTGGTGGTCAATAACACTGAGTTATACCCAAACACACATCCTGTTCTTATGCCCCATATGGTGATGCAGACGTCTGCCAAAACCCCACAGGAGGACAAATCTAAACTTGTTTTTATTAAAATAAATATAAATATGCATGAAATAAATAACACTGCTAATAACAATAACATACTAATGCAAACGCATGAATAAACTGAAAAAAAAAAACCCTGAGGTGAAGGAGGCATGGAGGCAGTGGTTTTTATATTTATGTAGAAAATAATAATGTTTGTATCATTTTAATCCTATAATTGTTTTAATCTCTAAAGTTATTTGTGTATTGCTCTACATCCTGTGTGTATTAAGTGTTTGGACCCTCATAGGCAAATAACTAACGCACTCTGCGCTGGACTTTAGAGCAGCTTTTAGTTGGTCAATGGTGTGGTCTATTTCAGTTCCTCAAAATAGCAACGCGCCAACAATGCGCCTTAACACACCTCCTTTTCAGACCAGCACACCCATGAGTCCACAAAGTGGCGCAAATGGATTTGCTATTTAAACAATGTGGCGCAAATCGTGAAAATTAGGTTTGCGCTCGTCTGAAAATAGCAACAAATCGCGTCAAACACAACTTGCACCATATTGCGCCGGGTGTATGATAGAGCCCTTGGTGTTCGTCTCGTAAACATTGCCACGTTTACACAAAGTGACAAGTTTTTAGAAGGATTCTCTGGTGCACAATATGAGTTAATGTGCTAATGTTAGTGTTCGTCTCGTAAACACAGCTTTGTCTACATAAAATGAAAAATCCTGTTACATTTCCCAGTTTCTCTGCAGCAGAAGTCGTCATAGTCGGTAAACTTAGAGATCATTGAATGGGAGAGTACCACAAATACATCTTTAACAATCGTATTTGCTCAAATAATAAAAAAACTCAACGACGGTGTTATCAAGACTTTCAGAAATACCGAAAACAACGTCACATTTACTGTCTCGCCCCCCTGTACACTCTGCAGTACAAGAATAATCGAACGCTATCTCACGGCAATACTTCACTTTTTGATTCAGTAGCTAATTCATATGAATTCGTACGATCTCATTCATACAACATAGTACGATTTGCTTATCCCCCAATGATGGTCAGGTTTAGGGGTGGGGTTTGGTGCTACGTCTCCTTTATAAAATCATAGATTTTCTTATGACCGAACTCGTACAAATTCATATGAATTAGCCACTAAACTGACAAAATGTAAATAGTTACGTTTCCTCGTGAGATCAGGCTAAATGATCAGTTATGCATCACTATCTGTATGTGTATAATTGGATGCTGTGTGTGTATGTGTGTGTGTGTGTGTGTGTGTGTGTGTGTGTGTGTGTGTGTGTGTGTGTGTGTGTGTGTGTGTGTGTGTGTGTGTGTGCGTGTGCGCAGTATCAGTGTTTTCCGCAGTGTAAGAATGGCTTCAGGGTGGGCATGAGGCTGGAGGGCATCGACCCTGAGCACCCGTCCATGTACTGCGTCCTGACCATCGCTGAGGTAAAAACACAGTAAAATACACCTTACACAATCACATCACTGCTAGCTGCTTAAAAAAGTCAGTTTAAAAAAAATATATATTTTTATTGCATATTATTTTTTTTATTTTATTTGATATTATTTACACATTTTAATTTTTTTATTTGTTTTTTAATTTTTGTTTTGTTTATAATATTTTTTCTTTTGTTTTGTATTTCATTTTATTTGCTTTTATACAGACACGCACACACACACACACACACACACATATATTATTATTAATATATTTTTTAATTTCTTTAATTTGTTTTAATTTTTTTTTTAACAGTCACTGTTATAGCCTTTTAAGAAAGCTGTTTTTGTTTATTTTATTTTTAATATTTTTTATTTTATTTTTGTAATTTATTTATTATTTGTTTTTATTTATTTATTTTTATTTAATAGTTGTGTAGTTTTTATTTAATTTTATTTCTTTTATTTGTTTTTATTTTTTATTTGATTTTTTTGTTTTTATTTGATTTTATTTGTTTTTGATTGATTTGTATGGTATTATTTTATTTTGTAAATTTTTTGTTTAATTTATTTTTATTCATTTTGATTTCTATTTTATTATATATATATATATATATATATATATATATATATATATATATATATATATATATACACACTCACACATATATTTGTATTTTATTTTTATTTGTTTTATTGTATATGTTTTTAAAACTTGTTTTCATTTGATTTTTGTTTTGTGTATTTTATTTCATTTTCATATTTTATTAATTTTTTTATTACTTTTGTTTTTTATTTTTATTCTTACTCAGTTCTATTTGATTTGTTTTGGTTTATATCTTTCTCCTCAAAATGTTTTGCTCTGTTGAACACAAAAGAAGATATTGTGAAGAATGCTGAAACCGGTAACCCTTGACTTCCATTGTAGAAAAACAAGTGGTTACAGGTGTTCAGTTCTCCTGTGAATATATGTTTCTTTTTTCAATATTTCCCAAATGATGTTTAACAGATTCAGGAATTTTTCACCGTATTTCCTATAATATTTTTTCTTCTGGAGAAAGTCTTATTTGTTTTATTTCGGCTGGAATAAAAGCAGTTTTCATTTTTTAAACCATTTTAAAGTCAATATTATTAGCCCCCTCAAGCAATATTTGTTTTCGATTGCATGACAGAACAAACCACTGTTATACAATGACTCGCCTAATTACCCTAACTTGCCTAATTAACCTAATTAAGCCTTTAAACGTCACTTCAAGCTGAATACTAGTATCTACTAGTAGTTAACTGTATATAGTAGTACTAGTATATACTAGTATATAAAAATGTACAGGGGGCTAATAATTCTCTCTCCGTCTTTCCTGTGTGTGTGTGTGTGTGTGTGTGTGTGTGTTCAGGTGTCAGGGCATCGAATTCGACTCCACTTTGATCACTTTTCTGACTGCTATGACTTCTGGGTAAACTCCAACTCTCCTGACATTCACCCTGTGGGCTGGTGTGAGAAAACCGGACACAAGTTACACCCACCGAAAGGTGTGTGCATGTATATGTGTGACTGATGTGCGTTTATGTATGTGTTTGTATAAATCAATTTGTGCGTATATGAATGTGTGTGTGTGGATTTGTGTGTATATGAATGTGTGTATATGTATGAATTATTTTGTGTGTAAATGAATGTGTGTATACATGTTAATTTGTGTATATGAATGTGTGCGTCTGTGTATATATATATTAATATGTGTGTATTTGAATGTGTGCATGTGTATACATATTAATTTGTGTGTAAATGAATGTGTGCGTGTGTATATATTAATTTGTTTGTATATGAATGTGTGCGTGTATATATATATTAATATGTGTGTATTTGAATGTGTGCGTGTATATATATATATGTATATATATATATATATATATATATATATATATATATATATATATATATATATATATATATAAATATATAAATATAGGCCTAACATATTTTTAAATAAAATAAAATAGGCTATTTTCTGAAAAATGCGCCTGTCTGTGTTTATCATTCCATCGAATTAATTTGATCGCAACACCTGTTATTCCAGAACAGAACATTTGAGCTGGTTTCAGTTCTTTTCATTTTCTTTTTTCTGTAGATTCATTTTTACAAATAATTTTATTTCATTTGTTTGTTAATTAAATGTTGTTATTTAGCCTATTTGTTATACAACAAAGTTGCAAATTAATTTGCTACAAGATGTGGCTGTGTAGTGCGCTTATCCAGAGCGCGTGAACTGCTGCTGCAGAGAGAAAGAGCGCAATGGAAATAGGCTATTTAAATTTTCGCATGCTGATTTATGTGAAATTGCGAATACATGACTAATCGCATTGCAATTTTAAAAATGATTGTATTTTTTCCTTTAGGAGGGAAAGTCTATTTCAATTCATGCTAAAGACATGTGGTGCTGAAGTCTGTAAGTGCCGGTCATGTTGATGTGAACAGCTGAAGCTGTAAAATTATTTTTAGTTTATTTATTATTAATGATGATGATTAAAAATAATAATGCTGTTCATTTTATTCAATAATGTAATTAAAACATGTAATATATCTACATTAATGCGAAACAAGCTAAATATCGTCTTTAAAGTCGTCATACTGTAGATCTCAGCTCTCTGCAATATCTTTGCCTATATCCTCCTCAATACACGATATTGCAGGACAGGCTTAAAACAAAATTCGCAGCACTGAACATGTTCCCAGACTGAAAGTGATTGATGATGAGAAAACTCAGAAACCTGTGAAAACGGAGATGTTCACCGCATATAGCCGTGACGAGCGATTTTTTTTAAATGAAAGCATATTTGTGCCAGTCTGTTAAGATTGCTTGAAACACTTTAATATTTTAGAGTAAATAGTTAAAGTTTGCATCACCAATAATTGATCTTACCCACGCGTGACCCACGTATACTTAAATATCATGCGACCTATTTTTTGATTACCTGACTCACGGATTAACGGCAGCACATGGGGATACAACCGAGATCTGCTTGATTTGACCGTCACCTGCCATCTCAGTGGATCTGAAAGCAGGAATAAGCAAAGTGCTCCCAAACGCCAGACCCGTTGTTGGTTATAGGAGGATTACATTAATGTTAGCTACTAGCCATTTTGCTAGCTGTAGTGCAGTCAGTCCGCGGCGCGTTTCCACCCTTTCGCTTTCGTCCGGAACAAACCCTGCATCATCTCAGCGCCCCTCGGTCTTCGCTTTTGTCCGGGACAAACCCCGCATCATCTCAACACCCAGCTCCGCCGGCTTTTTCGGATTGAAAGCGGCATAACTTTCGGTTTGAGCGCCAATTGAGCTTACTCCGACCCTGAGTGCAGTGTGTGCCTGACTGGAGGTGGGCGGGGAAGGCAGATGTTGCCTGTCACATCATGGGATGCCTTGTTGAGCATTGTTGCGCTGAAAACATTATATTTGTCTGAATCGTTCGGTTCGTATGCGTACCGAACCGAAAGCCTCGTACCGAACGGTTCGATACGAATACGCGTATCGTTACACCCTTAATATATATATATATATTAATTTGTGTGTATATGAATGTGTGAGTGTGTATATATTATTTGTGTGTATTTGAATGTGTGCGTGTATATATATATATATATATATATATATATATATATATATATATATATATATATATATATATATATATATATATATATATTAATTTGTGTGTAAATGAATGTGTGTGTGTGTATATATTAATTTGTTTGTATATGAATGTGTGCGTGTATATATATATATTAATATGTGTGTATTTGAATGTGTGCGTGTATATATATATATATATATATATTGTGTGTGTATATGAATGTGTGCGTGTGTGTATATGAATGTGTGCATGTGTGTATATATTATTTGTGTGTATTTGAATGTGTGCGTGTGTGTATATGAATGTGTGCATGTGTGTATATATTATTTGTGTGTATTTGAATGTGTAAGTGTGTGTATATGAATGTGTGCATGTGTGTATATATTATTTGTGTGTATTTGAATGTGTGCGTGTGTGTATATGAATGTGTGCATGTGTGTATATATTATTTGTGTGTATTTGAATGTGTGCGTGTGTGTATATGAATGTGTGCATGTGTGTATATATTATTTGTGTGTATTTGAATGTGTGCGTGTGTGTATATGAATGTGTGCATGTGTGTATATATTATTTGTGTGTATTTGAATGTGTGCGTGTATATATATATATATATATATATATATATATAATTTTTTTGTATATGAATGTGTGTGTGTATATATGTTAATTTGTGTATATAAATGTGTGCGTGTATATATATATATATATATATATATATATATATATATATATATTTGTGTTTATATGAATGTGTGTGTGTGTGTATATATTAATTCGTTTGTATATGAATGTGTGCGTGTATACTTGTTAATTTATGTGTAAATGAATGTGTCAGTGTATACATATTAATTTGTGTGTATATGAATGTGTGCTTATTTATGTTAATTTGTGTGTATATGAATGTGTGCGTGTGTGTATATATTAATTTGTGCGTTAGAATGTGTGTGTGTATATATATATATATAATAAGCGTGTATATAAATGCGTGCATGTGTGTTTATATATATCAATTTGTGTGTGTGTGTGTGTGTGTGTGTGTGTGTGTGTGTGTGTGTGTGTGTGTGTGTGTAGGGATGAAGGAAGAAGAGTTTAGCTGGTCCTCCTACATCAAGCTCAATAAAATCCAGACAGCGCCCAAAGCCCTGTTTCAGAACCAGAACATGGTGAGTGAGGAAGCCACAGAAAGTGTGTGTGTGTGTGTACGTGTTTTTGTGACATATCAAGACACAAATCTGTATAATGACATGGGTATGACACAGGTATTACAAAAAGGAGGTGAAATTGATTGACATTGGTGACGTCCTCACTTCTCCAAAAGCTTATAAATCACACAGGATGAGTTATTTCAGGGAGTAAAGCTGTACACTGTCTCCTGTGATGGTTGGGTTTAAGGGTAGGGTGGGGTGGGGGCAATATAATATACAGTTTGATCTGTATAAAATGAATGGAAGCCTATTTAATGTACCCACTTTTCACAAAAACAAACATGTGTGGGTGTGTCTGCAGATGGCGCTGTTTCTCTTCATTTAATAAAGCGCTTCAGCAAGACAGGAACATCCACAACACGTGCCTTAAGCAAAACCCTCTGTCATTAAACAGCTACAGCACAGAGATGCCAGTGGGACTGAAGGTTTCTGAAACATTTAATAAACAGAAATTACATTTGAAATATGAATTAGATTATAACATAACAAATATTTTATCAAATAAAATACAATACTATATACAAAAATAAATTGACTAATGTACGTGTGCGTATATAATTAAATACATTTATTTATTTGTAATAATAATAACAATAATAATAACACATTACAGTGGGGGGGGGGTGCGGCTGTTCAGACTGACACTGACACAAGGAGTCATGGTGTTAATTTGTTTCTTTTAATGAAAGCAGTAAAAAACTGAACAATTATTTGAACTGGACAACCGCACAAGCTAAACATGAACATTTATTTTTATATTTTTTTTATCCTCAAAGTCCAGCTTTTGTCACTGCAGTGTTTCTTAATGGACTTCTGGAAGAACATTCCAAGATCAGTCTAGTAAAGCCAGGGGGAGTATTGCCGCTCCGACAGCCAAGTTGGGTCAAAGATAGGGATGCTCTGATCAGGATTTTTGCAGCCGATACAGATTACTGAATCCTTGTCATGATGATCGTCTGATACTGAGTACTGATTCTAATGCTTCAAGCTTTACAATAGATTAAGCACATTTTCCCTCTAAGTGTGAACCTTAAGAGAAGATCTTGCCTTACCTAAGAGAATAAATAAAGGATGCTGCAAATAATACCTTAAACACATCCCTTATAACCATTTAGGTGTGAACGTGTCATGGCCAGAAGCAGCTTTACAGAAAATAATTCATCCAGTCATTTTACTCTGGCTTAGTCCCTTATTTATTAGGGGTTGCCACAGTGGAATGAACCGCCACAGAAAGTAATATAACACAGATAAAAATTGTTATGAAAAATTACAATGCAATTAGGAAACATTACAAATGATGAAAGAAGAGTTCAACATGTCTCAATCGAGAACAAGTTTGGAGCGCACTTTTGATGCTTAAGGTAATATGCACACCTATAAATCTAATACTGCTTTACTAAATGGAAAGAGGCCTATAAACTACTGTTTATAGCAATGAGTGTATTACAAGAATTTATATTATTTAATATGCATGTTTAAAAAATAAAGTTTTATTTATCTAATAATTCCAGCCAGCTTTTAGTGAATTTGCAATATTGTCAACACAGAACTTTCAGTTGTTATATGTAAAAAGGCCTAAATACATGCAAGACCAGTCAAATATTTTGCTCGTCTCCAACTATTGACAGCAGATCACTCAATGAGAGAGAGGGAGGGATTTGCACTTGTGATATCTTTACTGCTCTATTCATTCAATCTAACAGATGTAATGCTTAGTCCAGCTTTGTGCCTCTCGCGATTACCTCAGACTGGAAGTGCATTTTCAGATTTCAGTTAAAGATTACAAGGAGAAACTATTGTTTTTTTCTTAATGACATGCACAGATTATTTGATCACGACAAAACTAGCAATGTGAGCTGACAAAATCAACATAGTTCGTTTTGATTTCATGTGTACTTTAATGTAGTGTTTGTTTGTGTGTGTCCTCCAGACGGTGACTCCCTCAGGCTTCAGGGTTGGCATGAAGCTGGAGGCCGTCTGCAGGAAAGACCCCACCTTCATCTGCGTCGCCACAGTTACAGACATGGTGGACAGCCGCTTCCTGGTGCACTTTGACAGCTGGGAGGAAAGTTACGACTACTGGTAAATTCACCATGACGACGCTCTGAAGTGTGTTATAATGACAGTTCCCTGCATACAGTTAACTCAAAAATTATCCGCCCTCCTGTGAATATTTTGTTTATTGTTGTTTGAACAGATTCAGGAATTTTTCACAGTATTTCCTATAATATTTTTTCTTCTGAAGAAAGTCTTATTTGTTTTGTTTCGACTAGAATTAAAGCAGTTTTTAATTTTTTTAAAACCATGGTAGCTCAGTGGTTAGCACTGTCACCTCACAGCAAGAAGATCGCTGGTTCGAGCCTCGGCTGGGTCAGTTGGCATTTCTGTGTGGAGTTTGCATGTTCTCCCCATGTTGGCGTGGGTTTCCTCTGGGTGCTCCGCTTTCCCCCACAGTGTGTTTCTTTTTTTGTGCAGGTGTGATGCCACCAGTCCTTATATTCACCCAGTTGGCTGGTGTCAGGAGAACGGCAGGACCCTCAGCACCCCTCCAGGTCAGTAAACATCCACACCAGTCTCAGGCTCTCTAATACAGAGTTGAAGTCGAAATTATTCGCCCTCCTGTAAATTTGTTTTCTTTTTCAGATGTTGAACAGATTCAGGAATTTTTCACAGTATTTCCTCTAATATTTTTTCTTCTGGAGAAAGTCTTATTTGTTTTATTTCGGCTAGAATAAAAGCAGTTTTTAATTTTATTAAACCCATTTTAAAGTCAAAATTATTAGCCCCTTTAAGCAATATTTGTTTTGGATTGTCTACAGAACAAACCACTGTTATACAATGACTTGCCTAATTACCCTAACTTTACCCTAATTAACCTAATTAAGCCTTTAAATGTCACTTTAAGCTGAATACTAGTATCTTGACAAATATCTAGTCAAATATTATTTACTGTCATCATGGCAAAGAGAAAAGAAATCAGTTATTAGAGATGAGTTATTAAAACTATTATGTTAAAAAATGTGTTGAAGAAATCTTCAGAAATTGGGGAAAAATATACAGGGGGGCTAATAATTCTGACTTCAGTTATTCAGCTACTCTTAGAGAGAATAGTTCAGGGCCTGGTCGCATGAAACCACTAAAAGCTAAGAAATCTTATGCTGTGTTCACACCTGATGCAGCACACGTGAATAAATCACGCTATTCACGCATAAATAGACGTGTTAACATTTTGAGTTTACTCGCTTCATTTGCATGTCAAATTCGCTTCATTCCCACGTCAAATTCACTTCACAATAGACGTGGATTCGCGTCATGGGCAGGGCACCTGTCTGCCTGGTGACTTCAGCTTTTTTGCTAAATGGCTAACGTGGATTTTATTGAGAGATTAGCTATGCTTTATCTGCTTTTTGAAAGGCTGAAAAACAGCATCGATTCGTTCGGCACGGTGTCTGAGTCCACTCTAGATACTTTCTGAGGTGCACCCAGCTCTGTGAGTTCATCAACTCCTCTAGAAACTGTACCTGGATGATAAAAGCTTTCAGCGGTGCTTCAGAATGAGCTGAGCCCAGTTTGATGAGGATTTCCCCTCGAGACACCAACAACAGACAATATGTCATAATCATGCCCCTACAAGAGCAAGTTCCTGATTGGTTAACGTGGCGCATATGTCCGCTGAAGTTTTTCCAACTCGACCGATTTGCACGTTAAATACGCTAAACGCGCAAACCGCTCAACTCACGCTGCTTCATTTGTGCGAGTTGAGTGTTGTGCGCGTTTTGAATCGAGTCATTCGCACCACCTCATTCGTATGAATCGCACCACAGAATTTCTATTCGCTCCTTTGCATTGACTTAACATGTAAATTACTTGCGATTGACATTTCATCTATGTCTGGCGTGAACGCAGCATTGGTTATAAGGTTAAGGGAGCCTCAAAATCACTGGGATTTGAATCCTATTTTAACGTCAGGAAATTTTAAAAAAAGAGACTTATAGTGTTTATATCACTCCAATATGACTGTGTACACACTTCAGTATACTACACACTGTTCTGTCCAAACAGCTTACAATAGTTGCACCATCACTAAACTCATAGTTAGCTTAAAAAACCAAACTAGAGGGAATATTAAATATATGCAGTATTTCATGTGCGTGTGTGTGTGTGTGTGTGTGTGTGTGTGTGTGTGTGTGTGTGTGTGTGTGTGTGTGTGTATGAGTAAAATACATGTACTATACCTAATATGAATTATCATTGAATGAAATTGTGTAAAACATAATCAATTCGAACAGACAGAACTGAAGAGTGTTTAATAGCTTGATTTCCACTTTGCTTGTGAATCAAGTTGTGAACTTTGTGTCAATATCCAACTTAACAACACTCCATAAAAACCAGTGAAATACCATCATAATTTCTTTAATTGACAGAAATGAAGACTGCATATTTAATAAATTCATCTCCACCAGCTCCTGAATGTGTGTGTGTGATCTGTGCTGTAGGATACCCTGATGTGAACAACTTCTCCTGGGAGAAATACTTGGCCGAGACCAGCTCATTACCAGCTCCTGCTCGAGCCTTCAAAGTGGTGAGTGTGTGTTTGGCCAAATATTTCCAGCCACAAAAAGCCGCGACATATGATAAACGATATCTTTTTCATGTGAAAAGAAGATTTTGTCATCTACCTGCAACGGCGGTGTACGAAAGTTTTAATTTAGATTTTTGGTGACGTTGCGACAGAACAACAGCATTAACTACTTTGCAGTGACAACCTCAGGTACTGATTATGGGCTTTATTCAGTGTTAAATCAGACCCCCTAGTTCTCACAACTTTTTTGGTGATTTTTTTTGCATGAAAATGACTTTTTTGTGGTGATTTCTTTTTTTGTGAAATTATTTTGTGGCGGTAATTCCCAGAATTTTGCGGACAATTTTGCTTATTTACCATATTAGGTAGCCTACTATGTTAGGTGTGCAATCTGAAACAATGACAATAACACAAATCATAAAAATAAAGCTTCTTTATTTTGGTCTTTTGTCAAGACATGATCTAAAACAGTAATGATTAAGCCAAAGGAAGTTGTTATAACTCAAATTTTTATCCACGATCTTACTTTCTCTCAGATTTCACTCCTCTGAGCATCTGACATCATGTCACAGATAGGACATGCGTTATGGATTCCCCTACCATAAAACACCTAAAACACAGATTGCCGTAAAACTGGTCAATGTCAGGGAAGCGTTTTCTCTCGTTAACCGCAGGAAAAGAGTTAAACGAAAATATTTATCGATTTAACGCACATCATAATACCAGCCATACATGTAAAGCACAAATCATGTCCTTCAATTCAGTCACGCCCAGCGGCCGTCATCCGTAAATCTATCTCTATTCGTTTGTTCCATTGCTCCGCTTGTTAGATGTTTGCTCTAACTTTCTTTTGCAGTCTAAAGCGCATCAAATGCACAAAACGCCCAATTCGTGGCACAGGATGTCCATATCTCGCCTTTGCTATGACTTCAGGTGGTTCATTCCACTGTGGTGATCCTTGATTAATAAAGGAACTTAGCCGAAAAAAAATGAATGAATGCTATGACTTCACATGTAAATCACTTGCACTTCATCCGCATCTGCTTAATGCACAGGCTGCAAACCCCCCCCCCCCCCCCCCCCCCCCCTCCCCCATTCCATGTAATGTAATGATTGTGAGACAGCAGGTGAGATGTCTTTTTTTTTTTTTAAACACTTAATTGCATCACGTGCGCTGCGTATGAAACGTCTATAAGTCATGTAAAACAATTCATTGCGAACTGAAATAAAGGTAGCTTGATTATATGGTTTGGAATTTGATGTTTTATGAGATTATTTACATGTTTTGCAATTATTTTGCATTTAAATTAATAATTTTGCAGGATCGAAAAAATTTGCGACTTTTTGTTGATTTTGCGTTGAATTCAGCGATCGCGGAATTGCGAAAAATTAGTGGGTCTGTTAAATCAAATGCTACCAATAGCTGTGTTTCCATCCAAAGATGCAAATTAAAAGTATGCTAGAAACTGTAATGTCGCATAAAAGATTTGCAAATAAAGCAGCGTTTCCATCCAATGAGAAACCAAAGAGTAAGGGATGGATGGAACGTGAGTTTGACAGGCGGATTGAGCAAAGCTCTCAATTTACCGGTCAATCTGCGTTCCTACTCTCACTTATGGTCATTAGCTTTGGGTCATGACTGAAAGGACAAGATCTCGGATACAATGGGCCAAAATGAGTTTCCTTCGCAGGGTGGCAGGGCACAACCTTATAGATAGGGTGAGGAGCTCTGTCACCCGGGAGGAGCTCGGAGTAGAGCTGCTGCTCCTCCACATTGAGAGAAGTCAGCTTAGGTGGCTCGTGCTCGTGCCTCCTGAACGCCTACCTAGGGAGTTGTTCCAGGCATGTCCCACCAGTAGGAGGCCTTGAGGAAGACCTAGGACACGCTGGAGGGACTATGTCTCTCAGCTGGCCTGGGAACACCTTGGGATCCTCCCGGAGGAGCTGGAGGAAGATTCTAGGGAGAGGGAAGCAAAGCATACACTCAGGTCATCACTTAGCGGTTTGACGCATGAGTGTGCCCCACGCAGGTTTTTTGCATCTCGTTTATATACACTATGAACAGCAGCTATGCCCTATATTCTGTTTATTCTCGTTTTCCACCTGAGGGTACTCATCCCGAGGCCCTCAGACTATGCAGCACCACTGATGCGATTCAAGACCAGCGACGAAATGATCCCAAGGTTTTCATAATCCTGGACAAGGCTGCATCCTGAGCAGCTGCTGTCGTGGTCATGGAAGAGTGGAGAGCATGAGACTGATTCCTGTGACGCTCCAAGGACAGACGAGTCTTCGCTATAAGGTCCAGCATTCTCCAGCCTCCGGCACCTAGACAGCAGCTCTGCACAAGACGTTTGGGTATAGGAGAAATGGTCATGCCCAACTGAGCCTGGTTTCTCTCGAGGTTTTTTAAATTCTTCACTTTCGCCAATTGGTGAAGTTTTTTTCCTCGCCGCTGTCGCCACTGTCTTGCATGGTTCGGGATCTGTAGAGCTGCGCATCGATGGATTTGCTCTTGAGTGTTTGGACTCTCAGTAGTGAATATTAAACCACACTGAACTGAGCTAAACTGAACTGAACTTAAACACTGAAAACTGGACTGACACGGTTTTAATTCACTATAATCTTCTACTATGTGAAGCTGCTTTGACACAATCTACATTGTAAAAGCGCTATAGAAATACAGGTGAATTAAATTTAATTGAAAGGGAAGTCTGGGGCTCTCTCTTAAGACTGCTGCTCCCACGACCCAGCCCCGGATAAGTGGACGAAAATGAGATGAGGCTATAATATTTAAATGTTTCTGTCGTGTTGCATTATGTTTAACGCAGACAGCCAAATTGCTTGTTGCTGGATTCTTGTCGTTTGTAGTTAGGACATTGTGCTAGACACTTTTGGTGACACGGTGAAGGGGTTGCATGAACATGTTTCTCACTTTCTGTCTCTCTCTGCAGAAACCTCCTCATGGTTTTCAGCTGAACATGAAGCTAGAGGTGGTCGACAAGAGGAATCCTGTTCTGATCCGGGTCGCCACAGTAGCTGATACAGATGATCATAGACTCTGGGTGAGAAACTGCATTTTGGGCACTTGACTTCATTTTTGTGTTGGTCCAGACTGGGCAGCTGATGATTTTAATTAAAGGATGATTTTAATCATGCCAGTTCTAGCGGCAGACAGTGAACAGCAGATGGCGCACTAGTCTAGTTTTTAATCTCAGACATCGCTCTAGGATCATTTCTAAAAGCAGACGGTGCTCTAGGCTAGTGTTTAACAGCATACGGCGCTCTAGGCTAGTTTTTAACAGATGGCGCTCTAAGCTAGTTTTTAACAGCAGGTGGCGCTCTAGGCTAGTTTTAATAGCAGATGGCGCTCTAGGCTAGTTTTAATAGCAGACGGCGCTCTAGGCTAGTTTTTAACAGATGGCGCTCTAGGCTAGTTTTTAACAGATGGCACTCTAGGATAGTTTTTAACAGCAGGTGGCGCTCTAGGTTAGTTTTAACAGCAGACGGTGCTCTAGGCTAGTTTTAACAGCAGACGGTGCTCTAGGCTAGTTTTAACAGCAGGTGGCGCTCTAGGCTAGTTTTAATAGCAGATGGCGCTCTAGGCTAGTTTTAATAGCAGACGGCGCTCTAGGCTAGTTTTTAACAGATGGCGCTCTAGGCTAGTTTTTAACAGATGGCACTCTAGGATAGTTTTTAACAGCAGGTGGCGCTCTAGGTTAGTTTTAACAGCAGACGGTGCTCTAGGCTAGTTTTAACAGCAGACGGTGCTCTAGGCTAGTTTTAACAGCAGACGGCGCTCTAGGCTAGTTTTAACAGCAGACGGCACTCTAGGCTAGTTTTTACAGCAGGTGGCGCTCTAGGTTAGTTTTAACAACAGACTGCTCTAGGCTAGTTTTAACAGCAGACGGCGCTCTAGGCTAGTTTTTAACAGCAGACGGTGCTCTAGGCTAGTTTTAACAGCAGAGGGCGCTGTAGGCTAGTTTTTAACAGCAGGTGGCGCTCTAGTTTAGTATTAACAGCAGACGGTGCTCTAGGCTAGTTTTTAAGAGCAGATGGTGCTCTAGGCTAGTTTTAACAGCAGACGGCGCTCTAGGCTAGTTTTTAAGAGCAGACAGCGCTATAGGCTAGTTTTTAACAGCAGGTGGCGCTCTAGTTTAGTTTTAACAACAGACGGTGCTCTAGGCTAGTTTTTAAGAGCAGATGGCGCTCTAGTTTAATTTTAACAACAGACAGTGCTCTAGGCTAGTTTTAACAGCAGGTGGCGCTCTAGTTTAGTTTTAACAGCAGACGGCGCTCTAGGCTAGTTTTAACAACAGACAGTGCTCTAGGCTAGTTTTTAACCTCAGACGGTGCTCTAGGCTAGTTTTAACAGCAAACGGCACTCTAGGCTAGTTTTTAACAGCAGGTGGCGCTCTAGGTCCGTTTTAACAGCAGACGGTGCTCTAGGTTAGTTTTAACAGTAGACTGTGCTCTAGGCTAGTTTTTAACCTCAGACGGTGCTCTAGGCTAGTTTTAACAGCAAACGGCACTCTAGGCTAGTTTTTAACAGCAGGTGGCGCTCTAGGCTAGTTTTAACAGCAAATGGCACTCTAGGCTAGTTTTTAACTTCAGACGGTGCTCTAGGTTAGTTTTTTTTTGAACAATGTGTTTATTGTTTTTGATTATGCAAGATAGATAACAGAAAAACACAATTCCATTTTGTCACAATTATTTCCCACCCCAACTAAAGAACATCACTCTCTTCTCTCCTATATAATTACAAGAATTCTCTTACAAGAGACAGTTTAAATACAAAACAAATATTGCTAGGTACCCAAAAACCAAGTATGACATTACTGTACTTTACACATAAAGTTACATTATCCAGACCAACAGATAACACATAAAAAATAAAAATAAATAAATAAGAATAAAAAAAAAAAATAAATAAAAAAAAAAACAGGAAATTCCTTCTACTTAGTTACATTTCTTGTAGTAAATGACCAATATTATTGTTGTTAATGTAGTAATTAAATGGTTTCCATATTTCTTCATATACATCCATTTTGTTATTAATAAAATATGTTACTTTTTCCATGGCCATACATTGTGCCATGGCATTAATCCAAGTACCAATAACTGGTGGGTCAGGACTTTTCCAACTAAGAGCTATCATTCTTTTAGCTATATAGCATAATCTATGAATTTGCGCTGCTGAAGATTTAATTTAAGGTTCTTTGGATATAAATGTAGCAAAATCATTTTTGCATCTAGTGAAATATTCAAGGGTATAATTATCTTTGTAATATTAATCACTTCCACCCAAAAGTCTCTAATAATGTTGCATTCCCAAACACAGTGTACAAATGAACCCTGAGCCTCTCTGCATTTAAAGCATGTATCAGGAATGTTTTTATTAAACCTATTTAATTTGACAGGGGTTATGTAAGTCTGCATCAACCAATTATATTGAAGTAGTTTTAAGTTAACGCTCCCTAACTGTTTCTGAGAATTTTTACATACTTGTCTCCATTCATCCTCAGATATATCCTCGTTCAATCCCATCTTCCATAATTCAAGTTTCGATGTTGAGGATTCAGTAGACCCTGATACTAACCAGTTGTAAAAAACTGATATTAATCCTTTATTATTACATTTCTTAGTAATTAATTTCTCCAAAGGAGAGAGTACTGGCAAGTTTAATGATTGGTTCTGCCTAGAGAGAATAAAACTCCTAATCTGTAAGTATTTAAAGAAATGTTTTCTTGGAATATTGTACTTAGTAGATAATTGCTCAAACGACATCAACGTTCCCTCCTCAAAAAGATCACTAATTTTGCTTAATCCCTTTTCAACCCACAACCGGAATCCTGGGTCCTTCGTACCTGGTTTGAGTAATGTGTTGCCCCAAATGGGGCTATATTGGGATAAAGAGTCAGCTGTTTTCATGTACTCTCTAACTTCATGCCATATTCCAATCATATTACAAACTATAGGGTGCGTAGTGACTTTTTTCAATTGTTTAAATGTATCTGAATATATATACAAATTTAGGGGTAACGCAAAACCACATGACTCCATATTCACCCAGGGTGGTTTATTTCCAGAGGAAAAATAAAACATTATTGTTCTTAATTGTGCAGCTAGATAGTACCAGTACAGGTTTGGACATTTTAACCCTCCTGTGTCAAATGGAAGATAAAGAAGAGAGAGACGAACTCGGGGGCGTTTTTTGTTCCAAATAAATTTCCTGAGTAATGAATTAATCTTTGAGAACACTCCATCTGGTGGCGCCAAGGGTATATTTTGGAATAAATACATGAATTTAGGCAAAATATTCATTTTCAATATATTTATCCTTCCTATCAATGAAATTGGTAAAGATAACCATCTCTCCAGATCATTAGATGTTGATTCCATTATACCGTTATAATTTGTAGAAACTATATTTTCTAATTGGGGGACAATTTTGATACCTAAATATGTAAAGCTGGGTGATATTTTCAAGGTAAATAAATGTGATGTATTTGGACAGCTATCTTTATTAAGCAGCAATAACGATGACTTTGATGTGTTCACTTTATACCCCGATATGTTTCCGAAGTGTTTAATCAGATCTAAGAGTGCTGGAAGAGAGGTGTTTAATTGTTTTAGGAATAACACTACATCGTCAGCGAATAAAGCTATTTTATGTTCCTTGCCACCCATTGTAATTCCTTGTATGTGGTTGTTGGCTCTTACGGCTATTGCTAGTGGTTCTATGGCCAAAATGAATAAAAGTGGGGACAATGGTGAGCCTTGAGGGCAACCTCTTGTAATATTAAATGGCTCAGAAATTATCTCATTGGTTAAAACTTCAGCCATTGGGTTGGAATGTAATAGTTTGATCCAATGTAAAAAGGATTTTCCAAATCCGAATTTTGTGAGAACGTCAAAAAGATAAGCCCATTCGATCCTATCGAAAGCTTTCTCTGCGTCGAGCGAGAGAAGAGCAGTATCCTTTTCCTCTTTTTGGCTATGCAAAATATTTAAAACACGTCTTACGTTGTGAAATCCCTGCCTATTCTTAATGAACCCATTTTGATCATCACCCACAATGCCCGGAAGTACATTCTCTAGCCTTTTTGCCAAGATTTTACATATTATTTTTGTATCTGTGTTTATCAGACTAATAGGTCTCATATTTCCGCACTTTGTATTCGGTTTTCCTGGTTTTGGTAAAAGAATGATCAAGGCCTCTCTCATAGAGTTAGGGAGACAACCACTATTATAACATTCTATATACATATCATAAAGTGGCTTAACGAATTTATCACCAAAATATTTATATAAGTCGATGGGCAGGCCATCAAGTCCTGCTGTTTTACCACCTTTTAACGTCTTTATAGCCTCCATAATTTCATTTGTCGTGATCTCACCATCTAATTTAATTTTAAGTTCTTCAGATATTTTAGGAATGTTAAGATTATTAAGAAATGCAGAGTGGGCATCAGTTGTGGCCTTACATTCGGAGCAATATAGTTTTTCGTAGAAGTTTCTAAAAGTTTTATTGATTTCCAACGGATCTACAGTTATACTTCCATTTTCAACTTCAATACTAGTAATTGTTCTTTCTAATTCTTGTTTTTTTATACGCCAAGCAAGAAGTCTGCCTGGTTTTTCTCCTTGATCGTAAAATTGTTGCTTTAATCTTAATAGATTGGCTGCTGCTTTTTCATGCGTTTTTTCATTGTATTGGGTTCTTAACAATAGCAGTTCTTTTAAAACATTATCAGTATTTTGGTCTGTTTGTAAACTTTTTTCCTCGAGTAATCGAATTTTTGTTTCAAGTGTTTTATATTTCTCATGTTTCTCTTTTGTCTTCCTGCTCGTATAGCTTATAATTTGTCCTCGTATAAAGGCCTTAAAGGCTTCCCATCTGATTATAGCTGATGTTTGGGTAGTGTTATATTCAAAATAATATTCAATTTGTTCCCCTAAGTATTCTAGAAATCGTTTGTTTTGCATCCAGTGTATTTGAAATCTCCATTTAGTACGATTATGAGAAAGCTTTGGCTCGATATATGTCAAAGATACCAGGGCATGGTCTGAAATAAGAATACTACTATATTGACAATTTCTGATACATGAAATTAGTTCAGCTGAAATCAGAAAGTAATCTATTCTTGAGTATCCTTTAGAAGTACTCGACCAACATGAATATTCCCTTTTTATTGGGTTTTGAGCCCTCCATATATCCACCAAATTAAGTTCCCTTATAAAATAGTGTAAAGCTTTTCTAGACCTTACATGGGTGTTATCAATACCAGATGACCGGTCCTTACTGGGCTCCAAGACGCAATTGAAATCACCTGCCATAATGTGTTTTCCAGGCAATGTGGAGATTCTCAAAAATAAATCATTATAGAAATCTACATTATCATCGTTTGGTCCATATACATTAATAAGATTAATCCGCGTTGATAGAATATTTCCCTGTACAATCAAAAATCTACCTTTGGGGTCTTTAATTATTTTATCAATGCGCAAAGGAATAGATTTATGTATCATAGTTATAACTCCTCTGGAATTAGAATAGTAAGCTGAAGATAGTACCTGACCTGGCCATCTACGCTTAATTTTGATTATCTCATGATCTAACATGTGTGTTTCCTGCAGGAACACAATCTTGGCTCTTATCTGTTTTATTCTACCCATTACTTGTTTTATTTTAGTTAGTTTACGTAGGCCTCTACAATTCCAAGATACACATTCAACCAAAACGTCTGTCATTTTTTATAATGTCATATTTAACAAAAAGAAATGTATTTTACCTTAGTGCAAGAATAACAATAAAGGCCTATAAAAGGTACCATATGAAACAGAACCCAAAACGAAAAGGAAGAGAGCAACCCACCCAGAACCCAAGCCTGACTAGAACATACAGGCTCCCCCAAACCCCTAAATAACTTCCCTCCATTATCAGCAATAGGTCCACACTATACTGAGGAACTATTCTCCTGTAAACCAATACTCAGCTCAATTACTTGTCTATGTAAAAAAAAAACTAATCCAGAAAGGATAGTTTATATATCAACTGAAAGTAAAATATGTGTCATACATGCACGTATTTTTCAACACTCACGTAAGTAACGCCTAGTTTCACTTTAGGAAAAAATCAAAAGAGAAAACTAAATAAGATATATCTTTAAACAGGGCTTTTGAAAACTTTATATTAGTATTTTAAGAGAATCTTGTCTGTAAGTAGAATACTGTCACGTTTCCTGCAAGTTTAGGCTCTACATACCTCTTCCAGCAGCCACAACTAACGAGATTTTAGGTTCAATAAAAGTTCTCATCAAGTCACATTTAATTTAGTTATGCTCTGTCGCCGACTCCAGTTTCTTGATATACTTATTCACGTCCGATGGTGTATTAAAGACGACTGTGCGGTCATCATTAGTCAACAGGAGCCGTGCGGGGTATATTACCCGGTGCTTGTCCAGACCGAGTTCCCGTAACCGCTTCCTCACGCCGTCGTAACTCCTCTGTCGCTTATACACCTCCGTTGGCAGGTCAGGAAGAAATCTTATTTTGTTGTTTTGGTACATCACCTCTTTCTGTATCCGCGCAGCTTTTAGGATGTTTTCTCTGTCCTTGTAGTTTAAGCACTTTATGATGATAGTTCTCGGGTATGTGGTAGAACTTTGGCTTGTTGTTGTTCGGTGTGCTCTCTCCAAAACCGGCGGTATTATCTTCAGAGTATCCGCTATCCATTTTTCCATAAAGGAGCAGGTATCGTTGCCCTCTACTTTCTCGGGTATGCCCAGTACACGCAGGTTATTACGTCTGCTTCTCCCTTCTAAGTCTTCCACTTTATTACTGAGGTTTTTTGACTTGTTCTCAAGTTTTTCGATTGTTTCTTTCAGCGTTTGTATCTCGTCTTCTGCCGTAGATATTCGCCTTTCGGCCTCCATGATACGCCCACTACAGTCTTTCACGTCTGTTTGGACAATTCTTATTTCCGTCAATACACCATCGATTTTTGTGTTAAAGTTTTGTTTGAAAGATGATATGGCAAGCATGAGGTCCTTTGTTGTCGGATTTTCCATGTTTATGACTTGTTCAGTGTCCGCGAACACGTCAGTATGTGTCTGCTCCGGTGAGCATGGGTCCTCTTCAGTTAGCTTCTGGCCTACCTCCTCGCAGTTCTCCATCGTTTTCTTCTCCTTAGCCGCTTTTTTTGGCATGTTTGAAGTGATTTATTTGTATGCTTACAGTTTTGTCTCTCTATATAATCTCTTTCTGGATTATTATGCAGGATTTATTGAAAAGCAATTGAGCACGAGAAAACGCGTCCGCTCACCCTGCCGCCATAACCGGAAGTCTCTAGGTTAGTTTTAACAGCAGATGGTGCTCTAGCCTAGTTTTTAACTGCAGACAGCGCTCTAGGTTAGTTTTAACAGTAGACGGTGCTCTAAACTAGTTTTAACAGCAGACAGCGCTCTAGGTTAGTTTTAACAGCAGACGGCGCTCTAGGCTAGTTTTTAACAGCAGGTGGCGCTCTAGGTTAGTTTTAACAGTAGACGGTGCTCTAGACTAGTTTTTAACAGCAGGTGGCGCTCTAGGCTAGTTTTAACAGCAGACAGCGCTCTAGGTTAGTTTTAACAGTAGATGGTGCTCTAGACTAGTTTTAACAACGCTGTTTTTAGACATTGCTGTTTAGCCCTATTCACAACTTTTAAAGCCATGGGTTTTCTTTCATTTAGTTAAAAGTGTGCTTTTAAAAGTTAAAAAAAATAGTAAAAATGTTTAGTTAAGAGTTAAAATTTGGTTAAAAGTATACGTTCTTCTAACTTCAGGAGGAGGAGTGCATTAGTATTTTACCACATAAAATTAAAATGTTCTGCAGAACTTCAGGCTAGGCCACAATATTTCAGTCAGCCTATTTTAAAGTCAGTAGGGTCTCATTACAGTTCAATAGGAGACGGTAGTTGCTCAAACATGTGCCTTCACACCATTCTCTGTGTATTCTGGTCATATGCTATGCTTTGGTTGAGTTTAGAAACAAATGTATTCCAGTTATCTTCTATGTTTTCTCTGAAGAGCATTATTTATTCTGCAACTAGGTTGGTCCAGTGAGTGATGTGACATGAGTTCATTGCTTTCCAGTTTTGGAGGACTATTCAGTAACAGCTAGCGGAACGAGTAAAGCATTTTTGAATATGTATGGCAGGTGTACGTTGGACAAAGAGCTGCTGATGTTGGCATTCTGTAACTCAGGATGGTGGGAAGTGTTTCCGTAACCCTTATCCAGAAGGAGTGAACTGAAAGCCTGATAGCGTGACATTTGTTGTCTGTGCTCCCTGAAGTGCAGACTTTAGAAGGTTTTGATGGATGTCTCTCTTACAGGCTGAGACTCATCCAGCTTTTAGGCTCTGGAGGAGCATTATCTCTCAAAGTCCAGAAATTGGCTGTCGAGGATAGCAGTGTTACTGATTTTGAAACACTTTCTTCAGGAGAGACTATTTTGTAATTTTCTGCATGGACAATATGTTGGCAGTGTCCTCTATAAACCCTTAGGCATGCTGCATTCACTCCCCCTAGTCTAGGCTGGCATCTCTCACACTTTTTGGAGGGCCTGAGATGGGAAGTCAATATATGCCATCAACTAGCATTTTTTCATAATATCTTCTTTTGAGTTCAACCGAAGAAGAAAATCATTAAAACCACAGGATTGAGAGTAAATGGTGAGGGAACAAAGGCTGTGCTCCACTCCACTTTTCAGACAAGCAATCTTCCCTAAGCGCTTAAGGAAATTCCCTGCCACCATTTTAAAGGGCGTTTTACTTCATTGAGTGAACAAGGGAAGTTTACATGGACATACCCTCGACCCCTTGATTTTGACTAAGTTGGCTTCATACAGGGAGTGCAGAATTATTAGGCAAGTTGTATTTTTGAGGATTACTTTTATTATTGAACAACAACCATGTTCTCAATGAACCCAAAAAACTCATTAATATCAAAGCTGAATATTTTTGGAAGTAGTTTTTAGTTTGTTTTTAGTTTGAGCTATTTTAGGAGGATATCTGTGTGTGCAGGCGACTATTACTGTGCAGAATTATTAGACAACTTAACAAAAAACAAATTTCAATTTCATTTCAATTTCACCATTTCAATGATTTATTTTCACCAGTGAAACCAATATAACATCTCAACATTCACAAATATACATTTCTGACATTCAAAAACAAAACAAAAACAAATCAGTGACCAATATAGCCACCTTTCTTTGCAAGGACACTCAAAAGCCTGCCATCCATGGATTCTGTCAGTGTTTTGATCTGTTCACCATCAACATTGCGTGCAGCAGCAACCACAGCCTCCCAGACACTGTTCAGAGAGGTGTACTGTTTTCCCTCCTTGTAAATCTCACATCTGATGATGGACCACAGGTTCTCTATGGGGTTCAGAACAGGTGAACAAGGAGGCCATGTCATTAGTTTTTCTTCTTTTAGACCCTTTCTTGCCAGCCACGCTGTGGAGTACTTGGACGCGTGTGATGGAGCATTGTCCTGCATGAAAATCATGTTTTTCTTGAAGGATGCAGACTTCTTCCTGTACCACTGCTTGAAGGTGTCTTCCAGAAACTGGTAGTAGGACTGGGAGTTGAGCTTGACTCCATCCTCAACCCGAAAAAGACCTCACAAGCTCATCTTTGATGATACCAGCCCAAACCAGTACTCCACCTCCACCTTGCTGGCGTCTGAGTCGGACTGGAGCTCTCTGCCCTTTACCGATCCAGCCACGGGCCCATCAAGACTCACTCTCATTTCATCAGTCCATAAAACCTTAGAAAAATCAGTCTTGAGATATTTCTTGGCCCAGTCTTGACGTTTCAGCTTGTGTGTCTTGTTCAGTGGTGGTCGTTTTTCAGCCTTTCTTACCTTGGCCATGTCTCTGAGTATTGCACACCTTGTGCTTTTGGGCACTCCAGTGATGTTGCAGCTCTGAAATATGGCAAAACTGGTGGCAAGTGGCATCTTGGCAGCTGCACGCTTGACTTTTCTCAGTTCATGGGCAGTTTATTTTGCTCCTTGGTTTTTCCACACGATTGTGACCTTGTTGACTATTTTGAATGAAACGCTTGATTGTTGGATGATCACGCTTCAGAAGCTTGGCAATTTTAAGAGTGCTGCATCCCTCTGCAAGATATCTCACTATTTTTGACTTTTCGGAGCCTGTCAAGTCCTTCTTTTGACCCATTTTGCCAAAGGAAAGGAAGTTGCCTAATAATTATGCACACCTGATATAGGGTGTTGATGTCATTAGACCACACCCCTTCTCATTACAGAGATGCACATCACCTAATATGCTTAATTGGTAGTAGGCTTTCGAGCCTATACAGCTTGGAGTAAAACAACATGCATAAAGAGGATGATGTGGTCAAAATACTCATTTGCCTAATAATTCTGCACTCCCTGTATGTTCACTCCAGCACCTCTATGTCCCAGAATGCAATGCGAGTAGTTTCCAAGTGCTTAAGGGTTTAAGGCATTGCATTTAAACCTATTCAGATGCTCGACCAGTAATGGAAACTTGTGTGACATAATCGATGACATACATCCAAGTCAATGAGATGAATGGAAGTTAGCGCGTGCATAAAAAATGTGGAATTCTGCGTCCTAAATCGCATACTTCAAAACTATATAGTATGCTAAAAACAGTATGTGAGGCGAGTAGTATGTCCGGGGCGCTCAACCTGCGGTCTGTTAGTCCTAATGCCCCAGTGAGCACCGTCATTCAGATAAAAATTAAACCGAGGTCCTGACTCTCTGTGGTCATTAAAAATCCCATGGCACTTCTCATAAAGAGTAGGGGTGTAATCCTGGTGTCCTGGCCAGATTCCCTCCATCGACCCTTACCCATCATGACCTCCCGATCATCCCCATCCACTGAATTGGCTCTATCACTGTCTCTCCACTCCACCTACAGCTGGTGTGTGGTGAGCGCACTGGCGCCGTTGTCCTGTAGCTGCTGTCGTATCATCCAAGTAGATGCTGCCCACTGGTGGTGGTGTGAAGAGCCCCCCCTCTCATGATTGTGAAGTGCTTTAGGTGTATGGCCGTACATTATAAATGCGCATTACATTACATTACAAGTTACTGAATAAATGCCAGGAAATGGAGTAAAGATATTTGACAAAGCTTTTGTCTATGGAATGTAAAAGTCTTAATGTTGCGTCTCAATCGCTGCCGTGTGTTAATAGTCAGTGAAGATGCAGTGATGCAGTGCTGATTGAGCTCTCTGCGGCGTCTGATCCCTCCGCTGTGTGTAAGGAGCGACGCGGACCAGTCCTGTTGAAATTCTCTGATGAGCATGATTCTGCCTGACGGATGGAGCGGATAAACACTCACTCTTTATGCACATCACTGTGTGTGTGTAATGTGTGTAGTAGTAGGAGAGATGATCTAATGCAGAGTTCTTCATTTCTGAAGTTAGATTTTCAGTCGTCACTTTTATGCAATAAGAAGAACAAACACTTGAAGAGTCACTGGTTTGTGCAATAAAATCAATTATTACACGGCTGTCTGGAATACCATTATAACGGTCTAATGACAGTCATGTTCATGACAGATTTATAACAAGTTTCAATGAGAAACAAAAGAAAACTAAATGATCAATTTCTGATGAACTGGAGCAGATAGCAGACAGAAATATAGTTTAGTGCGTTTGGAGAAACTGTGGTGTTTTTTCTTCTCTAATAAATGAGTTGCCCTTCAGAAGACGAAGACGAAACACAATGAACACAATGCGGTGCTTTTGGAGGCGTGAGATGCTCTTTGAGAGCGCAGACAGATGCTCAAGACAGTTCAGGAGGAAATAATAATAGAATAATAATAATACTGAAGCACTGTGATGACGAACTGACGGCTGAGGCCTTTTAGAAATCAGCAAAACAACATTTCAGATGTTTTACAGTGTGCTGGAAACATCTGCTGCAAACTCCATTAATGCGTCCCTAAAACACATTTACACCGGCCACTTTATTAGGTACACTTTACTAGTTTTGGGTTGGACCCCCTTTTGCCTTTAATTCTTTGTGACATAGATTCAACAAGGTACTGGAAATATTCCTCAGAGATTTTTGTCCATATCAAATATCTTCCACACCATTACACCACCACCATCAGCCTGAACCGTTGATACAAGGCAGGATGGATCCATGCTTTCATGTTGTTGATGCCAAATCCTGACCCGACCACCCGAATGTTGCAGCAGAAATGGAGACTCATCAGACCAGGCAACGTTTCTCCAATCTTCTCTTGTCCAGTTTTGGTGAGCCTGTGTGAATTGTAGCCTCAGTTTCCTGTTCTTAGCTGACAGGAGCGGCACCCGGTGTGGTCTTCTGCTGCTGTAGCCTATCTGCCTCAAAGTTAGACGTGTTGTGTTCAGAGATGCTCTTCTGCAGACCTCGGTTGTAACGAGTGCTTATTTGAGTTACTGTTGCCTTTCTATCAGCTGGAACCAGTCTGGCCATTCTCCTCTGACCTTTGGCATCAACAAGGCATTTGCGCCCACAGAACTGCCGCTCACTGGATATTTCCTCTTTTTCAGACCATTCTCTGTAAACCCTAGAAATGGTTGTGCGTGAAAATCCCAGTAGATCAGCAGTTTCTGAAATACTCAGAGCTGCCCGTCTGGCACCAACAACCATGCCACATTCAAAGTCACTTAAATCCCCTTTCTTCCCCATTCTGATGCTCGCTTTGAACTGCAGCAGATCGTTTTGACCATGTCTACATGCCTAAATGCATTGAGTTGCTGCCATGTGATTGGCTGATTAGAGATTTGCATTAACGAGCAGTTGGACAGGTGTACCTAATAAAGTGGCCGGTGAGTAAATATCTGATCATCATTTGTCAAAAACTAACTGCTGTTAACTATTCTCAGTTTAAATATCCTCTTTTTTTTATGTATGCGCATGTTGGTGTTTCAAGCATCAAGCATTTTTTATGCGATATTCCAAAATGCTATAAAAATAGGTGGATGGAAACACAGCTATTACATATCTTTCACTCAGCCAGACAGCTGTCACGTCTGCCTCACACACACACGCACGCACGCACGCACGCACGCACGCACGCACGCACGCGCACACACACACACACACACACACACACACACACACACACACACACACACACACACACACACACACACACACACACACTCTGTGTGTTCATTTGACAGTCATGATTCGCACAGCTCCTTCAGTCTCACAATCAATATCTGCTTTACATCAGTCTGTCTTCTTCCTGCGGTCAGTCTGTGTCTGTGCACTATAAAAAAATTTATTTTTGTCTTGTTTTTAGTCGAAATATCTAACAACTCTTAAATCAAGAAGCATTTTCTAGACAAGCCAAAAATAACTTGTTGTTTTAAGAAATAATGAGTCAAAATGAAGTGAGGTTCTCTTCAAAACAAGCACAATAATCTGTCAATGGGGTAAAAGACATGTTATTTTAAACAAAAAACAACAACATAGGCTCATTCTGAAAACGTAGCCCTATATACATTTCTGGAGATCGCGAATTATGTAGCCAGAGGAACGAATGCCTGCATTTCGTCTTTGAAACGAACACTACGGGTCGGTATGAGGCTGTTCCTTTTCTCGCTTACCAGCTGACCGCTTGCCTTCCTATGGACAGCTTTTTCACTGTTACCAGTTTGTCCAGTTGCTCACCGCATACGTCGGCAGACTTGAGATGCAGAGAGGAGTTGACCACGACAACTGTATTTAAGTCCAGAGTAGAACGTTTCCAAAAATCGGGTAAGACAAAAACAGAAGCCAAAAATAAACAAGTAAATAACGGTGAGAATGTGGTAAAATCTGAAAACGTGGTAAAATATCAGGCAAGGCCTTTACTTTTTCTGGATTTCTTTTTAAAATTGTCGGTTTGGTTTAGGGAAGTGGGTGGGTTTTGAAAACACTACAGGTTGGGTTTAGGGAAGGAGGAGGGTGGGTCAGTCGATCGGTCAGTCAGTCAGTCGACAGCGGCCTCTGGTGGATTTGCGCTAGAAGAACAAGTGTGAATGGCACTCGCGAGAAGATTTGAGATCTCAAAAACTGCAAAAAAACACAGCTCCTGGGATGTATTTTGGCGCTCTCCAGAAATATACAGTTGAAGTCAGAATTATTAGCCCCCCTGAATTATTAGCCCACCTGTTTATTTTTTTCCCCAATTTCTGTTTAACGGAGAGAAGATTTCTTCAACACATTTCTAAATATAATAGTTTTAATAATTCATCTCTAATAACTGATTTATTTTATCTTTGTCATGATGACAGTAAATAATATTAGACTAGATATTTTTCAAGACACTTCTATACAGCTTAAAATGGCATTTAAAGGCTTCACTAGGTTAATTAGGTTAACTAGGCAGGTTAGGGTAATTAGGCAAGTTACTGTATAACGATTGTTTGTTCTGTAGACTATCGAAAAAAAATTAGCTTAAAGGGGCTAATAATTTAGACCTTAAAATCGTTCTTAAAAAATTAAAAACTGCTTTTATTCTAGCCGAAATAAAACAAATAAGACTTTCTCAGAAAGAAAAAATATTATCAGACATACTGTGAAAATTTCCTTGCTCTGTTAAACATCATTTGGGAAATATTTAAAAAAGAAAAACAGTTTAAAGGGGGGCTAATAATTCTGACTTCAACTGTATATAGCGGTATGTTTTCAGAATGAGCCTGGATTGAAAAGCAATATTGTTTTACCTTGTTAACAGATTTAGCTTGTTTTAAGAAAAAAACTTACTTAATTTTGACTTATTATTAATATTCTTTGCTTGTTCAGAAAATGCTTCTTGATTTCAGATATTGTTTTTGTTACTTAGACTAAAACAAGACAAGAACTCTGAGTAAGAAAAGCACTGTTTTCAGTGAGTGGTTCACGGCCTCCTCCACCTTCAGTCATCACCTCTGCTCGCTGACATTCACTGTGCTCTGGATGGATTTGTTGGCTTCCCACTGCTTTCTCCAATCCCCCATCAATATTCCCTGAAGCAGATGTAATTGACTTTTGAGGAGAAAGACTTTTCCTTTTGAGTCTTTGATGGTTCTCCACAAACGCCCTCCACTCTCCCACAGGACACAGAGAAGAGCTTTCGACTTTTGCCGTGTCCGGCTCAGACTCATTTGCCGGGTGTCTGGTTTATTTAATAGGATATTTTCAGGGTTTATACTAGGAGTGGGACGGTTCACAATATTATCAGTTCATATCATAGTTCTGTGGTCACGGTTTTCAGTTTGATTTTAATTGTAGGAAACCCCCCCTATTGTAACACTTATATACTAATATTAAAGTTATTCTTAAGGCAATGTATCCTAATTTCAGCCCTTAGTGTTTTACTTTAGTCTTTCAGTTCAGACTCAGATGAGCCTATTGTTAAATATGGGTATTCACAATAAAATATATTGTGTTCAATGGGGAAAAAGTGGTAGTTTTTTGCACAAACTTTTAAAAAGAACATACTTTAGAGCAGTAATCCGTGATACCGTGAAACAATTATATTTTAATCTGAGGTTGTAGTGTCATGTCATGATTTTATTGCTTTCATGACATAGTAACATACGAGTCGTGGATTGAGTCCCAGTTGTAAGAGCAACAAAAAATAACTTGATTCTAGTTCCACTGCAGCATGACTTTATATTCTATACTGGACATTATTTCTGTTCAGTGACAAGACTTTTGTTTAAGCAAAGTCAGACCTTACTGTCCTAATGAAATCATTCAAAATCAAGACATGATCATATTTTATTGTGCTCAAATAAGCGTCATCTAGAGGCCTTTGCCTTTCATATAAGCCACTTCTGATACCAAATGATCAACTAGAAGTCAACTTATTATTTGCTGTTCCTAAAATTTGGAGAGGCGACCAGACTTGTCAGGTAGTATAAATGTACATGCAGAAATAAAACTGCAAGCAGACGTCACCTCAGACACGTATTTCAAGGTTCTCCAAAACGTAGCCCTGGACACATGTCTCCAATGAGCTTGGGTTAGTGACTGTGGGCTGTTGTGAAAACACTGACGGCCTCTTCAGCCTGTCTCGGTTCCTGCTGCTGTCCGGCTGATTTTCCAAAACCGCTTTATCAGAGTCTCGGAGACAGGCCGCCATTTAAGGGCCGTCGCTGCTCTTTTCTTCTCATTGTTCAGATGGCAGCAACATTTCTGAGCGTCAAACACAATATGACCATATTGGCCTGCCAGCCATCTGAATGCCGCCAACGTTTCTCTAAGATTCCAGTTGAAACATTAATGTCTCTGGAGATGTGCATTGCAATATGATGATAATCTTCTCAAGGGAGCTTGAAAAGCTACTAGCCAAAGCTGTTCCTGCTTTCATCATTCAGTGCCTCTAGTGATTTTGAAGCTTATATAAGAATATGTTGTTTATTTACCACCACAGAACCAGCTGCGCTGGGATTTAACGTCACTTTCATGCAGTGACACCAGAGAAAGACAGCATGACCCCTCAGGAACAGTTCCTTGAGAGGATTTATTAAGAGCCAGCATGATGTTGATAGCTTAAGACTAGTTCAACATGGAGACCAAACTAGCATCCTCACACTGTACTACATACACTGTACAATATTTTTATTTTTCAAAGTTTTTGCTTTGACTCATTTAACAGGGAACATTGGGTATCAAGACTTGCATTTTACAAATTAGTGTTGAGAGGCTGGTCTACGTCTGAACACAGGTGGTGTGTCCTAAATCGCATACTTATGCACTATTCTACACCATTTTGTATTATAAATAGTGTAAGTAGTGCATTCACACTGAAAACTCACTGAAAATAATAAGTGCACTTTAAATACCCGGATGAGGCACTCATTCAACCGGTAAAATGTGAGGAATGATGGACACTTCACGCACTCAACAGCTGCTGCTTTGCTCACGTAGTGAAAGGGGCGGAGCTTTCGGGTACTGATGTTGGATTACTGTATTTATTTTGGATTGTGAAAGCAAAATTCTCTTACGAGAGATTATAGCGCCTCCTGGTGGTGAATGCGGTTATACTCATGACGGGTATTATTTGGTAGTTTGGTCATTTATTTTACTAATTTGGTGACCGTCAAACACCATCAGGGAAACGGTTTGAATTTCCGCTTAGTAAAAAAACATTAGTGCTCCATTTGGGACGACACTACACACATATACCAAGCTTGTTCAGTGTGTAAGTGCATAAGTACATAGTGCATAAGTGTATAGTGTGCCATTTGGGACGCAGCTAGGGTAAACAAAGGGGTTGTGCATTGACCTGCGGCGGAAGCAGGAAGTAGTTCTAGGTACTATGGTTGATAACCACTGTAACGGGAAGTGACGCTGACAAGGATCCAAACGCAGGTTCATTTAGCAAAGAGATGGCCAGGCAAGCAATGGTCAACACAGGTGCAAACAGATGTACACAGGCAATCCAGAGTCGAAGTCAAATAAACAGGCAGATGGTCAAAAAGCAGGCAGCAGACAGAAATAAACAAACAAAACAAAGCAAGGTTCAAAAACACGAAAGGCAAAACAAGGAAAACGCGTCGTAATGTTCCCTAACAGTTCAACAAGACTCAGCACTGATGTGTGTGCACTGTATAAATAGTCAATCAGTCTATGACAATCCTCCGGCTGTGTGTATGCAATCAGTCATGATCAGGAACAGGTTGTGAGTGTGTGTGGTGCATGACTGGATCTTGTAGTCCATAATGGCGGATTTGTAGTCTGTTAGTGATCTGCAACTGCTAGATGGCGATAATCATAACAACCACCAGATCGAATTAGTTGAAAGTTGAAAGTATCTAGGCACTATCATTGATAATAAATTAAATCTGAGTGAAAATAGTGAAAGACTACGTAGAACAGGCCAACAAAACGTTATTGTTTACGAAAATTAGCGAGGTTTAATATTGATAGGACTCTGATGGTGGCATTTTAAGGCCTATATAGAACCCATTTTCACCTTTTCATTGATTTGTTGGTTTGCTTAAAAGTAAAACAGAAGAACTCACTGGCCAATGTTTTAAATACCTGCAGTAAAGTATTTTAACCTATTTGTATGAAATCCAGGTGTTAAAGAAAGCCCATCAGGTTACATCAGATATGTCTCATCCTCTTTTTGATTCATTTCAAATCCTTCCCTCAGGATCTTGGTTTAGGGTCCCTTTGGCAAGACCCAACAGATTTAAATGTTCATGTGTTCCTTGTGCGATTGATTTGCTGAATTTTAATGGGAAGAGGTAGTTGCTGTTTTTAGTACTATTAATGTTGTTTAATGTTTGTCTTAACCCCCAGGGGTCGAAGCCCACGTATACGCGTTTTGAAGCGTCATCAACTCATAATGCTGAAAAGAACTTAAATTAAACTTTCAGTTTTGATCGTACAGATAAGGTCAATACAGCAATCAAATCTGTTAAGTGTCTAGGTTTTTAAAATAAGGATAATAAACAGTGTAGGCATTTTCTCTTTTCTGTCTCTGCAAACTGTTTTTAGAAACGCGTCAGTAAAATCTACTGAAACTCCGCTAAAACAAAACACACAGACATGAGACGTATATCTATAGAAAGCTTGAAGTGTCTACTTTTAAATGCAGTGAGTGCATGTTGAAAACAAATATTGTTTGATAAAGTAATCAGTATGAAACCAACGCTATGTCTAGTTTCTCAGTCTGAGCTCATTAGAGTTAATGCGGCCACGCCGACGCCTTTGTTATTACAATCGTCTGCATGACACGCGTGCAACAGGCAGACTGTGTCAGAAAAAACACGTCATTAAAATGAACTGAAACTCAGCGAAGACTCAACAAAGAGGCATGAGAGAGATATCTATAGAAAGCTTAATATGTCTAGTTTTGCATTAACCAATTCAAGTCGAAAACAAATAATCTCTTTTTATGTAATCCGTATAAAAGTAAGGACTGTACGGATTCTCCTGTCACCTCATTACAGCGAACGTGATCCCGCCCTCAGTGAGCGCGCAGTTCATATGGAAATGTACTGAGGTAGGCCAGGTAATAATGTACATGCTTCCTGAGACATGGCATAAAAAAGAAGCACGGTACTGAACAGCGACGAAGAATTTACAACACAAATGTCAGTGCATGTCAAAACTTGTCCAGGGCCCCAAAACACCCTTACACCCCTGGGGGTTTGGTGTGATTATGTGATATATGCGTTGTAAATCTATTATGCTGCAGAACAAATTATAAAGGAGTTGTATTTCTCGCTTTCAGATCCATTTTGATGGCTGGACAGAGGAATATGATTACTGGATCGATGCAGACAGTCCAGACATTCATCCAGCTGGATGGTGCGCCAAAACCGGACATCCACTGCAGCCTCCCATCAGTGAGTATAGACCTCTTTTACACAAAAGACAGGAGTTAAACACACTCTTGATGGAAAGACTGCCACAGATTTATAGCAGAAATAACGAATTAATTATTTGTAGCCTACCGTTTCAACTACCTGGTCTTTGTTTTACCCATAATCAAATCATAAATAAATAAAGATAAGTTACACACAAATGACCACCTGTCAATCACTTTTTCCGCGGGACTCTGGCATGAGTAGGCAGAGTGATCCGTGTCAGTCATTTGTTTGGTGGGGTGGATGGCGGAGGGGTGTCGCGGACGAAAGTGAGCGGCGCGGGGGTTGCTCGCGGACAAAAGTGAGCGGCGCTGAGGTGTCGCGGACGAAAGTGAAGAGGGTTGGGGAGTCGCGGAACAAAGTGAAAATGAACAGAGGACAGGGGAGGAGGGCAGTTGAGGAGGGAGATCTGTAAAATGAGGTGCCGGATCCGGATCCGACGTGTTCCGGCACAAATTAAGCCCTGGATAGAGACAAGATTAATTAAATATCACGTTTAACAACTATAGTGAGACGCCATCCACTATCATCCTTGATAAACTGTCTGAGGTACACTGTTCTCTGGAGCTCAGACGAGCGCATGACAGTGTGTGTGTGTGTGTGTGTGTCTGTGTCTGTGGCTGTGTGTGTGTGTGTGGTCACGTGATGTGCATTTTCAGTGGACGGAGGGCTGTTCAGAAATGCTAGATGAAACCCCAGTGTGGACGTAGATCATTTTCGTTCTAAAATGCCATTTTAAAAGTAAGCTCTATTAGTGTAAACGGGGCCTGAGTGTGTATTTTTCACGAGTGGGTTTGCGACGGGGGCGGGGTGATGGATCGGGATGCCGGCTCAGCATCGTAATGTCTATTGGCCATCGGCGATGGCATCGTCTTTCGGCCCAACCCTAATCTGCATCCATTTCAAATCAACAGTTTGCTGTTTTGTGCAGTATATTGACTACAAATGGACTCTTTGCAGTCATCACTATGTCTTTAACTCTCTTTGTGGTCTTAATGTTGAGTTAAAGCTGGGTTTATGGGGTCAGCTTCTAAATGACAGCTTTTTTCCTGGAGGATTAAAGCTGGACGGAGAGAAGGAGTTATGTGGGAATAAATGACGGTCTGACTCTCATCGATATCCTCTGTTAACTGCAGAGGATGCTGGGAAACGCTGTTGAACAATGAGCTTTTCTTCAGTCAGTCTTGCTGATAATCTTCCTCTGGTGCTGCTTCTCCTCCGCGGTGTCCATGGAAACGGATTGGAGCATGTTTAGAAATCAGCAACTGGCATCAGGATGTGACCGACTTACAGAGAGAGAGAGAGACCGTACACTCTGAGTCTATATATTCTCTCCATATCAGTCCGTTTCTGAGTCTATATATACATCTACAAATACTGCGTTAATTCTCTTTATGACTTTTGTCTTACACCCTTCACTCACAACTCATTTCTGCTCACATGTTACTGGGGAAATATAATATATTGCAGGAATTACACTATAACCCCAAAATTGGCCACATTTATTATAGTCACGCTATTAATAAACCATTCACTATGACTTTTGCCTCAATAAACTCATGATCTGCTGCTTATGTTATTAATGTAGCAGTTTATAAATGACCAATATCTTCATAATAGACAGGTAATGAGCCTAGTTAATAGTGAGAATTAGTACTTAAAGTTGGAACGAAATCAAAATGTACTTTTTAAGTAAGTATCGGTGCACTTGACCCAATCACAACCTCTCTCCATCGAAACAACCTTTCTGCACTTCTGGTCATGTGGAGTGCCTTTAGGGTGGAGCTATCAGTCATTAAGGTGGGGCTGTCAGTCATTTAGGGTGGAGCTATCAGTCATTTAGGGTGGAGCTATCAGTCATTTAGGGGAGGGCTATCAGTCATTTTGGGCGGGGCTATCAGTCATTTAGGGCAGAGCTATCAGTAAATTAGGGAAAAACTATCCTGTCAATTAGGGCAGGGCTATCAGTCATTTAGGGCGGAGCTATCAGTAAATTAGGGAAAAACTATCAGTCAATTAGGGCAGGGCTATCAGTCATTTTGGGCGGGGCTATCAGTCATTTAGGGCAGAGCTATCAGTAAATTAGGGAAAAACTATCAGTCAATTAGGGCAGGGCTATCAGTCATTTAGGGTGTGGCTATCAGTGATTTAGGGTGGGGCCGTCAGTCCTTTAGGGCGGGGCTATCTGTCATTTAGGGTAGAGCTATCAGTTGTTTAGAATGGAGCTATCAGTAAATTAGGGAAGGGCTATCAGTCATTTAGGGTAGGGCTATCAGTCGTTTAGGATGGAGATATCAGTGATTTTGGGCAGGACTGTTAGTCCTTTAGGGCGGAGCTATTTGTAAATTAGGGAAGGGCTATCAGTCATTTAGGGCGGGCTATCAGTAAATTAGGGAAGGGCTATCAGTCATTTTGAGCAGGAATGTTAGTCCTTTAGGGTGGGACTATCAGTCTTTTAGGGTGGGGCTATCCTGACATTTAGGGTGGGGCTGTCAGTCATTTAGGGTGTGGCTATCAGTGATTTAAGGTGGCGCCTTCAGTCATTTAGGGCGGGGCTATCAGTAAATTAGGGAAGGGCTATCAGTCATTTAGGGCGGGGCTATCAGTCATTTAGGGCGGAGCTATCAGTAAATTAGGGAAGGGCTATCAGTAATTTAGGGCGGGGCTATGAGTCATTTTGGGCAGGACTGTTAGTATTTAGACCTTCTGCCACTTTTCCAAATCATCAACTAGAAGTCAAGTTATTATTTGCTGCTCTTACAACTGGGATAAACGAAAATGTTTGTTCTTCAGTAATGCAAATAATGTAGGTTATTATCCCTCAAAAATATACACTTGAATGTCAATAAAATAGGAACGTTTCATTCGGATGGACAAATTGTCATTATTAAAATAGTTGAAGAATAGCCACAAATACAGTGTATCTGCAAAGTCTTCATAGCCCTTCACTTTTTCTACATTTTTTTATGTTACAGCCTTATTCCAAAATGAATTAAATTGATTTATTTCCTCAACATTCTACACACAATCCCCCATAATGACAATGTGGAAAAAGAGTTTTTGAAATTGTAGCAAATTTATTAAAAATAAAAACCTGTAAAATCACATGTACATCAGTATTCACAGCCTTTGCCGTGAAGCTCTGAATTGAGCTCAGGTACATTCCGTTTCCCCTGATCATTCTTGAGATGTTTCAGCAGCTTCATTGGGGTTCACCTGTAGTCAATTCAGTTGATTGGACATGATTTGAAAAGGCATACACCTGTCTATATAAGGTCCCAGGGTTGATGGTGTATGTCAAAGCACAAAACAAAGCAAGAAGTCAAAGGAATTGTCTGTAGACCTCCGAGACAGGATTGTCTCAAGGCACAAGGCTGGGGAAGGTTACAAAAACATTTCCCGTCTGGAATTTGCCAAAAGGCATCTGAAACAAAATTCTCGGGTCTGATGAGAATAAAATTTAACTCTGTGGAGTGAATGCCAGGCGTTACGCTTAGAGAAAACTGATAGGGAGGGCCTGTCATTTAGGGCAGGACTGTCAGTCCTTTAGGGCGGGGCTATCAGTAATTTTGGGCAGGACTGTCAGTTCTTTAGGGTGGGGCTATCAGTCATTTTGGGCAGGACTGTTAGTCCTTTAGGGTGGGGCTATCAGTCATTTAGAGAGGGACTTTAGGTAATGTAGGAGTCTGACAATAAAGCTTCCAAACTCCAAGGCTTCATGTAACAAAGACACAAAGCCACCAAAAACATACTGAAATATATAAAGCAAACTGTACAAATAAGCTTTCCGCTGATGTTTGTTATGATAGGACACGAGCTGAGACATAATTATTAGAAAATATCAGGGTTCAAAACATTAATGAAGAAATACAATTTTCCAAATTTCAAAGTGTCTGTAAAGTGCCTCTCTAAACTAATTTCGAGAGGATCACGTGCTTATGATTGACTACGGCTGGTCCTGCATCAGCTCCTCATATTGCGTCAATGAATAGTGACTCACTATAAGTAACCAAAGTTTTCCACTTCAGTCATCTTCGTCTTGAAGAATCCCCCCTTCCACCCTTACACCTCCCCTTCTCCTGATAGGGCGGCATGGCAGCCCAGTGGTTAGCACTGTTGCCTCACAGCAAGAACGCCACTGGTTCGAGCCCTCACCGGGCCAGTCGGCATTTCTGTGCAGAGTTTGCATGTTCTCCCAGTGCTCACGTGGGTTTTCCCCGGGTTTCTCCCACAGTCCAAAGACATACATCATAAGTAAATTGACTAATCCAAAGTGACATCTTAAGACAAACTCTTAGCCAGCTGTATCTCAGCTATTCCTAACATGTTCTCGAGACCTACCTAAGCTCAAACTGTCCTCTCGCCCTTCAAACAGGAGGGAGCCCCGGGCTCGAGGATTGTGTAAGCTCAGGGCTCTCTCCTGGGGCAGCATGCCAAACAAGCTTTATCATCAGCTAAGTGTGAACTCTTGAAATGAAATAAAATGTTGAAATATGGGTGAAATAATATTCAATCATCATTCAGCATAACAAACAGATCTGTGTTTGTGTGTGTGTAGCTCCACAGGACATGTTTGAGGCATCTGAGCAGACGGGATGTCCCACAGCGGGCTGTCGAGGAGTGGGCCACATTAAAGGAGCCCGATACTCTGGACACCACAGGTCAGTGTGTGTGTGCGTGTGTGTACTGGTGGTTTACAGGGACGGAAATTTGTATAATGACATATGACAAAAATCCCTTTAAGGCAAGTCATTTCAATAGGCGGTCATCTTTGAAACCCCTCTCGATCATTCCACAATTGTTGGCCAAGCTTATGATTACATTACATGTTCAGAATCACCAATGAATTTAAACAAATTAAGTTTCATTTCTAAATGTTTGAATCACTCAAAATCATCATTTTCCAAGTTGCCCAAGCTAATGCGCATTCGAAGGGAACGAGATCACGACACCAACCTCATTTATGGTCATTTCTGTTTACGTTTTACTCATTATAATCCTCATGATGCCTCGTCTGATCACGCTGCTGTTCTGTAGTAATACCTAACTTTGTTTGCAAGTTTGTAGGTATTCAAGTGGTTTCCGTCATGTGATGTGTGTTTGAATGGCGAGAATTCATGAGGTCAGATGGGACGTACTGGGTTCATTTCATACAGATTACAAAACCAGAGATCTAGGGATGCCTCAATCGATCGGCTGGAGAGCGGTATCGGCCAATAATCACATTTAATGACTCTTATGAACCGATCACAAGTGTTTGTTTATGAGTTTACAAGCAGAGGAAGATGCGCAGCCGTATATTATACATCAGCAGCACTACATCACGTGAGGTAAATGATGCCTGGTGGTGTGGGCGATCGCTGCGCGCGCTTCACAGCAGCTAAAATACATAAAGATGTGGTGCGACCTCTGTTTATACAGTTTTTTGGCGCGACTCACACAAGTGATGGTTTCTTCGTACAATAAACCATTGTATAGCCAGTGTTTTGAGCTGCTGTGACATGAGCGGAGCAATCAGCCCCATCTTGTGTCCAACTGTATAACCCTCTCCCACATATTATGTATTATTATCTGTAAAAGCTGCTTCTGTCCACACTGAATGGTTATAAGAGACATGTTTAAGATGATATGCAGTAATAATAATGTACAGGGTTATATGCAGCATCCTTAGTTTATTCTCTTAGGTATAGAGAGATGTTGGTTTGTTTACAAGTAGAGAGTTTAAGCTTCATATAGATATAATTCTGACGTCTATGAGGAAAGTATTTGCTGAGATTTCAGTGCATTTTCCACCCCAGTGGATTCATAACAAAGAAACTACAGAAATGTAATCAGGCATTTTTAAGGGGAGAAAGAGTTATGTGTCCATCATATCACAGCTTAGCTTTAGCAAGGGTCATTGATCTTCAGTTTCTGCTCAGCTGTCAGCCTGAGGAAAGCCACTGGATGTCTGTAATCTGATGTTTCTGCTTGAGAAAAATCTCCCAGAGGCCAAGAACATCCACATGGATCAAACTCGTATGCAAAATACCACTTTAACCAGTCAAATGTGCGTCAAATGTGTGATCATTCTTGCATTAAACGATATAGTCACTGCTGAAAGCACAGCACACAGAATAGAGAATAGCTGGTCAGTAGCTTTGTTTCAATCCATCTGTTTTTGTGTTTATGTTGGATTATCGCATAAAAAACTGCTTAATTGAAACACCAAGATGTGCATAAATGTTGCACAATTGAGTAGGATCGGTATGTGTGATGTGATTTAGTTGTTGACAGATGATGATCAGATAAAACTGTGTGTTTCAGAGACTTTGCATTATTGACCTTGCAGTGTTTCCAGCACATTGTAAAACATCTGAAATGTTGTTTTGCTCATTTTTTAAAAGGCCTCAGCCGTCTGTCCGTCATCACAGTGCTTCAGTATTATTATTATTCTATTATTACTCCCTCCAGAACTGTCTTGAGCATCTGTCTGCGCTCTCAAAGAGCGTCTCACGCCTCCAAAAGCACCGCACTGTGTTCATTGTGTTTCGTCTTCATCTTCTGAGGTGCAACTCATTTTTAGAGAAGAAAAACACCACAGTGGCTTCTCCAAACGCACTAAACTACATTTCTTTGACTCATATTTGCTCCAGTTTAGCAGGAAGTGATTATTGTTTTCCTTTTTTGTTTCTCATTGGATAGAAACGCAGTGCCCTTTAGTGGATTTGTCATCTGAAACGAACAATAAAATGCTGTCTAAGTAACGTATTTGAGATTCGCTAAACTGCAGACAATGCCCTCTAGTGTATTTTTCATCTAAAACATACAATAAAACGCACCCTAAGTAGCATATTTGAGATTCGCGAAACTGTAGACAGAGCTTTCTAGTAGATTTGTCATCTGAAACGTACAATAAAACGCACCCTAAGTAACGTATTTGAGATTTGCGAAACTATAGACAGTGCCCTCTAGTGTATTTTTCATCTGAAACGTACAATAAAACGCACCTTAAGTAACATATTTGAGATTCACGAAACTATAGACAGTGCCCTCTATTGGATTTGTCTTCTGAAACGTACAATAAAACGCACCCTAAGTAACATATTTGAGATTCGCGAAACTGTAGACAGCGCTTTCTAGTAGATTTGTCATCTGAAACGTACAATAAAACGCACCCTAAGTAACGTATTTGAGATTTGCGAAACTATAGACAGTGCCCTCTAGTGGATTTGTCATCTGAAACATACAATAAAACGCACCTTAAGTAACATATTTGAGATTCGCGAAACTATAGACAGTGCCCTCTAGTGGATTTGTCATCTGAAACGTACAATAAAACGCACCCTAAGTAACATATTTGAGATTCGCGAAACCATAGACAGTGCCCTCTAGTGGATTTGTCATCTGAAACGTACAATAAAACGCACCCTAAGACCTATTTGAGATTCGCGAAACTATAGACAGTGCCCTCTAGTGGATTTGCCATCTGAAACTGCTTTATTTGCAAATTGTGTAGTGCTTCACTGGAGACTCAGCTTGACAATACAGCTAATAAACAAAGAACAATGAACATACAAAAACAAGGTATCTGTAAACTCTGTGCCACTAGCCACCACATATGAAACAATACTATAAGTAAGAGATAATGTACATCCAGCCAGTTGTTCTGGCAGAATAAATCCTGACAGGATTATCAGGAGCTGTTGTATAAGGCTGAAGGGTTTATTCTGTGAAAACAACCAGCTGGATGTACATTAACTTGCTTATTATCGGGCAAAACTTACCACAAAACTAAACAGTTAGACACAAATCCGTAATAGTTTATTCATTTGTTAATTATTATTCTCTAGCTTATCTGTAGGACAAGCTCTGTCTTCTCCTGGATGTGTACAAGAAGAATGTGTCTCTGAAACGTACAACAAAACACACCCCAAGTAATGTATTTGAGATTCATAAAATATAAACAGCGCCCTCTAGTGGACTTACCATCTGAATCATACAATAAAACATACCATAAGTAACGTATTTGAGATTCGCAAAATGTGGACAGCGCCCTCTAGAGGATGTCATCTGAAACATACAATAAAATGTGCCCTAAGTAACGTTTTTGAGATTCGCGAAACTGTAGACAGCGCTCTCTAGAGGATTTGTCAACTGAAATATACAATAAAATCTACCCTAAGTAAAGTATTTGAAGTTTACAAAATGTAAACAACGCCCTCTAGTGGATTTGTCATCTGAAACGTACAATAAAACACACCCTAAGTAACGTATTTGAGATTTTGCGAAACTGTAGACAGTGCACTCTAGTGGATCTGTCATCTAAAACGTACAATAAAATGCACTCTAAGTAAGGTATTTGAGATTCGCGAAACTATAGACAGTGCCCTCTAATGAATTTATCATCTGAAACGTACAATAAAACGCACCCTAATTAACGTATTTGAGATTCGCGAAACTATAAACAGTGCCCTCTAATGAATTTGTCAACTGAAACGTACAATAAAACGCACCCTAATTAACGTATTTGAGATTCGCGAAACTATAGACAGTGCCCTCTAATGAATTTGTCATCTGAAACGTACAATAAAACGCTGCCTAAGTACCGTATTTGAGATTTACGAAACTGTAGACAGTGCCCTCTAGTGGATTTGTCATCTAAAACGTACAATAAAACGCACCCTAAGTAGCATATTTGAGATTCGCGAAACTGTAGACAGCGCCCTCTAGTGGATTTGTCATCTGAAACGTACAATAAAACGCACACTAAGTAGCATATTTGAGATTCGCGAAACTGTAGACAGCGCTTTCTAGTAGATTTGTCATCTGAAACGTAGAGTAAAATGTACCCTAAGTAGCATATTCGAAATTCACAAAATGTAGACACTGTCCTCTAGTGGATGTGTCGTCTGAAACATATGGTAAAATGTACAATAAGTAACGTATTTGAGATTCACAAAATGTAGACACTGTCCTCTAGTGGATGTGTCGTCTGAAACATATGGTAAAATGTACAATAAGTAACGTATTTGAGATTCATAAAATGTAGACAGCACCTTCTGGTGGATTTGTCATCTGAAATGTACAATAAAACATACCCTAAGTAACATTTCAAATTTTCAAAATGTTGACAGCGCCCTCTAGAGGATTTGTCAACTGAAACATACAATTAAATGTAGCCTAAACAACATAATCGAGTTTCACAAATGTGTATGTACCAGAAAACAAGACAAAAAACACTTGAGTATGAAACCCAGTTGAGGTGTCGATATAAAGCTACTGCTAAACTACCGCGATAGAAAGATGTGTTTGTAAAGTGTTCTGTCTTTTCTGGTGTTTCAGTGCTGTCGGCTGCCCGTATTCTGATATAAACCTCAACAAAGACTCTGTTCTGCCGGACCGCTTGAGCGCGGAGACACCGGGAGCTGGAGTTGGTCGTCCACGCAGAGCAGAAGCAAACCAGGAGATTTCAGCAGACACTAATGAGTGAGTGACCATCTCTCAGAGTAACATCCACTGAAATATTAAAGCTCCAATAATGGAAAACCGATGGAATCATGAGCTCTGCTCAATCTGTAAGATTTCAGCCACAATTCAGTCAAAATATTGGGAAGCCCTAAAAGATTCCTATAATCCTATGCTAAATTCTGTGGTCTTTGATTGTTAGTTTGACATGTTCATTGTTAAAATGTTAAAATGGCCGTTGTGGTCAGATTGTCCCTCCAGCATAACTCTCTTACACTCCAAAAAAGAGGATTTTCTTACTTAGAAGTTTTGTCTAATTGTCTAAAAAATTCCTAAATAAAGAAAAAAAATTATAGTCAAAAGTTTTTCCTAAAACATCACGCCACAATTTTGTCCACTTCAATTATTATTGTTTTATTAACTGAGCAAGGAAATTTTCACAGTATGTCTGATAATGTTTTTTTCTTCTGGAGAAAGTCTTATTTGTTTTATTTCGGTCAGAATAAAAGCAGTTTTTAATTTTTTAGGTCAATATTATTAGCCCCTTTAAGCTATATTTGTTTTCGATAGTCTACAGAACAAACCATCGTTATACAATAACTTGCCTAATTACCCTAACCTGCCTAGTTAACCTAATTAACCTAGTTAAGCCTTTAAATGTCACTTTAAGCTGTATAGAAGTGTCTTGAAGAATATCTAGTCTAATATTATTTACTGTCATCATGACAAAGATAAAATTAATCAGTTATTAGAAATGCGTTGTTAAAAAGATTATGTTTAGAAATGAGTTGAAAATATATATATATATATTATATTTTATATAATAATATATATATATTTATATATATATATATATTATATATAATATATATATTTTTAGGGCAACCCAGTGGCGCAGTAGGTAGTGCTGTTGCCTCACAGCAAGAACGTCCCTGGGTCGTAGGTTCGAACCTCGGCTGGGCTGGGTCAGTTGGCGTTTCTGTGTGGAGTTTGCATGTTCTCCCTGCGTTCGCGTGGGTTTCCTCCGGGTGCTCCGGTTTCCCCCACAGTCCAAAGACATGCAGTACAGGTGAATTGGGTAAGCTAAATTGTCCGTAGTGTATGAGTGTGAATGTGTGTGTGGAAGTTCCCAGAGATGGGTTGCGGCTGGAAGGGCATCCGCTGCGTAAAATCGTGCTGGAGAAGTTGGCGGTTCATTTCGCTGTGGCGACCCCGCAAGGGACAAAGCCGACAAGAGAATGAATGAATGAATATATATTTTTATATATAATTAATAATATAATATATAATATAATATATATTATAATATAATAATATAATATATAATTTATATAATATATATTTATATATAAATATATATATATATATATATATATATATATATATATATATATTTATTTATTTATTTTTTAATTATTATTATTATTATTATTTTAATAATCTTGTTAATGCTAACCCCATACATTTTGACTCATTTGTGTATTTTTATTGGAATTTTAGTATTTTATAGTAGCGCCATTTTTCCTTTTCCTAAAAAAATCATTTTACACTTGGTGCAAAAAAATAGTTACACTCAGGACCTTAAAGACAAAAACATCCACATTGAAACTCATTAAAAGTGCAAATGTTCTGATGCAATATTCTTAATTAGGTGTTCATTCAGTGGGCAAGGCTTCAAACTTTACATTTTGACTCGTTTCAAAGATGGTGGCATCAAAACTGCCATTCTGTAAACAAACCAGCTTGTAAGGGTTACAATTACTGGGACTGAATGAATGTTTGGTTATTATGATTAGAACTGATGCTGGTGGACAAAATTGAAATAATACAAGTGGAAAAAAATATTAATATATATATTTTTTAACTTACAAGTAGGCCCACATTGGATATTTACATAGATTTTAAGCCCATTATTCAATCCATGTATTTACTTATATATATATATATATTTTTTTTTTTTTTATGTTAATTTTTGTAATATGATTGAATATATATATATATATTACCCCCTCATGATTGTGAAGCGCTTTGAGTGTATGGCCATACACGATAAATGCGCTATATGAATAGGTGAGCTCAGTAATGTGTAACACTTGCTTACACTAAGTCAGTAAATTGGCCTATATTAGCATTTTTGCTCTTTTAAATGCCCTTATCATGTCACGTCAGGCACTGGAAACCAAATATGTGTTGATTAAGATAAAATTGAGGACTTTGTCATGACTGGCCTTCTTCACACCTTTTCTGAAGTGTTGATTTCTCACTGTCTTGCCTCCATTTCTGCAGTAAACCTGTCACCTCTGTCCCGCTGCTGCCGGATAAACCAAACACTGCCGTCGAGACGCCAGTCAAGAAACCTGCGGGCACTGAGACCAAGAGGAGGTCAGTTCATGCTCAGTCATGCTCTTTTACATTAACATATATATATATATACATCAGGGTGTCCGCGGGGTATTAAAAGTTGATAAATCAATTATGAGAAATTAGGCCCTTAAAATTATTAAAAAGTCTTAATCACATTTTTACGAGATCTTAAATTTTGTTCAAGCGTTGTCCAAAGTGTTTGACTCCAAAAAAGCATAAATTTATTTATTTACCTTCTAATATTAACAGCGGCATGCCTGATCCATGCGATTGGTTCAGGCCGGGCACGTCTGGCCAAGGTCCTCCGTCCGGGTGATGTGACGTAATTTGCGACAAACCAGGGAAGGCGTTGTGACGCTCTCCACATGTAGCGACACTATAGAGCGAAACAGATGGGAAAATGTAAGTTTGCATACTCCTGCTCAAACCGGGTGCCACTCCTGTGAGCTAAGAACAAGAAACTGAGGCTACGATTCACACAGGCTCACCAAAATTAGACAATAGAAGATTGGAGAAACGTTGCCTGGTCTGATGAGTCTCCATTTCTGCTGCCACATTCGGATGGTCGGGTCAGAATTTGGCATCAATAACATGAAAGCATGGATCCATCCTGCCTTGTATCAACAGTTCCGGCTGCTGGTGATGGTGTAATGGTGTGGGGGAGATTTTCTTGGCACACTTTGGGCCCATTAGTACCAATTGAGCATCGTGTCAACGCCACAGACTACCTGAGTATTGTTGCTGACCATGTCCATCCCTTTATGACCTCTTCTGATGGCTACTTGCAGCAGGATAACACACCATGTCATAAAGCGTGAATCATCTCAGACTGGTTTCTTGAACATGACAATGAGTTTACTGTACTCAAATGGCCTCCACAGCCACCAGAGCTCAATCCAATAGAGCACGTTTGTTACAGGCTTTGTTAATTGGGTGGGGCTTAAGTTTCGTATCAACGTCACGCAAAAACTTCTAAAGACTCATTATCAAGAATATTCATTGGAACTAATATGTGTCGACTCTTTTATAGATGAATCAATAGTTTTAAACACTTTCAGATTTAAGCCTTAGCTGGATATTTCACTTCACTTAGAGCTGTGTTACACACTACATGGAAGGTCATTTTCAAAAACCCATAATAGGGGCTCTTTAACCGTAACTGTCACACACATCTGTCAAGCATGTTTACATTCAAAAACAATATAAAAGTAGTGCAAAAAATACATTTTGTGTGAACGGCCCCTAAACCCTGTCCAATACAATTGCTGTTTCCATCCAAAGATGTGAATTAGATTTAGACGCAAAACTGGAATATCTCGCACACACATTATAGAGCATATAACTCTATATTAAAGCCAGAAACTAAGCTTGTTTTACACTGCAACTGATGATCAACAGTAAAAATTACAAATTGTATCTCTTCCCAACAGGGAAAACCAGAGACAATCAAGAATGCATGATTATATGGTGTCATGACTTTGCAATCAAAAAATGTGATTATAATGAGGGTCAATGGGGCAAAAACAGCCCCCAACATAATGAACAGGTAGTCAATTTGCCCAGAGTGTGTTGTTAAGTCTCGAAATAAGATTGGTCACCAAAAATCATCCCATTTGCTGAAACACAGAGAAAGTTGTGGCCAGATTAAGGCTCAAAATCACCCCAGAGTGGATGAAAACATCCTCAACAGCACACAAGAGTTAACAGGAGTAAAATGAAAAGGTTTGAAAACATTGACAGAGACATTTTTGAGTATTTTAACAGTACTGTACTTCGGGGGGCTTTTTTCAGTTTATTCATGACAATTTTCATTTGTATAATTTTATTATTATTAGCAGTATTATTTATTATATAAATATTTATATGTGTTTTAATAAAAACAAGTTCAGATTTGTCCACCTGTGGGGTTTTGGAGACGTCTGAATCACCATATGGGGCATAAGAACAGGACGTGTGTTTGGAAATAAAGTTTTTTGACCACTCTTCATTATTATTGTTAATTTATTAGTTTTCTGGAAATTAGAACTGAATTTAGAAATAGTTTTGAAACAAATCTTTGTGCTTAGCGAACTAAATTAATTATGTAGGCTAATGGATGTCTTCAGTGCAGTGTGTACAACAGCGTTTCCTCACTCCACCAAAGTAAAGGAGTAAAGTAACGATAAAGTAAAGAGGCTGAATGTAGGAGCCTCGTTCTTTATCCTCGCGCTGCAGATGCTCTGTTTAACTGTTTTCTTGCTAGTGAAGCGTTCAGTTTTTACACTTACAAAGTCCGCATGTAAATAGCTCTTAAAGGGAATGTGAGATGAGACTCTGATTGGTTTAATGCAGGTTATGCTCAAAACACACCCAGAACTCATTAAGAGAATAAGCACAACACTGTTAGACCATGCGACGGGGCGCAGAGCGTATTTTTCCATCCTTAAAATAGCAAAAGTGGATTTAGACACGTCCTTAATGCTTTTGCGCCTTGCGCTTTAGACTTTGTGCTTAGATCGTTAGAATCGAGCCCTCAGTCTGTGGGTCACCATTCAAACTTAAAGTGCACCTTTTCGCTAATTATGTCTTATTGTCATAAATTAAAGTAACAACGTATGACAGCTGAGCGGAATCTTGGAAAATAAACCAAACTCTGATCGATGTCAAGAGAGTCGCACATGACTCGTTTTGTTCCGTTTAGAAACGTTGCCGTGTGAAAGTGAATCGCACCAAGAACAAAACGCGACACTATAACAATTTTAATCCCTGTTCCTGAACAAAACAATCGATCTACTGGTATGAAAGCACCCTAAGTATTATAGTAGAGCGCTAATTGTGAACCCATCCATGGTCACATGACATCATGATGATGCTCTTCCTCAGGGTTGGTCGGCCCTGTAAAGTGCGGAAGGTGGAAGTCCTGCCACAGGAAGAGGAAGTGGAGAGCGAAGTGTCTTCAGTCACCGAAACCAAAGGTAGATCTGCACTTCACTGTAAAAAAAATACAGTAATTTTGATGGTAAAAAAACTAAATTCTAAGAACTAAATTCTAAAAACTAAGTAAAAATCTGTAAACTGGTTAACAGTAAGTGTCAATGTATGTTGTCAACATTTCTAAACGTATTAGTTTTAATAACTCATTTATAATAACTGATAACTAATAACTAATTAACCTAGTTAAGCCTTTAAATGTCACTTTAAGCTGTATACTAGTATCTTAAAAAAATATCTAGTCAAGTATTATGTGCTTTCATCATGGCATGAGTTATTAAAACTATTATGTTCAGAAATGTGTTGAAAAAAACTCAGTTAAACAGAAATCGGGGGGAAAATATACAGGGAGGCTAATAATTGTGACTTCAACTGTATATTTACACCAATAAAACAATTTCTGCAGGTTAAACCGAGCAGAAGGAGTTGATTAAGGTAAGCTTTTTCACCGAGAGTGTAAAAACGCCCTCAGAATCAAGAGTGTGAAGCAGAGGAAAGTGCGTGTAACGCTGTGAATCATGCATCAGACGAGCTGAAGTCATGTCAGTTCATCAGAGCTGCTGTATTTGTGTCTGTCTCCAGAAGATCTGCTCCCTGGCTCTTCTTCAGTGTCTCTAATGAAGGAGAGGCAGCATGCAGACGCCAGGGCCTTTTGTTGCTCCGCTTTAAAGCGCTTTAGCTGGTCCAGTCAGAGGCGTTTCAGAGTGAAAGATGAGAGACTCTCGGCTGGTGCGATTCTGTGCTTCGTGGGCGGCGTGAGGGGAATCGAGAACCTTAATCAGGCTTGTGGTTCCACTGCCAAATGGTACAACAGAAAGCTGCAGTCAGCGTCATTCTGACTCGATGAAAAGTAAAAGTAAAGCCATACAGGTCGTTCACATATTGCAGGAGAAGCACTTCACACAAAACAGATGCTTTATATACTTGCATATAAGTGTTAATTACCAACCTACAGTCCAGATGTATCCAAAAAACATAAAACCACAGCTTCCCAACTTACTGCAGAATTAAATGTGCACCCCAACTCTCCTGTTTCCACCAAAAGTGTTGAGCGGGAGCTCCACAGGGTCAATAGGCTATTCATGGCCGGGCTGCTATAGCAAAACCTTTGGTCACTCGTGCCAATGCCAAACGTCAGTTTCAGTGGTGCCAGCAACGAAAATCTTGGGCTGTGGACAATGTGAAACATGATGTTCTCTGATGAGTCCACCATCACTGTCTTTCCCAAATGTGGGAGAGTTACAGTGCATCCGGAAAGTCTTCATATCGCTTCACTTTTTCCACATGTTTTTATGTTACAACTTATTCCAAACTGGATTAAATTCATTTATTTCCTCAAACTTCTCCACAAAATCCCCATAATGACAATGTGAAAAAAGATTTTTTGAAATTGATGCAAATTTATTAAAAATAAAAAGCTGTAAAATCACATGTACATCAGTATTCACAGCCTTTGCCGTGAAGCTCTAAATAGAGTTCTGGTACCTTCCGTTTCCACTGATCATTTTTGAGATGTTTCAGCAGCTTCATTGGAGTTCACCTGTGGTCATTTCAGTTGATTGGACATGATCTGAACAGGCATACGCCTGTCTATATAAGGTCCCAGGGTTGACAGTGCAACCAAGCATGAAGACAAAGGAATTGTCTGTGGACCTCCGAGACAGGATTGTCTCGAGGCACAAGGCTGGGGAAGGTTACAGAAACATTTCTGCTGCTCTGAAAGTTCCAATGAGCACAGCGGCCTCCATCATCCGTAAGTGGAAGATGTTTGGAACCACCAGGACTCTTCCTAGATCTGGCCTGAGTGATCGGGTGAGAAGGGCCTTAGTCAGGGAGGTGATCAATAGTCACTCTGTCTGAGCTCCAGCGTTGTTCTGTGGAGAGAGGAGAACCTTACAGATGGACAACCCTCTGTGCAGCAATCCACCAATCAGGCCTGTATGGTAGACTGGCCAGACTGAAGCCACTCCCCACCTGGAATTTGCCAAAAGGCATCTGAAGGACTCTCAGACCATAAGAAACTAAACTATCTGGTCTGATGAGACCCAAATTGAACTCTCTGGAGTGAATGCCAGGCGTTACGTTTGGAGAAAACCAGACAGCGCTCATCACCAGGCTAATACCATCCCTACAGTGAAGCATGGTGGTGGCAGCATCATGCTGTGGGGATGCTTTTCAGCAGCAGGAAGTGGAAGACTAGTCAGGATAGAGGGAAAGATGAATGCAGCAATGTACAGAGACATCCTGAATGAAAACCTGCTTCAGAGTGCTCTTGACCTCAGACTGGGGCGACGCTTCATCTTCCAGCAGGACAATGACCCAAAGCACATCACCAAAATATCAATAGAGTGGCTTCACAACAACTCGGTGAATGTCCTTGAGGGGCCCAGCCAGAGCCCAGACCTAAATCCTATTGAACATCTCTGGAGAGATCTGAAAATGGCTGTACACCGTCGCTTCCCATCCAACCTGATAGAGCTTGAGAGGTACTGCAAAGAGGAATGGGCAAACATCCCCAAAGACAGGTGTGCCAAGCTTGTGGCATCATATTCAAAAAGACTTGAGGCTGTAATTGCTGCCAAAGGTGCATCAACAAAGTGTTGAGCAAAGGCTGTGAACACTTATGTACATGAGATTTGTTTTTTTCTTGTTTTTTTTAGCTAATAATTTTGCAACAATTTCAAAAACTCGTTTTTCACATTGTCATTATGGGGGATGTTGAGGAAATAAATGTATTTAATCCATTTTGGAATAAAGCTGTAACATAAAGAAATGTGGAAAAAGTGAAGCGCTATGAAGACTTTCCGGATTCACTGTAAATCAATGTGACTTTTTTTAGCTCTGGCATCTAATAATGCACTCAGCTGTGAGTGAGACGCATAACACTGTGTATTCTTCCCGCGATAACATAATTACATGAAACAAACACAGCAGATGCAAAACCTGACATCTGCGCACTCGTCGCCACTTCGTTTGTCTTTCTGAGATTCATCTGAGTGTTTGTGTCAACGCTTAAATTACATTAGAAGATGATTTAGCAGGATCTCATCCCGATTTAACAAACTGCAAAAGCGCACACTACTGCTGCCCGATCTAGATGTATTCCACAGCATGTTTTATGAACCCCCTTGGGGAAGAGCATTTATGATGGTTAATGACATGGATAGGAGCGTTTTCAGATACAATTACGGTGTTTATGTAACAGGCATGAAATGGAGGCCACCGGCGATGTGCTCCGCTAATGAATGTCAGAAAGTGAGCAGCTGTGAGGATCCAGCATCATTACTGAAGTAGTGTAAACACACAGTTGAAGGGTCATTTCACAACCCGTCCCAGCCCTGATTGTGTTTCTGCATCAGAATGTGGTACTTTTGCGCCATCAGTGCGCCAGCGGTTTATCTCTGTTGCCTAGTAACCACAACACAGGTGAGGTGTGTGCTGTTGCAAAGCTTACTTTTGGATTCTGAACCTTGTGGTAACACTCGATTTTTAAGATGCTCTGTGAATGCTAAACTGGAGGGACAAAAAAGTAGCATTTAGGGAACAGCGCCATTGACAGCCATTTATAATGTAAAAGCTACCGTTTGTCTGTGAATGGGGCAGAAAGGGCCGCAGTTGGGAGTGTGTTTTAACCTTCAAAGTGCACTGTGGCTCATGACTCTCAACTGTTTTGCATATCAGTTTTATGAATATCTGTTGAGAAGCCGACGCTCTGTAGGTGCATTTAAATGGCTTTTTGCACTGCACTGCAGGATGGCCAATCCATTCATAGCCAGGGCCGGCGCGTTCATAGAGGCGACCTAGGCGGCCGCCTAGGGCGGCATAATTGTGAGGGCGGCAAACACGCCCCGCCGCCCAACCCAACGTGCTGACTTTTACTGTACATTCACACCGAAAGCGGCGTCAAAGTAGCCGGAAGTCATTCATTTTCAATGGGAGCCGGCGGCGATAAGCGGCGAGGAGCATCGCGGCACATCTTCGCTGGTGTGTGTGTCGAGGAGAGTTGAAATCAAGTCAACTTTATGGTAATGAGCTAGGACGCGGTTCGGCGGCAAGCAATCGGAATGTAGAAGTCCACCGCTTGAGAGGAGTCCAGAGAACACAGTCACTGTGAACTTTGGTTCTGACCACAGTTGTTCCCAAGGGTTTTAATATTACGGTCGCCGGATTTCCAATTGTTTGCAATGTTTTTCTTACAGTAACATACATTAAAAAAGTACTGGCGAGTTACTCATGTGCATCCATGTTACATATTTTTTTCTTTAAAAAAGCGGGAATTTCATGCGACAATACAAAACAGTATTGCTGCTTCAGAATATTTCAGACATATGGACACATTGGATAATTAAGTGGAGCAAAGTCACACCACATGCAACTAGATCTTCCGTAAGTAAATGAATTTGATAAGAAGTGTGCAACATCTTCATGCTAGAAAACATGTTTTATGCGGGAGTGTAACTGATATGCTGATATGCTGCAACGGCTCCTTTAAATACGAGATCAATGTAGCGAATTTTGACGCTCTCGCTGCCGGAGATGAAGGCAGACAGCGTCGTCCCACCCCCCCCCCCCCCCCCCCCCCACACACACACACACACACACTTTATGAACTGGTCAGTTTCGTTTACACTTTCGGGTTGAGGGCGGCATGATAGTACTTTGCCTAGAGGGGCAGTTCGGCTTGCTCCAGCCCTGTTCATAGCCCTGTTAAGAACAAAACCCAAAAGAGCAAAAACCTTCACAAAGTCAAGTGTACAACTGAAGGAAGTCATTTTGCTCTTTATAACAGCAGTGGTTCTTCACAATTCACTTTTAAACTGGGCTCAATTATTTTTACTTGCGATTTTGCATATGGTTTAAACGGCCACGAAACCCCCCGTCTCAGCAGGGTGTTTTCACACCTCTGTTTTGAAAAAAGTCAGGAAAGTTGGGCGTGTCCAGCTCTGGGAGTGTTGGGGGAGGGAAAGAGGATAAGATTTTGCATAGAAGGGAGTTTCCATTTGGGCACGCGCTAAGTTTCACAGGCAAAACAAACACAGAGGCTGATTTGATATGCATGGCGAATGAGAGAAAAAAAATCCTCCGCATTTCTCTGTAACTTATGTACTCGGTAGGTAGATAGCGTCAGAAAGCCGTGTGTGTATAGACTATCCTGTCACAAAATGCAGCGAAAATCCAGCACGACGGGAATAGTTTGTGTTTACATGTTTACACTCGGAGAGCAGCATTTAAACAAAGGGCACTGCACTGCAAACACTTACCAAATCTGTAGACAGACAATCAAACTGGAGCTGTGTCTTTTTATTAAAAGGAGACGAGCGGCAAATCCGGATTTCACCATTTCCAGATGAGAAAAAGCTCTCGGGTAAAAATGTTCCTTACAAACGCATTTCTGTCGCGTGTCGCGTGCACTGTAATCCACACGTGAGTCCAGCAGCTCTCTCTTAGAGGGAAAATGAAAACAAAACCTTCGTTGCAACACACTAATAACACCCACGACTCTTGTCTTGAAATTCTTGTACTTTCACTTGTTTTGGCAACACAACATGGCTTCTCTCTGCCGTATGAACAGCGTAAACTGGTAAACAGTCTCCGGAGCTATCATGCATATTAATGAAGTTTCGCATCATACACAATAGAGCACGCTGATTGGTTTGAAGCACGTCTTCTCATGAATTAATGCCGCACATTCAGATACGTCAGAACGTCCTCGAAAAGACAGACAGCCACTCTCCAGCTGGATTTACACCTAAGTATCTCATGGCCGTGACGCAGCTTCAAAAATTAGTTTCAAACCGGAAGAACGAATTTGCTCAAAATAACGCAAAAACAACCAATTTTCTCTTTTTAGTGAAATATATGTGTCCTAATAGTGTTTATAGCAGCGTGGGACACATATATGACTGTCAACAGCTCAAAACATGTGTTCTGGTGTTTCGTGACCCTTTAACAAACCTCATTTAGAGTTAAAGAGTTTTATTGCAACTCTGATCTTGATGAACTCGGGGAGTCCTGCAAGAACGCTTTCTTTGCCTTTCTATACTCCCAAATAATATTTACAAAATTGTACAATTGTAAGATTCTACCTGGTCCTAGCTATCAGGCATAAATGTTGACGTATTGCTGATTTATGTACTAATCTTCTACTTCTCTCTGTGTCTCAGAGCTGACTCTCCAGCAGGCTTTGCACCAGTCTGTCTTCATGCCGTGCTCCAGCCCGTCTCCCAGCACACCTCACTGCTGGGATCAGCACAGTAAGCTCCTTCCTACAGTTGCAGGCATCACGGCCAGTAAAGTGGCATCGTGGAGCATTGATGAGGTAAACAGAGCCCCGCCGTTCAGTTCAACACAATTACACTTAGCTGAATCCATGCAAGTGTGTATGTGTGTGCAGGTTTATGAGGACACGATAAATTATGCATTGCATGACATGTATGACCTAGTTGTGCTCTATCAAAGGTCCCCTAATGTGCATATTTTATTCAATCTTTGACGTAATCTCAACCAAAACACGAAGAGAGGGTGGGGCATAGATTAGCCTCTCCCCTTTTAAAAACAAACAAACACCCAATAGCTTTGTTTCATCACCGCTCTGCCAGAAAGTGGTTCAAGCACATCAAATGAAATGCCAATCAGAAGAAGAGGGCGGGGCATGTCAGATATGAGAGACCATTTGATTGGTCAGAATATTTGATCTGAAACTGAAGGATGAGGTGACATTAATAAAACCCTTGATCCATCCATCCGGAAGTGACAAACTAGAAGCTTTACATGTTTATATCAGTTTTATAACTGATAAATGTGAATTTTACCACTGTTTTGGTGCGCACTAGCTTATAGATATCTTAAAATCTAACAATACTGATACTAAAATCTAAAAAACTAACTATTTTAATTTCATGGGACCTTTAAGGTGGTTTTGACACCTTAAAAATATGACAGGTTTATAATAAGCATTTTTTACTGTAAAAAAATACATTATGCATACGGAGAGTCCTCATAAACCACATATACAAGTCTGTGTGTTCAGGTTTGTCTTGGACTCTGTGGTGTTGCTCCTCTTCTGATCTTCATTGCTATTCTGCAGGTGATCCAGTTTATCCAAGGACTTCCAGGCTGTAAGGAACAAGTGCGCACCTTTAGAGATGAGGTAAACCCTTTATTCACAGGTGCAATTAGAATATCTGAATGCTTTGGGAAATTCTTAACTAGTCCTCAATCTTACGGAGCATCTGAAGTGTTTAATGAAACCCAGGCTTTATCTGAAATCACCCCAATAATAGTGCTCTATTTGAGGGAGCAGCCATTTCTAGTGGTGTCCGAAACCATAGTGAGTGAACAAGCCAATGGCTAGAGAATACCCACAATGCACTGTGAGAGTTCATGCACCGAAAGAATGACTAAATGGAAATAAGTGTGATTAAGGTGTTTACATGCCTGAATACTGATTATAATCAGCGCATGGCACCTATGGTAATATGATTATGCTCTCTGTGATTTTGAGCTTAATCACATTATTTAGATCAAATAATTGCATTTGCATGAGGTAAAGTTTAACCGCAATATAGCTGAAATTCCATTATAATCACATTAATTTGGTCCATGCAAACAAACACAGTGTAAAAGGGTAAACCTACTTAATTTATCAACTAGTAAAGCACATTTACTGTACTGTGCAAAAGTCTTAGGCCGACACCAGCTTTGGGTTTTGCGCAAATCTATCTATCTAAAAGGTATGGAGCAGCGTCATTACTTCTGGGTCAACTATACCTTTAATATACAAACAGAAAATATGGGAAATATATATACAATATTCATAACAAAATTACTTTTAGGATCAAAAAACTAGCAGCAAAAGTGTGTTTGATAGGGCCTCTTTAGACCTTTTTTGTTGAGGGTTTTCTGAAATTATGTGCTTTTTAATAGCAAGCATCTTTCAGCATTTCAAAGAGTTTTTCCTTAGATTTAGCATGTTCAATCTTTCTTTTTCTCTCCAGGTGAATCCCATACTGACTATAATATTGCCTTTACAGTTGAAAGCAGAAGTTTACATACACTGTATAAAAAGGCACATCAACATTTAAAAAAAGTCAGATGTTAATGTGCAACTATTTCTCTTTTAGGTAAGTTATTATTATCACATTTGTTTCTGTTATGCTTAATAGCAGAATAATGAGAGAGGCATTTTTGATAAACTTTTCTTGAAAGTCAAGTTTACATACAATAAGATTATTATGCCTCTGAAAAAAGCTCAGATGATGGTGTCAAGGTTTTGGAAGTTTCTGATTGGCTAATTGACAACATTTGAGTTAATTGGAGGCACAACTGTAGAATAGTATTTAAGGAAAACCTCAAACACTGCTTCCTTGTGTGACAACATGGGAAAAGCCAGAATCAACAAAAAAGCCAGATTACACTTTGCTAAATTACGCAGGAAAAAAAGACTAATGTTTGGAGACATGTCCTGTGGTCTGATGGAACTAAGATTGAACTGTTTGGCCATAATGACCAGTGTTACATTTGAGGACAAATGGGAAAGCTTACAAGCCTAGGAGCACCATCCCAACTGTGAAGTATGGGGGCAGCAGCATCAGGTTGTGGGGCTGTTTTGCTGCAGGAGGGACTGGTCCACTACACAGCATAGATGGCATCATGAAGAAAGAACATTATGTAGAAATACTGAAGCAACATCTCAAGACATCAGCCAGGAAATTAAAACTTGGCCACAAATGGGTCTTCCAAACAGACCATGACCCTAAGCATACTGCCAAATTAGTTAAAATGTGCTTTAAGGACAACAGAGTGAATGTTTTGGAGTGGCGATCACAAAGCCCTGAACTCAATCCTATAGAAGATTTGTGGGCAGAGTTGAAAAGCTTGTGCGAGCAAGACAGCCTACAAATCTAACTCGGTTACACCGATTCTGTCAAGAAGAATGGGCCAAAATTCCTGCAAACTATTGTGAGAAGCTTGTGGAAGGAGACCCAAAACATTTGACCAAAGTTATACAGTTTAAAAGCAAAGCTAAAAAAAATCCCAAGGAAATGTGGGTAAACTTTTGACTGTCTAGAAATTAATAAAAAAAATTCTCCAAAAAAATAGTCTCTCATTATTCTGGCGTTTAGCAAATGTAAATGATTTAGGTAATCCTGACAGACCTAAAATAGTAAACGTATCAGACCTTTTTTTAAAAAATGGTTATCTTTCTTTTTTTAGAGTGTATGTAAACTTCTGGTTTTAACTGTACATACTGTTTATAATATTCAGGTGTTTTCACTTCATGACTGTCTTTGTTTCATCAGCTGTTTTTCTCTCCAAATATGATTTCATCACATTAGCAGTGTGTTTGGGATCATGATTATGCTGAAAAATAAAACTATTACAATCTAGGTGCTTTCTAGTCGGAATTACGACAAATTAAAACTGGTCTGTAGTTTTCAGCATTCACAATCCCATCGATTCAGGCAATGTTGACAACAGCTTTGGTAGAAATACAGATCTAACGAAGACAGAAACTCCATTCATTCTTCCATTTTTCTCCAACTCTTTCTTTCATATGTCTTAAACAATTAGACCCAAAAAAATCCAACTAGAACCTGTATTTTCTGCTTGTATTTTAATAAAGAAAATGAGAAGTAATATATAATGTTGTTATACCCTCACTAAACCTACAAATGTACAGTAACTGGGGGCCTAAGTCTTTTGCACAGTACTGTATAATAGGAAACAGCATCACTGCACTCAGTTCTCCAATTAACTCACTCGCTTACATTCACTCCTTTAAGTGGACTAAATAATGTGAATGAGAGTGCAATTTCAGATACAGCACCAATAATCTCATGGTGCAGAGGGAAGAGAGCAGAAGCATGATGGGAAATGCGACAGGATCTCATTGAAGCCATTTATAGGCATGTCAAGTCATCCCCACGTCACAACGTCATGTTTACCGCTAACAAGAATGTTAAAGGGCCAGAGGGCTGAGGCTGGAAATAATCCTGTTCTCTGAGCTGCTCTTATTTCCCATCGTCTCCCTCCTCATGATGTCTGCTGTGTCTTGGCTCTCTCAGCTGCTGATTATTTACTGTGCATTAACGAGTTCACAAGACCACTGCTGAATGTTATGGTTATTGTTCTCCTGTGGTTAGTTTGCTGATGAATGCAACGTGTTTGTCTTGAAAGTGTAGTGTTTCTCAAACTTTTCCTGCCATTCCTCACTTTTTGGAGAAAGGAAATGTTTCTAATTTATTTTATTTTTGCCATGATGACAGTACATGTTTTACTAGTTTTCTTGTGAGGTACTAGTACCATCGCCCAACAATATACTAACAAACTAAGGCTTCAAGTTTAACTGTTTAAATTTATTTAAATAACATCACATTTGAAAATGATGACATTGTTATGATCACCAGCAGTGTTGACCTCCCTGTCATTCTACTGAACTACAAATCCCACCATGTCCTGCAGTCGCACACCTGTTTCAGTTCACCTGATTACACACACACACAGCTGAAGCTGGTCAGGACTGATTACTTGTACTATATACTAGGGGTGTCAAAATTAATAGTTTTTTCGGTGCACCGCGATGCAGACGCGGACAATTCGGTATTGGTTCAGTAATAATCATAACCGGTTATTATGTACTGACGTCATATATCTCACATGCGCTATGTCGCCGTAGCTTACAATGGCGAGGGAGGCGAGCGCGAATATTTACAACGCTCTAATTACGAAAAACTCTGAAACTGTGCACAATTTCACTGCGTGTGTGTTTGCTGAACACTGTTTCACTGACACTTACAGCAGAAGCCCCTATTTCACGGCGATTAAGAGAATGAAAGTAATCTCCATTTCTCTCTCTCACTGTGGCCCATGATGAGTGCATCTGTGAAGAGCGCCAGCGTGTAAGAGCCAATCACAGCCCTTTCTGTTGAGCGCCTGACCATCAAAGGGGTGTAAGAAAGAGCTTGGTAGACAAGGCTCAGAAAGCGAGCGGGATATTTATATTTGTTTATTTACTATAGACCATTTCAATGTGGTCATGTCATTGGCCCATGAACATTTCCTGCTTGACGTTAAACTATTTCCTAACTGTAACAAGAGGCAATTCAATCATAACTTGACTTTAAATCAGCCGTCATAACACTATTTATCAATATGTGGACCTTTTTGGATTCTTAGAAGCAATGGAAATTAAAAATGTAAAATACGTTAGGACCATTGTTTTTGTTTACATCCCTCAAAATGGTTTATAAATACTTGTGTTGTTTAAAGGTAAAGTTTATGTATCTGACTGTTTGTATTAAAGGACAAAATTGGTTTACAAATAGTATATAAATATATTTATACATTTTAACACAAGAATTGCTGTGCTGTGAAGAAAATATAAAACTGTGTATGGAAAGCATCGTCAATGCACCGTGATGCACCGAGATATCGAATTGAACCGAATCGATGGCATGATAATCGTAACCGAACCGAACCGTGAGACCAGTGTAGGTTCACACCTCTACTATATACATACCACTTACACACACATCCATGCTGAGTCTTGTTTTCCTGATGTGAGCGTTAACAAACGTTTCCGTTTAGTCTAGCATTGTTTTTACCCTTGTTTGTTTATATTGTTTATGTTGGTTTTTTAAATACAGTGCAAGGAAATTTTCACAGTATGTCTGAGAAAGTCTTATTTGTTTTATTTCGGCTTGAATAAAAGCAGTTTTAAATTTTTAATAACCATTTTAAAGTCAATATTATTAGCCCTTTTAAGCTACATTATTTTTTCCGATAGTCTACAGAACAAACCATCGTTATACAATAACTTGCCTAATTACCCTAACCTGCCTAGTTAACTTAGTTAAGCGTTTAAATGTCACTTTAACCTGTATAGAAGTGTCTTGAAAATATTTAGTCAAATATTATTTACTGTCATCATGGCGAAGATAAAAGAAATCAGTTATTAGAAATGAGTCATTAAAACTATTATGTTTAGTAATGTGTTGATAAAATCTTCTCTCCGTTAAACAGAAATTGGGGAAAAAAATTAACAGGGTGGCTAATAATTCTGACTTCATCTGTATATATATATAGCAACCTGAAATGATTAAAACACAAAAAAATAAACTAAACAACTAAGCAAAGTGACCAGTAGTTGGCAGCAAGTTAATATCTTCACAAGTGAGTCACTGAATTGTTCACTCAACCGATTCTTTCAAATCAAGAATTCATAAAAGCAAAACCCCTCTGTGCGAGACGACACTGGTCTGCTCACTTATTTTTTAGGTCAAAATTAACTTACTGTTTATTGAACCATCATATAAAATCATTATGTTTGGGAGTAGGGTTGGGGAAGAGAACAGAATATACAGTCTATAAAGTAGAAACATCATTACAGTTATGGAGAGAGCCCCAAAAACATGAAAACACAACAATCTTTAAAAATGTGATGGCCTCTGCAGTAGTGTTGTCAAAAGAACTGGTACTACAGTACCAAGTCGGTACTAAAAAAAAGATACAGTACCAAGTTTTCTTTAGTACCATTAGTACTCAGGACCCGGTTCCATGTGAAAGTGAAACCTGTGCAGAGACATAACGACCAGTAGTGCTGTTGATGTGGCGACTCTGAATCCACTTGTTGATAAGAAGAGAGAAAAGCCTGAATATGAACTGTTACCGCCACAAATAGTGTTCCTGTGTTTACTCTCTGTTCTATTCTGCACTGAAATGCCTGGAAGTTCTGCAATAATTGAATAAATAATTAAAAAATAAACCAATTTACTCTACGACACTCTACTACATGTGTCAATATACTGCATATTTTCAGATTTATTTCACACTTTCTGACATCTTAAATGTGAATTATGCTCTCTTTATACACAATGTATGTGTTTTCTTTATCAAAAAATGACATGGATAACCTTTTAAACTATTTAAATGTTGCACAACTTTGTTAAGGGCGTCACGGTGACGCAGTGGGTAGCACGATCACACCACAGCAGGAAGGTCGCTGGTTCGAGCCTCAGCTGGGTCATTTGGCATTTCTGTGTGGAGTTTGCATGTTCTCCTCGTGTTGGCATGGGTTTTCTCTGGGTGCTCCGGTTCCCCCCACAAGTTCAAACACATGCGGTATAGGGGAATTGGGTAAGCTAAATTGTCCGTAGTGTATGTGTGTGAATGATTGTGTATGGATGTTTCCCAGTGATGGATTGCAGCTGCAAGGGCATCCGCTGTGTAAAACATATGCTGGATAAGTTGGTTCATTCTGCTGTGGCGACCCCAGATTAATAAAGGCACTAAGCTGAAAAGAAAATGAATGAATGAACATGGTTAATAAAAATAGAGTGTTGATTAATAAGTAGGGATTCTGAGATTTGTTTTGGTAGTGAAATTGGTACAGAGAATACTGAGGAATACTGACATTTCAGTACCGTGACAGCCCTACTCCGCAGTTCAATTCTCCAGAAAGACTGATGGATCTGCAAAGTGACTTTTTGCCTCTTTGTGAAGAATCTAAAAGGCTTTTAGGCTTTTACTAGCTGTAGAAGTTAGTCCTGAAAACCAGTCACGACTTACATTGGATTCTGGCCACAACCGGGAGTCCTACACACGCACACTGCATCATTTATCTGAAATGGATCTTAATACATGACAGCAGTGGATTGTAAATCTCTCAGCTTTAAGTTGACTGAGACTGCGCTTGTCTCACATAATCGCCCGTTTCATTGTGTCACTGTGCAGTGATCTAATTACGCCGATTCAGTGATCCGCTGCCCTGATTACGCCTCCAAACCATGGAGCCCACATGAAAGAATACCATAGTAATTTATAGCAATTACTGTAGTGTTTTTTGAACAATAGTATAGTAAAGGACTTGAATGAATCTGTTGGGTTAATTCTGCAGTTGCTATGGTAACACAACAACCCCAATACTGTAGTTTTCTACGACTATAGGGTATATTACACTACAGTACACCACAGTTTACTGTAGTAAAAACAAAAGTATACTACAGTACTTAACACAGTTTATCAGTTCACTATAGTTAATACTACAGTATGTTGTAGCATTGTTGTAAAAGACCTGTTAATAATATAACATTTAACACTGGCAACAATATACTAGGCTGCATGGTGGCGCAGTGGGTAGCACGATCGCCTCACAGCAAGAAGGTCGCTGGTTCGAGCCTTGGCTGGGTCAGCTGGCATTTCTGTGTGGAGTTTGCATGTTCTTCCTGTGTTGGCGTGGGTTTCCTCCGGGTGCTTCGGTTTCCCCCACAGTCCAAACACATGTGGTATGTGAATTGGGTAGGCTAAATTGTCCGTAGTGTATGTGTGTGAAAGGGTGTGTATAGATGTTTCCCAGTGATGGGTTGCAGGTGGAAGGGCATCCGCTGCGTAAAACATTTATAATAAGGAACTTTATTTGTAAATATAAATATGTGTAAATATGAAAACAAGACAAATTACTCTGATTGAACTTCACCTGTGGTTTTAGCAGCCATGCAGAAGGGTTTTGTATCATTATTATTACTGCTTGAAGAAAAAACACTATAGTATTTAATCAGGCATTGTTGCCTGGGCAAAGTTTTAGACCCAAGTGTATAAAATGTATGTGTAATTCTCCAAGTAAAAGCCTGTTCACACCAAGCATAACTATAAATGTAATGATATACACTCACCGGCCACTTTATTAGGTATACTGTACTAGTACCGGACCCACTTCTGCATTAATCCTTTGTGTCACAGATTCAACAAGGTATTGGAAATATTGCTGAGAGATTTTGCTCCATATTGACATGATAGCATCACGCAGTTGCTGCAGATTTGTCGGCTGCACATCCATGATGTGAATCTCCTATTCCACCACATCCCAAAGGTGCTCTATTGGATTGATATCTGGTGACTGTGGAGGCCATTTGAGTACAGTGAACTCATTGTCATGTTCAAGAAACCAGTCTGAGATGATTCACGCCCAAAGTGTGCCAAGAAAATATTTACCATTACACCACCACCAGCAGCCTGAACCGTTGATACAAGGCCATCCTTTCATGTTGTTGATGCCAAACTCTGACCTGACCAAGGCAACGTTTCTCCAATCTTCTATTGTCCAGTTTTGGTGAGCTTGTGTGAATTGTAGCCTCAGTTTCCTGTTCTTAGCTGACAGGAGTGGCACCCGGTGTGGTCTTCTGCTGCTGTAGCCCATCCGCCTCAAGGTTGGACGTGTTGTGTGTTCAGAGATGCTCTTCTGCAGACCTCGGTTGTAACGAGTGCTTATCTGAGTTACTGTTGAGTTACTGTTGCCTTTCAGCTGGAACCAGTCTGGCCATTCTCCTCTGACCTCTGGCATCAATAAGGCATTTGTGCCCACAGAACTGCCGCTCACTGGATATTTCCTCTTTTTCAGACCATTCTCTGTAAACCCTAGAAATGGTTGTGCGGGAAAATCCCAGTACATCAGCAGTTTCTGAAATACTTAGAGCAGCCCGTCTGGCACCAACAACCATGCCACCTTCAAAGTCACTTAAATCCCCTTTCTTCCCCATTCTGATGCTCGCTTTGAACTGCAGCAGATCGTCTTGATCATGTCTACATGCCTAAAGGCATTGAGTTGCTGCCATGTGATTGGCTGATTAGAGATTTGCGTTAATGAGCAGTTGGACAGGTGTACCTAATAAAGTGGCCGGTGAGTGTATATTTTGCGTCCACGCTGACGAACAATAAACATTAGTTTGTTTTTAGCTTGTGCTTTTTTTTACATTACTCCTTGCGTTACCCCTCAGTGTTTCTTGTGCCTGACCAGTGAATCCAGCTTGTGTAAACTATCTGATCAAACCGTGTCAAGCGATCACAGTCAGTGTACTGGAATAATTAAACAACACTAATTACTATTACAACATTTTAAAAGGAGGCAACACAAAGATGCTGAAACGCAATACGCTAGCCTGGCTAGCATAGATTCTATTTTTTATCTTTCTTTCCCAATTATTTTCAAGATAGCCATTATCTTTAGATAATCTTTGAAAAGAAGGATTAACATCAAGAAGAGTTACTCCACAATGTTGTCTGTAGCTTTAAATTGCACAAGCTCTTATAGTTTAATGTCTTCTGACATGCTGTTATCACTTATTAGCTGAAACAAATTGATTCTGAAAGTGATCTCAGCGATATCACATTTTTAGTGTTGTATCTGTGCTCTGAACTCGAATGATTAAACAAAACTTTGAATGTTAAGCAAAAGCAATGTCCTTATCGGTATTTTATAGTTATCCTGCTTGGTGTGAAAGGGCCTTGACACTGATTGTAATATGTGGATCTGGTTTGATCATGCTGTGAGATGCTACACTTGTTCATTACAGATGCAGAGTTAGGGAATTAAAGCGGTTCACTGTGCTGCAGGAAATTACTACACTGTTACTAATTACAGGCTAAAACTAGAGTTCTCCTGTTTGTGTGGACTAAACATCATCGGCAGCTGGAGTTTATTTACACGTCATGTCAAACTCAAGTTTCAGACAGGATAATGCTAGCAGTCTACTGTACCTGTACAATTACATCACATCCAATGTTAGAAATGTGTCAGTGCTAGAGATTCTCATGCAGCAGCAGGTGTACTGTACAGTACAGTAGGGCTACAGCATGGCAGACTGAACCTAATAATGTTAAAACTACAGACGGGTTGAATATTACAAACCTTTTGAAATGTCCGGTCTATCTCCTCCCGGGGGGATGGTTGAGATATGACTATCTGGAATCTGAGAGTTAAAAAAAAAATCTAAATATTGAGAAAATCACCTTTAAAGTTGTCCACATTAGGTTCTAAGCAATGCATATTACTAATCATAAATTATGTTTTAAGATATTTACAGTAGGAAATCTACACTACCTGACAGACGTCCTGTCGCCTATCCAAGTTTTAGGAACAGCAAATAATAAGTTGACTTCTAGTTGATCATTTGGTATCAGAAGTGGCTTATATGAAAGGCAAAGGCCTCTAGATGACGCTTATTTGACCACAATAAAATATGATCATGCCTTGATTTTGAATGATTTCATCAGGACAGTAAGGTCTGACTTTGCTTAGACAAAAGTCTCATCACTGAACAGAAATAATGTCCAGTCTAGAATATAAAGTCATGCTGCAGTGGAAACAGAATGAATATTGTTTCTGACTCCATCATGAGCTTGGAGGACTGCATCATACATCTCTGCAATGACTCAAATCACTGATTAATAAAGAAATATTTCAGTAAAGAAATAGCAGTCCTAGGAGAGAACCCCAGACTTCCCTCTCCCCAGTCACTTCCTCCAGCTCCTCTGGGGGGATCCCGAGGTGTTCCCAGGCCAGCTGAGAGACATAGTCTCTCCAGTGGGTCCTGGGTCTTCCCCGAGGCCTTCTTTTGGTGGGGCATGCCTGGAACACCTCCCTAGGTAGGCATCCAGGAGGCATCGAAACAGATGCCCGAGCCACCTCAGCTGACTTCTCTTGATGTGGAGGAGCAGCGGCTCTACTCTGAGCTCCTCTCGTGTGACAGAGCTCCTCACCCTATCTATAAGGTTACTATACCTCCTATTTTGTATCCAAGATCTTGTCCTTTCGGTCATGACCCAAAGCTGACCATAGGTGAGAGTAGGAACGTAGATTGACCGGTAAATCAAGAGCTTTGCCTTTCGGCTCAGCTCCTTTACCACAACGGACCGGTACATCGACCGCATTACTGCTGCCGCTGCACTAATCCACCTGTCAATCTCACGTTCCATCCTTCCCTCGCTTTTGAACAAAACCCCAAGATACTTGAACTCCTCCACCTGGGGTAAGGACTTTCCTCCAACCTGGAGATGGCAAACCCCCTTTTTCCGGTGGAGCACCATGGCCTCGGACTTGGAGGTGTTGATTCTAATCCCAACCGCATCACTCTCGGCAGCAAACTGCTCCAGTGCATGCTGAAGGTCCATGACCGATGAAGCCAACAGAACAACATCGACTGCGAATAACAGAGATGAGATCCTGTGGTCCCCGACTCATTGGACCCCCATGTCAGGCTAAATAATTCAAGTACATTATTGACTTCTGCTGTCTTCATTAGTTTCAACAACACAGCTTAAAAAGGCATCTTTACATATCTTTCCTTTCTGTGGATCTAAAGTAAAGCCACTGCACTGTTCAGGTCTATAGCATGCTTGGATGTTGGTGTATAAGAAATTAGTTTTTAAGTGTTTGCTGAATCACGGGCTGACCAGTAGCTTGTGATGTGAACAGTCATTTTCTGCTGGAGATACTGTTGCCCCAAAAAATCTCTATAAAGTAGTTTCCGACCTTGACTTTACCCGACCAGAGTAAACCTTGAATCTGGTCATCATCCCATGTCTAATCTGCTTATTTACTACTGTTTACTTTCAGCAAATTGACGGCGAGGCCTTCCTGCTGCTGACTCAGGTGGACCTGGTGAAGATCCTCAGCATTAAACTGGGACCCGCTCTGAAAATCTACAACTCCATCCTGATGTTTAAAACCACAGAAAACTCTGCCTGCAACGAGCTCTGATGGTGAGCTGACAGATCACTGCTGCTTCAGTCCAAGGGCTCGTCATCAAGATCCACACGCTGGCAGAATGAGCCGCTTCAACACACACACAACATTAATAGCTTACACACTCAATGCTAAACCTCTCTCGTTCACAAACGTCTGTGTATGCACTTATTAAGCTACATGATGAGTTCATGCCGGGCCCTTGCATTAAAGTGTATTTCTCTGAGGGCTTATCGAAAGTGTTGATGTTTTTCTGAAATCAGGTGCTAAAGGAATGCTACATGCTAATCGAGTGCTACATGCTAAACAAGTGCTACACGCACTCAAGAGCCGCACAACTCCTGCTTATGATTGTCATTCTTCCTAAAGGAAAGATTCTGTTACATACTAATCCAACCCAACAAGCAGTTTTGTGTTTAAAAGATGTGTAATAGATGTGCAAACATAGATGTCTTTGCTACAACCAACTAAAGGCTAAATTTCATGAAAATCATATAAACGTCTAACACTAGATATTCATTCCTGTCTATTTGATGACTGTTTGTGAACTATTGTACAACATCTGTAAGATTTTCTGTAGATCAAATTTAACCTTGTTAGTTTTAGTCAAAACATCTATTAAATACAAAAAAGATGTCAGAGCTGTTGTAAAAAATCATTGAGATTTTACAAAATGCATTGCTATTTTCTTAAATAGGGTCTAAGCTTAATTTTTGACAGTAGATGGTGCTCTAGGTAAGTTGTTAACAGCAGATGGCGCTGTAGGCAAGTTTTTACCAGTACTTGGTGCTCTAGGTTAGTTTTTAACAGTGCTGTTTGCTGTTAAAACTAGCCTAGAGCACCATCTGCTGTTAAAACTAGCCTAGAGCACCATCTGCTGTTAAAACTAGCCTAGAGCACCATCTGCTGTTAAAACTAGCCTAGAGCACCATCTGCTGTTAAAACTAGCCTAGAGCACCATCTGCTGTTAAAACTAGCCTAGAGCGCCATCTGCTGTTTAAAACTAGCCTAGAGCACCGTCTGCTGTTAAAACTAGCCTTGAGCGCCATCTGCTGTTAAAACTAGCCTAGAGCGCCATCTGCTGTTAAAACTAGCCTAGAGCGCCATCTGCTGTTAAAACTAGCCTAGAGCGCCATCTGCTGTTTTAAACTAGCCTAGAGCGCCATCTGCTGTTAAAACTAGCCTTAGCCTAGAGCGCCATCTGCTGTTTAAAACTAGCCTAGAGCGCCATCTGCTGTTAAAACTAGCCTAGAGCGCCATCTGCTGTTTAAAACTAGCCTAGAGCACCGTCTGCTGTTTAAAACTAGCCTAGAGCACCGTCTGCTGTTAAAACTAGCCTAGAGCGCCATCTGCTGTTAAAACTAGCCTAGAGCGCCATCTGCTGTTAGAACTAGCCTAGAGTGCCATCTGCTGTTAAAACTAGCCTAGAGCGCCATCTGCTGTTTAAAACTAGCCTAGAGCACCGTCTGCTGTTAAAACTAGCCTTGAGCGCCATCTGCTGTTAAAACTAGCCTAGAGCGCCATCTGTTGTTAAAAACTAAACTAGAGCGCCATCTGCTGTTAAAACTAGCCTAGAGCGCCATCTGCTGTTTAAAACTAGCCTAGAGCACCGTCTGCTGTTAAAACTAGCCTTGAGCGCCATCTGCTGTTAAAACTAGCCTAGAGCGCCATCTGTTGTTAAAAACTAAACTAGAGCGCCATCTGCTGTTAAACACTAGCCTAGAGCGCCATCTGCTGTTAAAACTAGCCTAGAGCACCGTCTGCTGTTAAAACTAGCCTAGAGCACCGTCTGCTGTTAAAACTAGCCTAGAGCGCCATCTGCTGTTAAAACTAGCCTAGAGCGCCATCTGCTGTTAAAACTAGCCTAGAGCACCATCTTCTGTTAAAACTAGCCTAGAGCGCCATCTGTTGTTAAAACTAGCCTAGAGCGCCATCTGCTGTTAAAACTAGCCTAGAGCGCCATCTGCTGTTAAAACTAGCCTAAAGCGCCATCTGCTGTTAAAACTAGCCTAGAGCGCCATCTGCTGTTAAAGCTAGTCTAGAGCGCCGTCTGCTGTTAAAACTAGCCTAGAGCGCCGTCTCCTGTTAAAAACTAGTCTAGATTGGCTTTTGCTGTTAAAAACTAGCCTAGAACGCCGTCTGCTGTTAAAACAAGCCTAGAGCGCCGTCTCCTGTTAAAAAAAATAGCCTAGAGCGCCATCTGCTGTTAAAACTAGTCTGGAGCGCCGTTTGTTGGTAAACTAGCCTAGAGCGCTGTCTCCTGTTAAAAACTAGTCTAGATTGGCTTTTGCTGTTAAAAACTAGCCTAGAACGCCGTCTGCTGTTAAAACAAGCCTAGAGCGCCGTCTCCTGTTAAAAAAAATAGCCTAGAGCGCCGTCTGCTGTTAAAAACTAGTCTAGATTGGCTTTTGCTGTTAAAAACTAGCCTAGAATGCCGTCTGCTGTTAAACACTAGCCTAGAATGCCGTCTGCTGTTAAAACTAGTCTAAAGCGCCGTCTCCTGTAAAAAAAACTAGTCTAGAGCGCCGTCTGCTGTTAAACACTAGCCTAGAGCGATATCTGCTGTTAAAAACTAGCCTAGAGTGCCGTCTGGAAATGAGAGAATATCGATGCATTTTGCAAATCTCATAATCAATGCACAATCGATTTCTAACCTATTTTTCACCACAGCTCTAAAAATGCTTGCTGGAATACTTCTGTAGTTGATAGCTGTTGCTTATATTATGGTTAATTTTAGCTTTGATTCATGAAGCACATGCAGAGAATAGGTGCTCCTTACACAATCAGTTTTCCTGAAAATCTTCTTTTGGCCAATCAAACTCAAAAGATGAAGAACTTACAAAATACGACTCTAGCACTTCTGGATGGTCAGAATATGCTTGAATATCAGTTTCCGGTAACACTTCCTAATAGCTGCACACTATGAATTGTTTATTAAACATTAGCAAATAGTTTATTCATCATTTGTTAAAGGTGCAGTATGTAAGTTTGACACCCAGTGGTTGAACTAGGTATTGCACACTTGGTTCAAAACACACACACACACACACCCTAGAGCAAGTTGCCAGATTGACGACACCAACAAAGGCTGATTTAAATCATGTAAAATCAACGACACGCCGATAGAAGGAATAGTTTCTATCCTAGAGCACCGTGAAGTATGAGGTGACGCCAAAAAAAAATCATTGATTCATTTAGGCGGAAGTGACAAACTGCAAGCTTTGGATGTTTATATCTTCCAAACGCAAATTTTGTCTGTTTTATAGCGCTCTAGATTATAAATATCCTTAAAACTAACACATTATAATGCATCAGCACAGCCTTTCTCCTCATTTCTACTGCAGACAGTATGAAAGTATAAAGGCGGATGGATTGTTCTGCTCTTTCTCTGGTTTTTGTTTGGTACGGTGGATGGAGAAATGGATGATGAATAAACATTTGTAAGAGCCATATTTGGTATTTTGTAATCAAATGTAACTTAATACTCAGAATGTGAACATTAAGGAAAAACGTGTCATTTTCATTTAATAGCTAAACATGAGTATTAATTGAGTTTTGGTTGCCGGGGCTCATAATTACTGGCTGTTTCCCATTTATTTATTTCAGTTTAATCCTCTTGACTATTTAAAATGAAGTGTTGAACGTGTGTCGCTGTGGACACAGATGTTGAGCTTGTTGAATTGCTGTTTATATCTCTACACTCAGCTCAATTATCGTTTTTGCTTCTTCTTCTCTTGATAGCTTATGATGGACAGGGGGATTCAAGTCAAATATAAAAATGTGTAAATAAGTAATGATTTAGTGTGGGAGTGAGCTACTAAACTTCACTGTAATTCATTTGCAAATAAACTTGATGATCCAAATGTTTTAGAAGTCTTTTAAATGTTTCCATTTAACTTTGAAATGTTCTGTTTAATTTTCTGACGGATTTGTTTGATTTCAGGGCTGTATTGAAGCTAACTTTGTAAGGCGACCAATTCTGCCCCTTTTTTTTCTCTAGAGCAGGGGTCTCAAGCTCAAATTGGCGGGGGCCATATAAGTGACTGACAATTCATAGGAGGGCCGCTTTAACATTCAAGCACATGGAAAAAGTGGAAACCTGTAATTGACAGTGTTGGGGAGAATACTTTGTAAATGTATTTAGTTACAGAATACAGAATACCTGCTTTAAAATGTATTTTGTAACCTATTCCTTTACTTTGCTTAATTCTGGTACTGTATTCTAAATACTTGGAATACTTGCCCTTAAAAACAGCCTTCAAGTCTATTAAATGTCACACTATGCGTTGGTAGCAATTTCTGCAGGAAAACAGAGGGCCTCTAATGCCCATTATTGACTGATAAATAAAACAATATAATTATGTTTATTAAATAATGTTTATTTATTGAAGTGTCAACAAATTCAATTTCTGTTTCTATAATAAAGATAAAAAGTGCTTGAACATAGACAGCATTACTGTCTGTAATATACAGTATATGTATATAATATGCATTTTGCTCACCCTTTGTATTTCACAGTCTGCACAGAAAAAGAGATTGCACTGCACTGTCAGGTTTCGCTCACCCCTCTCATTCTTTAAAGAGAAAAAATGCTTGAACTTCCAAGACGTGAATGCATTTTTTCCTTTACTGCTTTTAGAAAGTTGCTTCGGTTGCGGCTCCAACCCCTCGAGTCCCTGGTCTGAATCCTTCATATTTGTACACTCAAGTTAACCAGGGCTGCCAACTTTGGCTAAGGTGTCCCGCCCACATTTGTGTCAGAAAAGCGAACGTAAATTTAAGAAGCGTAAATGAAACCTCTGAAAGCGCAAACGAAACATCAAGCAGCGAATTCACGAACAATGACGGCAAAAAAAAGCAGTTTATTTGAAAATCATGGTTGTTCTCCGGTTGTTCAGTGTTTGCGATCGTCCTTTTTGCTGCATGAGAAAATGGAGGTGTGGCGTGAGAACAGGGTCATTTGCGTGAGTCTCACTGAGTTAACGCTGGTGATTGCAGTCGGGAGTGTAGCTTCTGTTTCTATGGTTTCGGCGGCAATTTAGTAATATTATTATGGGCCAGACACGCATCGCCCGAAGTATTCCAATGGTATTAGGAAAGTAACTGTATTCTAAATAACCTGTTTAAAAATAGTAACTGTAACGGAATACAGTTACTCATGAATAGTATTCTAAATACATACCGCCGGTACATGTATTCCGTTACTCCCCAACACTGGTAATTGATGCACTCAGACATTCAGACTTGTTATGTCCCAACCAATTGTTACTTAACCAAAAGGTGAAAAGATAGTGTAAGACAGCAGAAAGCAGAACTTTAATGACTTTACTGGCAATTGTTCTTTTCAATATCTTTCTTTTTTTTTTTGTAAAACTACAACAAAGAGAGGAAAAGTATGCATATATTCACTTTTACTTTCAGTTTAGCCAGCAGTAAAATTTTACTAATGCTCAGTTTTTATACAAATCTTAATATACATATAAGGAAAATCTATTAATGAGATCGTTTGAATCGAATATTAGCAAAATGATCATATTTACAGCACCAGCATAACATGTAAGCCATGAAGATGTTTGTACAGCACAATACATGTGGTATAAAACTGGTTATAATCAAATGACCCGTGAATATTTACAAAAATACAGCTTTAGCAAAAAATAGAGCGCTTACGGACATATATTTCAACGTTTAAATCAGCCCCAGAAATAATCTGCATGTGCGTTACTCTCGACCGCACACTGAGAGAAACCGAAAGTAACCTGAATATATAGTGCTGTACTTTAAATGTCCAGTAGGTGGCAGGTCAAAACCACAAGTGGCTATTTGTGACTGCACAACAATGATAGTGATTCAAAATATATGTTTAGGTGGGCCGAATCTCCTTATATTTTAGATGTCAGTTGCGTCAGAGGAGGAGGGAGGGCCGCAAATGGTCCATGGGCTGGCAGTTTGAGACCCCTGCTCTAGAGTGTGTGTGTGTGGAGCTTCAGCTGAAACCATCACACAAATGATGTTTAATAACTCTCTAAAAACTGACCCTTTTAGACTTTGATCCTAATTGTGGTGACTGTCGCTTTACATTGAAATGAGATTGTGCTCTTTTTAAAAGAGGGACAGACAGATGCTAGAGGCCATGTTCTTTAGCCTCCTTGTTAGAGCAACTAACTCCCATGCGGAGAGTTGCCGGTTCGATCCATAGACTGTAAAAGATATGGACGTAGTATCCGTGACATCACCCATAGGTTTCTGAAGAGTGCAAATAAAGCTTCAAGCTTGGCCAACCGTCGCCATTTTGTTTGCGCCTCATTGCTCCGACCAGGGGTAACTAGAAAAGTGCAAAGAGGCGGAGCGTGAGCAGAGCTACAGATGCCTGCTAGCATTTTGCTTAGGCGGACTTCATTACCTGCGACTCGTTTGTGTTCTGACCATTGCTTAATTTGTGAATTGCGAGGTCCCGGAACAGATCGGGGTAACAAATCCTAAGCTTTTCACTCATCATAGCACACGTGCTGCTGATGATGTGACAATAAAAAAGTGATTTGATCCGGCATATTACCCGAGGATGTAGAGGTGTCGCGCATGAAACTGGAGAGGGAGGGGGGGTTGGGTGAGGAAGTTGTCGCGGACAAAAGTGAAGAGGGTTGGGGAGTCGCGGAAGAAAGTGAAAGGCACAGCCGATGGGGGAAGAGGCGGTTGAGGAGGGGGATCGGTAAAATAAGGTGCCGGATCAGATTTCAGAGGTGCCGGATGCGGATCCGACATGTTCCGGCACAAATTAAGCCCTGGTTCTGACTACATGGGCTTGGTTGTACACTATATTAATAAAGTGTTTAATCTTTTAAAAACACTGCTGTAACACATTGAGCCACTAAACATTGTTCTTATGATGTTTTTCTACCAGAGGAAAACGCAAATTACTTCTAAATACCCCAAATATAGTCTGTGTTAGTAAATGCAGGACTGTTGATGAAATCCAGGCATAACACTGTATGACAACACTTCAGATGACTGTTCTAGGCCAGGGGTTCTCGACCTTTTTCACTTCGGGGCCCACTTTTTTCTCCAATCAATTTTTGAAGGCCCACCTGTCTGACATTTTCTCTAAAATGTTTGTTTGAAATGCAAATGCAAAATTTAAACCTTTATTTATTTAGAAATATAATATTTAAATTAGTGGTGGGCCGTTATCGGCGTTAACGTGCTGCGTTAACGGGCTCTTATCGCGCGATAAAAAAAATATCGCCGTTAATCTATTCTCAAAGTTGGGTGAGAGCTGGGTCTTTTCTACGCAAGCAATGATGACTTTCATCTTAATAGTTTAGCGCGGATGTATACCTGACCGGTGAGCCGTCTGGGAAAGAAGTGCCCTTCTGAATCAAATCAGCAGGATGCCTGACTTTAACTGCAGTTGAGCAGTTTCACTTTAACTCACAAACATTTAATTCATGCCTTCGTGACAAACTGGGGTGTTAGACGCAAATAATGAGTAAGGACTGGTGAGAGTGTTATGGAATTTAATAACGCACGCCAAATGAGAAGAAAAAAAACTTCCGCATTTCGCGATGTGCGTCTGTGTGTCTGTGCGGTCCTTTACTGACAGCCGCCTGTGTGGATCTTGTCGGATAATATGGCGAAAAGTCCTACATGATGGTAATAGTTTGTCAGTAATGCCACTAATATCTGCATACTCCACGTATTAATTCCATTTCTGTTTAGTTCAGTTATGACTTTAGTCGCATTAAGGTATTAAGGTAATCAAAAATCGCTGTTTACATGGTGACTCTTAATCAGAGTATTGTTTTAATCATATTAAAATCGTATTAAAGTATTGTTGCCCATGTAAACATACTCAATGTTTGACACCATCAGGGCTCTGTGAACTTGCCTTTGTAAAGCAGCATTTTCTGTATGTGCGTACATCAAAAGCAAGTATGAAATCACTGTTTGGAGCTTATGTAGGCCTACAGTTCAACATTCATGTTTACCTGAATAAACAGTTAGTAAACACAAGTACATCTTATTGAACATCATTTATTTTCATCACCAATTATCATAGTAGAAGAGTTTCTCAAGCAGTTTGTGATGCATTTTGGAAACAGGAGATGAGCCCCTGGGCTAATGCGCCACTTGGCTTGAGAAACACGTTCTCAAAGACTTAATATTTGGGTAGCACACATATTCTGAATGCCTTCGGCAGAATTCAAATGAGCCATTTTAATCTAGATTAATCTAGATTAAAAAATTAATCTATGCCCACCTATAGTTTAAATATATTTAAAAAACATACACAGATTCAAAGAGAACCACAGGTCAACAGGGAGATTGCAAAAGACCAGCTTCTGCTTAAACTGGACTGACTTAATATCTACTATTAAATATCTACTATTCAAAAATATGCAAACAAATGTAAAATACAGTAAAATACCTTAAGGGGCCAATGACAGCGAACGCACATTTACACTCCAACAACGCAAGGTACACCGCACTGCCTTTTTTGTTGACAAGAAAAAAAGAAGTGCGGTGCGCTTTTTATGTCGCTAGCAACGAATGAATCAGCTGCGTATTGTGTGCAACTGTTGCTGTCGATATTAATATAATTAAAAAACGTAATAATATTGTGATATTCAAGATTTGTGATTCATACAGCACCAGATAACTCAAAACAGCAGCCACAAGTCTCTCCTTCACCTTCAAAAGTCTCCGTAGTTGTCTTGACAACACAAACACTGCAGGCACCTCAACGGTAACCCCGCCTTTGCTTTCATTTGAAGCATTCAAAAAGGGCGCCTCTCAACGCTAAGTGAAGTTTATTTATAAACTAACTTCGAGAGGATCACGTGATTATGATTGAACACGGCTGGTTACGCATTAACCACGCATGACCAACCAATCAGGCGATCGCTAACCCACTATAAAGAGCCAGGGTTTCTTACTACAGTCATCTTCGATTTGAAGAATCCCCCCCCCCCCCCCCTTCCACCCCTACTCCTCCTCCTTCCTAGATGGGTGACACGGTGGCCCAGCGCTTAGCGCTGTTGCCTCACAGCAAGAATGTCAATGGTTCTAGGCTTTACCAAACCAGCGGGCATTTCTGTGTGGAGTTTGCACGTTCTCCCCGTGCTCACGTGGGTTTCCCCCGGGTCCTCCAGTTTCCTCCCACCGATTAAAAACATGTAACCTAAGTCATTGTCTAAATCAACACTATAGACTTGCTCCCTACCTAGTATCTATCTCGTTAAAGAGAAGCACTATTTGCTCTTCAATCACTACGACAGGAGAGTTCTCGAGATCTACCTGAGCTCAAAGCTCCCCTCTCACCCTGCAAACGGGAGGGAGCCCAGGGCTCAAGGACCTTTTGGGCTCAGGGCTCTCTCCCGGGACAGCATGCCAAACTTGCTTTATATTCAATCATCAGCTAAGTGTGAACTCTTGAAAAGCGTGTTTGTTGTGATCGACCCCTTAATCTGTTGAAATGCGTCGCTCTGATGGCGGTTGAGTTTGCAGCTGGATATTATTGGGAGATCGCTGACAAGAACAGTGAACAGCTCCGCCAGAGCGCGTCTGAAGCTCACACGCAAGTTTATTTTACAGTCAACACCATTGAGCCTCGCTATATTGTCTTGTATGAGTGCGCGTCCATTATAAAACACGCACAGGACATTTATTTGGACAACTATGCGGATAAATGAAATAGTTCACACAAAAATACACAAAGAGAGACTTTCACTACACGCATAGTTAATAGAGAGTTCATTTTAAGATATCTCGCCGCCCACCGGTTGAGAATCCCTGTTCTAGAGCCTACAGCTAATCAATCTGTCAGATTCTGCAGTGCATTACAGCTCTGAAGAACATTATACATGATAAATGATCTTAAATAAAACAAATACATTTATAGAGATGCTATATAAGTATATAATTTCACTCACCTGGGAAATGGAGGCCACGTGAATGGTTTGTGAGCACAATTAAGTGCACACAGCATGCTATATCATCTGATAATTGTAGGAAATAATCCCAAAAGGCAGCTGACTGTGTAAAGCCCCATAAAACAACACAAAAATATGATGTATATGCTGAGTTCAGCGGCTAATCAGCCGGAATCAGCTGAGGTGACGAGACAGCGACCAGCAAGACCTAGCTGTCACTCAAGTGGCCACGCCCTTAACTATGCAGACATAATATAACTCAATTTAAATGAAACCGATGAGTTATAAAATGTTAGGTCCAATTTTGAGCTGAATTCTGACTTGTGTAACTTTTTGAATTGCGCCGAATTTCATCTTTGTCGTGTCATTTGTCGTGTTGTGTTCATGTAGTGTTCGAGGGGAAATGAGAGGCAATTAAAGGTGCAGTATGTAACATTGACATCCAGTGGTTGAACGGGGTATTGCACTCCAAAAATCAAAACACTTTTTCACCCGGCTCCTCCTCTAATAACCCATGATAACCAGACCACTGATCTTCCAGTACTCCTGCAACAATCCAACATTATTATAATTAAGTTCCACTCCATTGTGATTTTCTGTGTACTTACCAGTAATAACTACCCAACCTGAAATAAAGCTACTAGTTCTTGGAGTAGTTGCAATATTGTGTCTGTTTACCTGATACCGGTGGAGTAAACAGACTTCAGCTTCTGCTGTACCCACACTATAGTGAGACATTAAACTCAGGTTCGAGTTTAAAGCACATTTAAAACTACAAGTGTTGTGCAAAAGTGCTGTAGTACCCATTGTGCACTCTAGACCAACTGCAAACGATGAATTAATGAATGAGATTGAGATGAATGAGACCATATATAATGAATTACAGTACTCAAGTCAAGAATAAAGCCACGTCTATCAGCTGAACTGTGCAGATATGCGAGCAACCGATCCGCTGACAGATCAGCTGACTGACGATGCTTTCAAACGCTCCCTTGAATGCTTTCAGAGAGATACACATATCAGCCATAGTCTTCAACCTATAGGCTCCACCCTGAACCATTCATTGGCTGTGGTTTGAGGGAGGGACAGAGCTGTTGTCAGGCCGTGTAGTGTGTGACGCCCTCTAGTGGATCATTTATGTAGTGTTGCATAGTGTGAAACACCACAGCGATTTAAAGACACAAAGGTTTTAGGTTTTAGTGACATCCTGGAAAACAAGCTTATAGTCCAAACAAGCCATTCATTGTAGTTCTTAATGCCACAGTGGAATGAACCGCCAACTTATCCAGCATAAGTTTTACACAGTGGATGTCCAGCTGCAACCCAGTAATGGGTAACACCCGTACACACTCATTCACACACACACACACACACACACACACACACACACACACACACACACACACACGCATGCACACACACACTCATACACTATGGCCAATATAGTTTATACAATTGACCTATAGCGCATGTGTTTGGACTGTAGGGGAAACCGGAGCAACCGGAGGAAACCCACGCCAACACGGGGAGAACATACAAACTCCATACAGAAATACCAATTGGCCCAGCCGAGACTCGAACCAGCGACCTTCTTGCTGTGAGGCGACAGTGTGACACCACTAAGCCACCGTGTCGCCCCCTTTAAACAACTAGAGATTAATATAAAATTACATATAGCCCATAGCATTATGCGTTTTGTGTTACCAAACAAGTGAAATATAGCTCATCCAGACTCTCATCAGGCAATAGAACGCTCAGGCTGTGATGCATAATAAAAGATTATTAAAAAATATGATGCAAAGCTTTCATAACCACACCAATTTGTGTTGAATTTGCATAACCTGAGGAGTCATGAACGAGGATACACAGGTCTATCATTTGTGGAGCTGTTTTATTGACTTTAAGGGCAAGATCACCCAAAAATGAAAGCTTACTCACTATTTACTCTCCCTCAAATGGTTATAAACCTTTACGAGTTTCTTTCTTCTGTTGAACACTAAAGTAGATGTGTTAAAGAAAGCTGAAAACCTGTACCCATTGACTTCCATAGTAGGAAAAACAAATACTGTGGAAGTCAATGATTACAAGCTTCCATCTTTCTTCACGATATCCATCTTTCTGTTAAAATAAAGAAACTCATAAATGTTTGAAACAAATAATGGTGAACTATGCCTTTAACATGATGCATGTGTAATTAAATTACAGTTACTTACGAGAATGTTAAAGATTACAAATGGGGTTACATCTAAATATGTTAAATAATATTAATCTGTTGCGTTGTCTGTTTTTGATATGCACGATGTCTTCTGCTAAGGCCATTTATTAAAGCGCTGCTATTCTGATGCTTTGATTGGTTTTCCGGTTTGTTTGCGGCACACCACGTCTACCAATTACATGAATCCTCTCTGCTGCTGAAACATTAGGCTACTACAACCAGCTTTTTATCACATTAACAGTGTTACTAGCTTAACTACATTTCTCAGTAGCGTGACGGTAGCGTCGCTACTTTATAAACTAAAAAGCTTTTCAGTAGCGAAGCTATTTTATTAGTCAAGTAGCGCAGTAGCGTCCACACAAGCTACATTTACCGATCGCAGATCAATAAGCGATGACACCGACATTCACAGAGCTGTAAGGCCGGTGTCTAGCTAATGAAAGTAAATCTATATGATGGCGAGAATGATGATTTCTTCTTCTTCCTGTTTTTCAGTGGTCGACAACAAACTTTTTGGTGCGTTACTGTCACCTCTCACTCTGTTCAGTGAAGTCGCCAACCAATCATTGTGCTGACCAGGGGCGGTTTTAGGATTTTCATTTTAGGGGAGCTCAGCTCCTTATAAGATAAAAAAAAAATGTGTATATATATATATATAACATTTATAAGTAGTAATTCAATAGTAATACACTTAAAATGGTTGTTTAATATGGTAGGGTTGTATACTAGTATTCAACTGTATTACATAGACAGGCATAGCCATTTGAGTTCTGAATAAGCCAAATAGGCTCAACCCGCCTGTTTACTGTAGTAAAAACCACTTTCTATATTCAAGTGCATTTTTTGTTTCTATTTAAATGACATACATATAAATATATATGTTTAAACTTAGGTCATACATGGTTATCTATATCAAAGAACTGCAAATAAGCAGATATTATAACAATTTATCAATAAACACACACCTCGTTCTCTCGCTGTCCAAGGCTGTGGTTTGCTGATCAAATGAAAAACAAAAGACGAGGAGGAGCCGAATTCTGCCGCCGTTTTCTTATTAAATTTAAAGGGGACTGAGGCGATAATTTAGTGTACAGTTTATGAGCTAATCGCAAAAGTTTTAGTGGGGCTGAGTAGAAATATAGGGGGGCTGTAGGCCTAGAACTAAAAGAGGCCTAGCAAAGCCCATGGTGCTGACACAAGAAATTTGCTTGATGGAAAGATGACTGAGGGAGAGGAGGTCTATATTTATAGTTTACTGTAGTAAAGGCTAAAGTATACTATGGTAATTACTATTAGTTCATGATAGTTGCTAATAATACTACTTTATGTAGTGTAATTTATTAATAAAGAGTTGTAAATATATATACAATGTAATGCTCATTCCTAAATATTCCCTTTACTATACATTACTATAGTATTTTAAATGTGTAACAGCTGGTTTTATTGGATGTTTTGTTTTTGCTGTTAAATATATTATAATTTGTTTCTGTTTAGTACAGCAGATTATTTACAGTAAATAAATGAACTGAACAGTTGTCCCTCATATGATTCTTTGACAGTTTTATTGATCTCTAAGATGTGATTGACTTGGATTTAAGTTGCTTTGATTTAAATTGAAAATGGCAAAAATAGCTTAGATGTATTTTTCGATTGCAAAATCCCCCTGCACAACTAACTAACATTTAGATTTTGTAACAACAGTAAACACTTTTTTGTGATAAGGTCTGGTTTTGTGGTGGCTGTACTTTAAAATTAAATGAATATAATCTTAATTGAAGTGATGAAACTCTAACAGTGAACAGAGCTACTGTAAGCTCACTCCTGCTCGGTATAAATGCTTGAAAATGATTTAGTTGAAAATATCCATTAGAAACACAAAAGTAATCCAAAAGTAATCAGATGTAATCAGTTACTTTACTTTTATCAAGTAATTGAAAAGGTACACTACTTATTACATTTTAAATAGGGTCATTTGTAATCTGTAATCTATTACATTTCCAAAGTAACCTCCCCAACACTGGCATCAATAAATACACATAAATGTGAATATTAGGCATGAAAGTATTGTACATCTAACTTTTTTGAGTAAAAAATTACTGAATCCAAATGGTGCGGCATGGTGGCTCAGTGGTTAGCAGAAGGTCGCTGGGTCGAGTCCCGGCTGGGTCAGTCGAGTTTGCATGTTCTTCTCGTGTTGGCGTGGGTTTCCTCCGGGTGCTCCGGTTTCCCCCACAGTCCAAACACATGGGTGTTTCCCAGTACTGGGCTGCGTTTGGAAGGGCATCCACTGTGTAAAACATCTGTTGTAATAGTTGGCGGTTTATTCCGCTGTGGTGACCCCCTGATGAATAAAGGGACTAAGCCGAGGGAAAATGAATGAATATTTATGTACTGTTATTGTAACCAACAAGGGTATTTTTAACCCAAATGTGGGTCAAATATAGACAAACCCAACCTTCAGGCTAAAAACTGAATTCAAAATCACTTTAAAAAAACAGTCGTGTTCGTCATTTACGTTGAAACAAGCTGACATTTCTAGCTGTGGTGTGAATAGATGAAACTGGTCTCAGGTGTGTGTGTGTGTGTGTGTGTGTCCTCCTCATAGCACATGTACATCTGTGCCTAATGTTCAGACACTGGGACATTTCTCCTCAAAACATCTTTCGCTCTATCTGTACACATCTGTTTTTAATCTGAAAAGGAAAGTCATATTTTCCATACCCGTCACAAAACAGAGGGAAACGCTTCCCTTTTGTCAACTGCAGTCTTTACCAAGGCTAACACAAACACGAGGGGGAAACAATATTCACAAAAGTGTTTAAATATTTGTTTACAAAACAGTAGAAATACAGTAAAGTCCTAATTAACAAAGAACATTGCTGCAATACAGTATATAAGCTGTAAGCTATAACCTAAACCCAACCAATAGTGTTTTAAAAAGCACTGATTGACCCACCCTCTGTCACAACATGCTGAGGACTGGACACAGGAATAGGAGCAATCAACACAGTTTATTTCAACAAAGGTAATAATAATCTTAACTGAGTTCGTGGAGAAAGCAAGAGAGTTCATTGCAGACGCACGCTGAGAGAATCCAGAAAGACGTAGAATAAAGGAAACACTGAGACACTGGAGCAGGGGAAATGCTGGAAGGAAACACTGAGATGAGGGAGTTGGGGAATCGCTTGAGATGGATCAGGTGAACACTCTGGGTGTGAGTTTCAGGACCGACAGTGGTAGAGTGAACGGAGGTGCTCTTTATAGTGTGTGTGTGTGTGTGTGTGTGTGTGTGTGTGTGTGTGTGTGTGTGTGTGTGTGTGTGTGTGTGTGTGTGTGTGTGTGTGTGTGTGTGTGTGTGTGTGTGTGTGTGTGTGTGTCTGTGCGCAGGTGATGGTGATTAGTATTCTGGTGAACTGGGTGATGAGAAGTGATGTGAAGGTGCGGGGCTGATGGGCTTCAGGTGAGGGTGATCGAGAGAGGGGAGAGCCTGGTCTGACTGTGACAGCCTCCTCCTTCCCTAAACCCGACCGACAGTGTTTTCAAAAGCAATCCAGGAAAAGGAAAGCCACCTGATTTTTACCACGCTTTCAGATTTGACCACATTCTCACCCTGTTGTTTACTTGCTTGTTTTTATTTTTTGGCTTTTGTCTTACCTGCTTTCTGGAACCGTTCTTCGCCAGACTCAAACCCTGTCATCAAGTCAACTGCTCTCTGCTTCTCAAGTCCTCCGACGTATGCATCAAGCCACTGGACGAACTGGTAACAGAGGAAAAGCCGTCTACATGAAAGTAAGCGGTCAGCTGGTAAGCGTGAAAATAGGGCTGGACGATATGGCAAAAATTTATATCACGATATATTTTTTTATTTCGGTCGATACGATATAATTCCGATATCGATATGGACAATATTAAAAAGAAAGGAAAAACTGCCAAGAACGCACACAATGGATGTCTATACCTACAAATGTCTGCAAAGTGAATTTGCAAAGTCGATAATACCTCCAGACTCTTATAACTTTTTTTTAAATAAAAACAGCACAAAAAAATTTGTTCACTTTTTATTTGTATTTAGCCTATACAAACAAGAAATGTGAAATAATAAATAAAGCTCAAATTCATAAAAAATATGCAAAATAGTTTTTTAGAAAAATAAGTTTTGTAGTATAACCAGCAGGACAGCAGTGATGTGTGAACTGAATTTGGTGAGAGTACAGTAATTTACAGTACAGTTATTGAATATTTTTCATAATAAAAATTCATAAAAAAATATGCAAAATAGTTTTTCGGAAAAATAAGTGTTGTAGTCTAATCAGCAGGACAGCAGTGACGTGTGATCTGAGTTTGATGGCAGTATAATGAGTTAGAGGGAAGTTATTGACAGCTTTTGTAGTATTGGTTTTTGCGTTTTGCTCTTTGTAGACGGTCCCTAAGGATCGGTCTCTTTGCCGCCTGCGCATAGAGATCAATATAATGCGTCCAGCGCGTAGGAAAGCTCATTTTTAGGAAAATAAGGTTGTAGGTGGTTGTATACATTGCGACAGTTGAAAAAATGTGCTATTTGTGTAGGAACAATGTTTCGGTCATGAGTTATTGATCCGGAAAAGACGAATCTGAGAATCTGTTGCTAACTTTACTGAACTCTGACTCTCAGTATGTTTTATCTGGTGGAACTGCTTCAAATGGTGAAACAGACTTGATGTGTTGCCGCCGCTAGTTAGCTACACTCTCTGGCACACTTTGCAGAACACCGAAACTAAGTTTATCGGAACTTAAAAAGCCGAACCACTTCCACACCATTGCATTAGTCTTTCCTTTCTTATCAACTATTTCGTCTGCATTCTTACTTGTGGAAGCTTGTTCATTCGCATCTGTATTCAGAGCACTCATTTTGTAGCTAAAACTTTCTTCGGCGCAGCTTAACCACCTGCTGTGCTGAGCGCTGGCAGCGTGTCTGTGTTGTTCGTCATCACGTAAGTGACATCAGATCACGCTCTTTCTGACGGCTGAGCACTGAACGTCATTCAGTGACAAGTGATACATGTATAAGATCTTATATAAACAATAATATATATATTTATATATATGCAAATTTATATCGAAATATCGGAAATGAGTTTAAAAATCATATCATCGTTATTGAAAAAAATTCTATCCCGAAATATATTGATATCAAATTATTGTCCAGCCCTACGTGAAAAGGAACAACAGCATACCGCCCCGTAACGTTCAATTTAAAGACAAAATGCAGCCATACGTTCCTCTGGTTACATAATTCACCATCTCCAGAAATGTATACAGGGCTACGTTTTCAGACTGAACCTGTGTTGGGTGTAATTGACCTGCTCATCCCTCAGCTAATCTGATTGGATGGTTTGCCCTCAGTGAACACAGAAACACAGCACAGGTGTTTTTAAACATTCTGACTGGAAACAATATCCCGTCTGCAAGGTACTGAACTGATAAAACAAGCACTTCAAAGAAAATAATGATCATCATGTGGGTAAGATAGTAAGGTTATAGTCTTATAAGATGCATCTTTATTTGAAAAAATCACTGTTTCAATGTTATTATATTGGCAACAGCTTTTAGAAAGTCCCTGTGAAAAAAATAATCAACCCAGGCTCATTCTAATTACATTCTGCTATATACGTTACTGGAGAGTGCCAAATGCGTCCCAGGAGCTACGTTTTTTTGCTGTTTTTTTTTTTTTTCATGTCCCCACCAGAGGCCACTGTATACACTTTTTCAGATCTCAAATTTCTCTTGCAAGTGCTATACATGCCTGCTGTTCTCGTGTAAATCCACTAGAGGCCGATGTCGACTGACTGACCGATCCTCCCACCCACCACCTTCCCTAAACCCAACCAATAGTGTTTTAACTTTTCTGGCTGCCTGATTTTTACCATGTTTTCAGATTTGACCACATTCTCACCCTGTTGTTTACTTGCTTGTTTTTTTTTTGTTTTGGCTTTTGTTTTTGTCTTACCTACTTTCTGGAACCGTTCTTTACTGGACTCAAACCCTCGTCGCAGTCAACTAGGCTCTGTGTCTCAAGTCCCCTGACATATGCAGCAAGCCACTAGACAAACTAGTAACAGAGGAAAAGCCGTCCATAAGCGTGAAAAGGAACAGCGTCATGCTGCCCCGTAGCATTCGTTTTAAAGACAAAATGCAGCCATACGTTACATAATTCACGATCTCCAGAAATGTATATAGGGCTACATTTTCAGAATAAGCCCATGCTGAAAAAAATTGTTAGTATCAGTATGTTAGTCTTAAGTTACACTATAAAAAAGGTAATAGCAAAAAGTCAAGAAAATAAATATTTTTATGTTGCTTTTGTAAGCTGTTTGGACAGAACTGTGTGTGGGTATAGTGTGTCCACAGTCATATTAGAGTGATATAAACACAACAAGTCTCTTTTTTTAAAAGATGTGAAAATAGGATCCAAATCCCTCCCATTTTGAGGCCTACTGCAATGTGACGTAGGCAGGGCTTAATTAGTGCCAGATTTGGCACCTCTGAAATCTGATTCGGCACCTCATTTTACTGATCCCCCTCCTCATACGTACCCCACCTCCCCTCCCCGCTCTTCACTTTCTTCCGCGACTCCCCAACCCTCTAAACTTTCGTCCGCGACACCTATCACATCCCTGCCCCTAGCTCTTCACTTTCGTCCCCGACACAACCCCCCCACCCCCCGCCATACTTCAGTTTCTCATCAAACCTTCTGGCCAATCAAATGCTCTCCAGTATCTGACATGCCCCGACACTTTTGCCTATGCTGAAATGAGAACATTCGTTAATTCATTCATTCATTCTCCTTCAGCTTAGTCCCTTTATTAATCAGGAGTCACCACACCGGAATGAACCGCCAACTTATCCAGAATATGTTTTATGCAGCGGATACCCTTCCAGCTGCAACCCATCACTGGGAAACACCCATACACACTCATTCACACACACACACACACTACGGCCAATTTAGTTTATTCAATTCCCCTACAGCTCATGTCTTTGGACTGTGGGGGAAACCGGAGCACCAGGAGGAGAACACCAACGCTAACACGGGGAGAACATGCAAACTCCACACAGAAATAGCAACTGGCCCAGCCTGGACTTCGCATGTTTGCATGTTCTCCCCGTGTTTGTGTGGGTTTCCTCCAGGTGCTCCGGTTTTCCCCACAAGTCCAAAAGACATGTGGTACAGATGAATTGGGTAAGCTAAATTGTCTGTAGTGTATGTGTGTGAATGAGTGTGTATGGATGTTTCCCATGGGTTGCAGCTGGAAGGGCATCCGCTGCATAAAACATATGCTGGATAAGTTGGCGGTTCATTCTGCTGTGGCGACGCCTGATTTATAAAGGGACTAAGCCGAAAAGAAAATTAATGAATGTCCAAAATAAGCACACAAACAGATAGCTGTCTGGTTGAAAAAATAGAATATAACATAATAGTGTGCAATATGCACGAGGAAGTAAATAAACTGGAAAGTGAAAGCAAGAAATAAAGTGATGAGCACGAGCAAAAGGTCTGTATAATACTGTAATTACAACTGTGGGCTGTTTACATCTGAGTTTTCCTGAACGGCTGTGTTCTGAAGCGGCTCATCTTACCCCACTCTCCTCTACTAAACAGAAAACCATTAAATTATAGAGCAGCATTATAGAAACACACACACTCACGCACGAATGTCACTGCAGCCGTTCAGAACACTGAGATGGAGAGTGTGTGTGGTAACCATGGCGACACTGATGCAGGCCGGTGTGATGCTGGAGAAGGAAAACAGGTTCACACAGAGGAAACATGATATTAACACACACACACACACACACACACACACCCTGGTTTTCTGTAGTGCTCTTTAATCGCTTCCTGTGCAGACTGTTCTGATAAGGATGAATTAGTTCTAGTTAATTAGCATTACTTTTATAATATAAATACACACCTATACACTACACCCTAACTCTGGTTTGAATTGTAACTTATTAACGTGCATCTTTTTGTAAAGCTGCTTTGGAATGATATTTATTGTGAAAAGCGCTATACTAATAAACGTTCATTTTATTTATTTTATTTTATTCTATTGTGTGAGACACTGCATTGAACCATTTATACAGTCAGGTCCATAAGTAGTTGGACATCGACACAACTCTACCATGAAACTAAATGAAATGAAACTAACAAGATGTGCTTTAACTGCAGACTGTCAGCTTTAATTTGAGGGTATTTACATCCAAATCAGGTGAACGGTGTGGGAATTATACCAGTTTGCACATGTGCCTCCCACTTGTTAAGGGTCCAAAAGTAAGGGGACAGAATAATAATCATAAATCAAACTTCCACTTTTTAATACTTGGTTGCAAATCCTTTGCGGTCAGTTACAGCCTGAAGTCTGGAACACATAGACATCAGCAGTCGCTGGGTTTCATTCCTGGTGGTGCTCTGCCAGGCCTCTACAGCAACTGTCTTCAGTTCCTGTTTGTTCTTGGGGCATTTTCCCTTGAGTTTTGTCTTTAGCAAGTGAAATGCATGCTCAATCAGATTCAGATCAGGTGATTGACTTGGCCATTGCATAACATTCCCCTTCTTTCCCTTCAAACACTCTTTGGTTGCTATTGCAGTATGCTTTGGGTCATTCTTCATCTGCACCGTCCAATGAGTTCTGCAGTATTTGGCTTAATATAAGCAGGAAATATTGCCTGAAACACTTCAGAATTCATCCTGCTGCTTTTGTCAGCATCACATCATCAATAAATACAAGAGAACCAGTTTCATTGACAGCCATACATGCCCACGCCATGACACTACTACCACCATGCTTCACTGCTTAAGAGCAGTTCCTTTCCTTCTCCATACTCTTCTCTTCACATCACTCTGGTACAAGTTGATCTTGATCTCATCTGTCTACAGGATGTTGTTCCAGCTCTGTGAAGGCTTTTTTAGAACTCCATTCTGGCCTTCCTGTTTTTGAGGCTCACCAATGGTTTACATCTTGTGGTGAACCCTCTGTATTCACTCTGGTGTAGTCTTCTCTTGATTGTTGATGCTGACACACATACACCTACCTGCTACCTCCTGGAGAGTGTTCTTGATCTGGCCAACTGTTGTGAAGGGTGTTTTCTTCATCAGGGAAAGAATTCTTTGGTCGTCCACCACAGTTGTTTCTATGGTCTTCGGGTCTTTTGGTGTTGCTGAGCTCGCTGGTGTGTTTCTTTCTTTTTAAGAATGCTCTAAACACTTGTTTTGGCCACGCCTGATGTCTTTGTTATCTCTCTGATGGGTTTGTTTTGTTTTTTCAGCCTGATGATGGCTTGTTCACTGATAGTGACAGCTCTTTGGATCTCATCAAAATAGCACACTTGAAATGAACTCTGGATCTTTCATCTGCTCATTGTAATTGGGATAATGAGGGAATAACACACACCTGGCCATGGAACAGCTTTGAAGCTAATTGTCCAATTACTTTTGGTCCCTTAACAAGTGGGAGGCACATACGCAATCTGTTGTAATTCCTACAGCGTTCACATGATTTGGATGTAAATACCCTCAAATTAAAGCTGACAGTTAAATCATATCTTGTTCGTTTCATTTCAAATCATTGTGTTGGTGTATAGAGCCAAAAATGTAAGAATTGTGTCTATATCCAAATATTTATGGACCTAACTGTATATAACCATGGACCGCCACCTTATCAGGGTGGAGGGCTTTGAGTGCCTGAGTGACCAGAACCCTTCCTAGAGCTGTCCGTCTGGCCAAACTGAGCTATCATGGAGAAGAGCCTTGGTGAGAGAGGTAAAGAAGAACCCAAAGATCACTGTGGCTGAGCTCCAGAGATGCAGGAGAAAGTCACTGCAGCCCTCCACCAGTCGGGGCTTTATGGGAGAGTGGCCGACACATGGAGTTTGCTAAAAAACACCTGAAGGACTCCAAGATGGTGAGAAATAAGAAAAGCAGGCACTGCTCATCACTGTACAATACGGTCCCAACAGTGAAGCATGGTGGTGGCAGCATCCTGCTGTGGGGTGTTTTTCAGCTGCAGGGGCAGGACGACTGGTTGCAATCGAGGGAAAGATGAATGTGGCCAAGTACAGGGATATCCTGGACGAAAACCTTTTCCAGAATGCTCAGAACCTCAGACTGGGCTGAAGGTTTACCTTCCAACAAGACAATGACCATAAGCACACAGCTAAAATAACGGAGTGGCTTCACAACAACTCCGTGACTGTTCTTGAATAGACCAGCCAGAGCCCTGACTAAACCCAATTGAGCTTCTCTGGAGAGATCTAAAAATGGCTGTCCACCAACGTTTACCATCCAACCTGACAGAACTGGAGAGTATCTGCAAGGAGGAATGGCAGAGGATCTCCAAATCCAGGTGAAAATCTTGTTGCGTTTTTCCCAAGAAGACTCGTGGCTGTATTAGAACAAAAGAGGGCTTCAACTAAATACTGAGCAAAGGCTCTGAATACTTATGACCATGTGATCTTTTTTAATAAATCTGTAAAAATGTCAACAGTGCTGTGTGTACAATGAGCAAAAAATAAACTTAAATGACTTAAATGGCTGCACAATATAATAAAGAGTGAAAAATATAAGGGGGTATGAAAACTTTCCGAACCCACTGTGTGTGTATATGTATATATGAAAAAACACAATTCTTTAGGTTCATTCGTATGCTTATGCAATAACTATGTTAATAAACTCCCACAAACAGCTCTTTATTCTTTATGAAATGTAATAAACTGCTTGTGTTGACGGATGAATCCGGAAGCATCTCAAGCATCTCAAGAGTAAGCCATCCATGATCACAATTACCCAGAAATCTACTCAAACGTTATGTAACTGAAAATCTTTGGAGCATTATATTCAATACGGAGTTGTCAACACACTTTTTGTACATGCTTATATAATAATTGGAGGATTTACATTTAATAATTAGCAGTGCTGTCAAATTATTATTAGCAATTAATCACATTCAAAATAAAATTTATTTGTGTGTACTGTGTATATACTGTATATATTCAGTTGAAACCAGAAGTTTACATACACTCTAAAAAAAGGAACATAACCATTTAAAAAAAAATGTCTGATGGAAAATCACACTAAACGTTTACTATTTTAGGTCTGTTAGAATTACCTAAATTATTTACATTTGCTAAATGGCAGAATAATGAGAGATTGTTTTTGAGAATTTTATTATTTTCTAGACAGTCAAAAGTTTACTCACATTTCCTTGATATTTTTTTAGCTTTGCTTTTAAACTGTATAACTTTGGTCAAATGTTTTGGGTCTCCTTCCACAAGCTTCTCACAATAGTTTGCAGGAATTTTGGCCCATTCCTCCTGACAGAATTGATGTAACTGAGTCAGATTGGTAGGCTGTCTTGCTCGCACAAGCTTTTTCAACTCTGCCCACAAATGTTCTATAGGATTGAGCTCAGGGCTTTGTGATGGCCACTCCAAAACATTCACTCTGTTGTCCTTAAAGCACATTTTAACTAATTTGGCAGTATGCTTAAGGTCATGGTCTGTTTGGAAGACCCATTTGTGGCCAAATTTTAATTTCCTGGCTGATATCTTGAGATGTTGCTTCAGTATTTCTACATAATGTTCTTTCTTCATGATGCCATCTATGCTGTGAAGTAGACCAGTCCCTCCTGCAGCAAAACAGCCCCACAACATGATGCTGCCGCCCCCATACTTCACAGTTGGGATGGTGTTCCTAGGCTTGTAAGCTTTCCCCTTTGTCCTCCAAATGTAACACTGGTCATTATGGCCAAACAGTTCAATCTTAGTTCCATCAGACCACAGGACATGTCTACAAACATTAGTCTTTTTCTCAGTGTAATTTAGCAAATTATAATCTGGCTTATTTGTTGATTCTGGCTTGTTGATTTTCTCATGTTGTCACACAAGGAAGCAGTGTGTTTGAGGTTTTCCTTAAATACTATTCTACAGTTGTGCCTCCAATTAACTCAAATGTTGTCAATTAGCCAATCAGAAACTTCCAAAACCTTGACACCATCATCTGAGCTTTTTCAGAGGCATAATAATCTTATTGTATGTAAACTTGACTTTCAAGAAAAGTTATAACAATTTCTCAAAAAATCTCTCTTTCATTATTCTGCTATTAAGCAGAACAGAAATGGAGGAAACCTACACAAACACGGTGAGGCGATTGTGCTACCCACTGCGCCACCGTGCTGCCCCTTTGTAGATTGTATGTTTATCTTTTTTGTTTCTCGATGTAATGTGTACACTGTATAGGGTTTATTTGATATATTTGACACTAACTATGCTTTTAAAATTGTTATTTTTTTAATTTATTTAATATTACTAGTTGTATTTTTACAAATATTTAGATATATTATATATATTTATTTAACCAATGGCCATCATGCAATTAATCTTGATTATATATTTTAATCAATTGACAACACTAATATGTATATATGTATATCTTAGAAATGTATTATTTTATATGTTCTATTTATTTATGTATTATTTGTGTGTAATTGTAATTTCATTTTGTTTATAGAAGGGCTGTGGATAATATTAGTTTCTATTTTCCTTTAAAACTATCCTGCTATTTTTGTAATATAACAATCCCATTACACTTAAAAAACGTAATTATTTTGAGTGTTTCTCGATGGTGAGCTAAAAAGCACTGCGATTCATGACAGCATCATATTTTCCCCCTCTTCTGTCTCTTAATGTTCGTCATTTCATAAATAATAAAATCTGAGTGAAAAACACCCAAATTCTGCATCAATGCCAGGTGGGATTCTTCATTTCCCCCCACCATGAGCAGAAAAGCACTCATTAACAGAAGAAGGTGGTTATTTTTAGCTTGTCTTTGACTGTAGTGATCACACCTACGCCGTCTGCGCTGTGAGATTCAGACTCACATCTCCATCCATCTCTTCTGTAATGATGGCTGAATTAATACTGTACGCTGCTGTAGAGAGCAGTGATGATGTTGAGATGGGATTTACAAGCCCAAAGGCTCTGCACAAAATGTTATAACAATAAACCTTGTCATTGAGATTTAACACTTTTAAATAACAAATAAACTGCGTGTTGGAGCGGTTGACTCATTCTCATGACTCAACCACACCCCTAGCCCCTCCCACCCAAATAAAAAAATACTATAGTAACTTATAGTGATCATACTATTGTGTTTTTTAACAGTAAAGTACTTGAATGAATCTGCTGTTGCGATTCTATAGTTACTATGGTAACATAACAGCTAGAGTAATAATCTGTTTTGGTGATTCTATGGTTACTATAGTAACACAAAACCTACAGTAAATCATTTGTTCTGGTGATTCTATAGTCACTGTGGTAACACAACCACTAAAGTAATTAATCTGTTTTGGAGATTTCATAGTTGTTATGGTAACACAACAACTATAGTAATTATTCTGTTTTGGCAATTCTATGGTCACTATGGTAACACAGCAACTATAGTAATTAATCTGTTTTGGTGATTCCATAGTTGCTATGGTAACAATAACTATAGTAATTAATCTGTTTTGGCAATTCTATGGTCACTATGGTAACACAGCAACTATAGAAATTAATCTGTTTTGGTGATTCCATAGTTGCTATGGTAACACAACAACTATAGGAATTAATCTGTTGTGGTGATTCCATAGTTGCTATGGTAACACAACAACTATAGTAATTAATCTGTTTTGGTGATTCCATTGTTGCTATGGTAACACAAATGCTAGAGTAATTATTCTGTTGTAGTGATTCTATAGTTACTATGGTACACAACAGCTAGAATAATTAACCTGTTGTGGTGATACAATTGTTACTATGGTAACACAACAACTATAGTAATTAATCTGTTGTGGCAATTCTATAGTCACTATGGTAACACAACAACTATAGTGATAAATCTGTTGTGGTAATTCTATTGTTGCTATAGTAACACAACTATAGTAATTAATCTGCTTTGGCAATTCAATAGTTGCTATGGTAACAGAGCAGCTATAATAATTAATCTGTTGTGCCGATTCTATAGTTGCTATGGTAACAACAACTGTAGTAATTAATCTGCTTTGATGATTCAATAGTTGCTATAGTAACACAACAGCTAGAGCAATTAATCTGCAGCGGCGATTCTATAGTTGCTATGGTAACAACAACTATAGTAATCTATTTTGGCAAATCAATAGTTGCTTTGGTAACACAACAGCTATAGTAATTAATTTGTTGTGGTGATTCTATAGTTACTATGGTAACACAACAGCTAGAATAATTAACCTGTTGTGGTGATACAATGGTTAGTATGGTAACACAACCACTATAGTAATTAATCTGCTTTGGCGATTCAATTGCTGCTATGGTAACACAACAGCTAGGGAAGATATTTCATTGTGGTGATTCTATATTTGCTATAGAAACACAACAACTACAGTAATTCATCTGCTGCGGCGAATCTAGTTACTATGGTAACACAACAGCTATAGTAATTAATCTGTTGTGGCGATTCTATGGTTACTATGGTAACAGAGCAGCTATAATAATAAATCTTATGTGGTGATTCTACAGTTGCTATGGTAACACAACAGCTAGAGTAATTATTCTGTTGTGGCAATTCTATAGTTGCTATGGTAACACAACAGCTATAGTAATTAATTTGTTGTGGTGATTATATAGTTACTATGGTAACACAACAGCTAGAATAATTAACCTGTTGTGGTGATACAATGGTTACTATGGTAACACAACAACTATAGTAATTAATCTGCTGTGGCAATTCTATTGTTGCTATGGTAACACAACTATAGTAATTAATTTGCTTTGGTGATTCAATAGTTGCTATGGTAACACAACAGCTAGAGTAGTTATTCCGTGGTGGTGATTCTACAGTTGCAAAGGTAACACAACAACTACAGTAATTAATCTGCTGCCGTGAATCTAGTTACTATGGTAACACAACAGCTATAGTAATTAATCTGTTGTAGTGATTCTATTGTTGCTATGGTAACACAACAACTATAGTAATTAAATCTGCTGCGGCGATTCTATGGTTACTATGGTAACAGAGCAGCTATAATAATTAATCTGTTGTGGCGATTCTATAGTCGCTATGGTAACACAACAACTATATTAATAAATATGCTCTGGCGATTCTAGTTACTATGGTAACACAACAACTATAGTAATAAATATGCTCTGGCGATTCTAGTTACTATGGTAACACAACAACTATAGTAATAAATATGCTCTGGAGATTCTAGTTACTATGGTAACACAACAACTATAGTAATAAATATGCTCTGGCGATTCTAGTTACTATGGTAACACAACAACTATAGTAATAAACATGCTCTGGCGATTCTAGTTACTATGGTAACACAACAACTATAGTAATAAATATGCTCTGGCGATTCTAGTTACTATGGTAACACAACAACTATAGTAATAAATATGCTCTGGCGATTCTAGTTACTATGGTAACACAACAACTATAGTAATAAATATGCTCTGGCGATTCTAGTTACTATGGTAACACAACAACTATAGTAATAAATATGCTCTGGCGATTCTAGTTACTATGGTAACACAACAACTATAGTAATAAATATGCTCTGGCGATTCTAGTTACTATGGTAACACAACAACTATAGTAATAAATATGCTCTGGCGATTCTAGTTACTATGGTAACACAACAACTATAGTAATAAATATGCTCTGGCGATTCTAGTTACTATGGTAACACAACAACTATAGTAATAAATATGCTCTGGCGATTCTAGTTACTATGGTAACACAACAACTATAGTAATAAATATGCTCTGGCGATTCTAGTTACTATGGTAACACAACAACTATAGTAATAAATATGCGCTGGCGATTCTAGTTACTATGGTAACACAACAACTATAGTAATAAATATGCTCTGGCGATTCTAGTTACTATGGTAACACAGCAACTATAGTAATAAATATGCTCTGGCGATTTTAGTTACTATGGTAACACAGCAACTATAGTAATAAATATGCTCTGGCGATTCTAGTTACTATGGTAACACAACAACTATAGTAATAAATATGCTCTGGCGATTCTAGTTACTATGGTAACACAGCAACTATAGTAATTAATATGCTCTGGCGATACTAGTTACTATGGTAACAAAACAGCTATAGTAATTCATCTGCTGTAGCGATTCTATAGTTGCTATGAAAACAAAAGATAATAGATAATAAAATGTAATTAAAAAATAAATAAAAGCATATATTTTATCTTTGAGTGATCTTTTCTTTCCTGGGCTGACAAAATGTTTTGATTAATATTAAATTACACATTCAGCTTCAACCAAGTAAAAACTATAATTTCAAAAAAATCAATACATTTAGCTGTAATAAATTACAGTATTTTTGACCACAATAAATATTTTTGATTTAGACTAAAATGAATTTAGAAGTTTGAACCAAAGCTAAATCATAATTATATTTTTAGCTGCAACGAATTACAGTATTGTTTCAGTGTAGGAGATGTTGAGCAGAATGTCTGAGCTGCTGTTTTCCATGCAACAAAAGATGATAAACTATGAAGGCAAAAGTATCCTGTTGTGTAAGGGACAGATTAAAGTCTTCCTGTTCTCTTTCCTCCTCCACCATTGCTCTCAGATATTATTCACACATCAGAGTGTGCATATTCAGTCCTGGCACATCGTGTTTAGTTGTGAAAAGGATGGGAAAATGATCACCATCACCAGCCAAATGTGTGTCATTTTTCACAGGGGCGGGTAATTTAGCATCATTTACCACTCTGATGTGGCAGACGACTTGGGTTGGACTGGCCTTTAACAATGACATGAAAAATGCATTTTACAGCTTACTTTACACTGCTGGCGACGCGATGGCGCAGTAGGTAGTGCTGTCGCCTCACAGCAAGAAGGTCGCTGGTTCGAGCCTCGGCTGGGTCAGTTGGCGTTTCTGTGTGGAGTTTGCATGTTCTCCCTGCGTTTGCGTGGGTTTCCTCCGGGTGCTCCAGTTTCCCCCACAGTCCAAAGACATGCGGTACAGGTGAATTGGGTAGGCTAAATTGTCCGTAGTGTGAATGAGTGTGTATGGATGTTTCCCAGAGATGGGTTGCAGCTGGAAGGGCATCCGCTGCATAAAACATGTGCTGGATAAGTTGGCGGTTCATTCCGCTGTAGTGACCCCGGATTAATAAAGGGACTAAGCCGAAAAGAAAAGGAATGAATGAATGAATGTTGCTGAATGGTCAAAAACTGTGGGGTGATGTATGAGCAAATACATATAAATGTGGATGTATGTGGAGGTGAATGTATTCACTGACGGTGTGTAGTGAATTGACTATATATACAGTGCATCCGGAAAGTATTGATAGCGCTTCACTTTTTCCACATTTTTTTATGTTACAGCCTTATTTCAAAATGGATCAAATTTATTTCCTCAACATTCTACACACAATCCCCCATAATGACAATGTGGAAAAGAGTTTTTGAAATTGTTGCAAATTTATTAAAAATAAAAAAGCTGTAAAATCACATGTACATCAGTATTCACAGCCTTTGGCGTGAAGCTCTAAATTGAGCTCAGGTACATTCGGTTTCCACTGATCATTCTTGAGATGTTTAAGCAGCTTCATTGGAGTTCACCCGTGGTCAATTCAGTTGATTGGACATGATTTGAAAAGGCATCTGCAGGACTCTCAGACCATAAGAAACTAAATTCACTGGTCTGATGAGACCCAAATTGAACTCTCTCGAGTGAATGCCAGGCGTTACGTTTGGAGAAAAGCAGGCAGCGCTAATCACCAGGCTAACACCATCCCTGCAGTGAAGCATGGTGGTGGCAGCATCATGCTGTGGGGATGTTTTTCAGCAGCAGGAACTGGAAGACTAGTCATGATAGAGGGAAAGATGAATGCAGCAATGTACAGAGACATCCTGAATGAAAACCTGCTTCAGAGTGCTCTTGACCTCACAATGGGGCGACGGTTCATCTTCCAGCAGGACAATGACCCAAAGCACACCGCCAAAATATCAATGGAGTGGCTTCACTACAACTTGGTGAATGTTCTTGAGTGGCCCAGCCAGAGCCCAGACCTAAATCCTATTGAACATCTCTAGGGACATCTGAATATGGCTGTACATTGTCGCTTCCCATCCAACCTGATAGAGCTTGAGAGGTACTGCAAAGAGGAATGGGCAAAAACTCCCAAAGACAGGTGTGCCAAGCTTGTGGCATCACATTCAAAAATACTTGAGGCTGCCAAAGGTGTATCAACAAAGTATTGAGCAAAGTAAAGAGTTTCAGAACACCTCTGCCTCCTGTCATTCAAGTATCTTACACGGTGATCCTCAGTTCCTGGATGAGTCTGTGTTATTCAGCGGTTATTATCTGGAAATAACAGACCTTGAAATGTCACAATTGACCAATCAGAATCAAGTATTTCAGACAGCCGTGTATTAACATGAAGATAATTTGTAATAATTTGAAGACTTTAATAGTTGTTTCTAAAACATTTCAGCTGTAAATCATTCTGAAAAGCCCTTTGCATTGTGTGTGTGTGTGTGTGAGTGTGTGTAAGGATGTAATGTACTCACCTGGAACATCTGTTGTGATGACAACACTGAAAAGCACACAAATACAGCAGGAATATGTCACACACACACACACACACACACACACACACACACACACACACACACACACACACACACACACACACACACACACACACACACACGCTCCCAGCTGCCTACGCTGCGCTCGAATAAAATATTCATCAGACACACACACAGCCTATGGGATCCTGTTCATGACTCTGAGCACAATCCAGCCGCATGTTCATGAATACCAAACTAACACTAATCTCAAACTCCTGCTTATTTTTCCCCCCAGTCTTGTCTGATGATAGGGCTGAAAACTCATTCCAGATGTGCACGCATATAGAGAAACTGCCATATCTGCTGCAGCCGCTGGGTTTATTAGCCACGTCTGCCTCTCAAGCAGTCTAACAATCCTTCATTTGCTAAGAGCTCATTGAATCCCAGTGTCAGGCAAATAAACAAGAGCTTCAGAGAGCGCGGAGGTGTGTGTTTAGGGTTATTAGGAGATAAGCATAGAGCTGGAGGATTGAGAGACACTTATACGCAGCAGGGAGACACAAACACACACACATGTTGGTATCGGTAGTTTACAGGGACTCCATAGGCGTATTGTATTTTATACTGTAAACAAATGCTCACCCCCACCCTTATCCCTAAACACAAACCTCAGGGAACAAGTGGACAAATATGAACGCCAAAAGACCCTGTTAAGTATGAACTTGAAGCATTTTGATTTACGAGGACACAAGACATGTCCTCATAAACCACCTTAAAGTACAACTAGGTCATACTCATGTCATCAACACAGGCTCATTGTGAATACATACCCTCGTATACATTTCTGGAGAGCACGAATTATGTAGGCAGAACTACGTATGGCTGCATTTCATCTTTAAAACGAACGCTACAGTGCGGTATGACGCCACTATCGGCTTCTGTTTCTACCAGCTGATTGCTTAGCTGTCACGGCGGGTATCACAAAAACAAGAGATAGATCCAAACGCAGCAAAATATCTTTTAATAAGCAAACAAAGAAGATCCAAAAAACATAAGGGGACAGGCAAGGTACGAAAACTGACAAAAGCGCAATTGCAAAAACTATAAGCATCAATGTGAATCAAACTAAATCTTCACAGGAATCCAAAAGCATAGAGATGATAATAAAGTGAACAAACAAACAAACCAATCAACCGAACCGAACATGAGGAACTGGAATATAAACTACAGCAGGACAGAGCAAAACAGAACAGAGCAAAACCCAAAGGCAAACTAAACACAACATAACAGGGCTTATAAACACAGAACTAATTAGACAACTAGGAACAGCTGGAAACAAGGAGTGATCACGTGAGTAGGGATACAGGAAATAAAAACAAAAATCAAAACAAGAGCTAGTGCCCTCAAGAGTCCACATGAGGGTCCTGCAGCAGGTGTGACACTTACCCCCGTGTAGACAAGTTTTCCGTTGTCACCCATTTGCCGGGTGGCTCACTGCATACGCCGGCAGACTTGAGATGCAGAGAGGAGATGACCATGACGATGGGGTTCGGGTACGTCGAAGAACGGTTCCAGAAAGCAGATAAGACAAAAACAAAAGCCAAAAAATAAAATAAACAAGTGAATAACAGGGTGAGAATGTGGTAAAATCTGAAAACATGGTAAAAATCAGGTGAAGGCTTTCCTTTTTTTGGATTGCTTTTGAAAACACTATCGGTTGGGTTTAGGGAAGGGGGTGATCGGGTCAACTGGTGCTTTTGAAAACACTATCGGTTGGGTTTAGGAAAACGGTTGGGTGGGGGGCATCAGTCAGTCAGTCAGTTGACAGCTGCCTCTGGTAGATTTGTTGCTATTTTCAGACCAACGCAATAGTAATTTTGCGCCACGTTGTTTATATAGAAAATCCATTTGCACCACTTTGTGGACTCATAGGTGTGCTGGTCTATAAAGGAGGTGTGTTAAGGCGCATTTTTGGCGCAATACTATTTTGAGACAACTGAAATAGGCCGCGACATTGACCAACTAAAAGCTGCTCTAAAGTCCAGCACAGAGCGGGTATTATGCATCTATGTGGGTCCAAACTCTTACACATTGCTTAATAAACACAGGATGTACAGCAATACACAAATATCTTTACAGATGAAAAAAAAAGAATTCAAACGTTACAAACATGATTATTTTCTACATAAACATAAACACCACTGCCTCCATGCCTTCTTCATCTCGGGGGGCTTTTTCAGCTCATTCATGACAATTTGCATGTGTATAATGTTATTATTATTTGCAGTATTATTTATTATATGCATATTTATATTTATTTTAATAAAAACTAGTTTAGATTTGTCCACCTGTGGGGTTTTGGAGACGTATCATCACCATATGGGGCATAAGAACAGGACGTGTGTTTGAGTATAACTCAGTGTTTTGACCACACTTCATTCTTGTTCATTTATTTGTTTGCTGGAAATTAGAACTGAATTTAGAAATAGTTTTGAAACAAATCTTTGTGCTTAACAAAGAAAATTAGAACATGTGGGCTAATGGATGTCTTCAGTGGAGTGAGTTTCCACCGTTTCCTTACTCCACCAAAGTAAAGGAGTAAAGAGTAAAAGTAAAGTAAGGCGAAAGTAAAGAGGCTGATTGGAGGAGGCTCGTTCTTTATCCTCGTGCTGCAGATGCTGTGTTTAACCATGGTCTGCTAGTGAAGCGTTCAGTTTTTCCACTTACAATGTCTGCCATGTAAGTAGCAAATGCACCATGGCATGACACAACTGACTCTTAAAGGGAATAGGAGATGAGACTCTGATTGGTTTAATGCACGTTATGCTCAAAACACACCCATAACTCATTAAGGGAATAAGCACAACCCTGTTAGACCATGCGCTAAACCCAACTGTCATTGGGGGGCGTAAGCAAATCATACTTTATTGTACGAATAAGATTGTACGAATTCATACGAAATAGCCAATAAATCAAACAGTCACGAATTGCTGTGAGATTGTGTTGGAATAATATATAATGTAATCCTTAAAAAGGTAACTGTAGTTTGATTATGGGTATTTTAAAAAGTAGTTTACTCGCATTACAAGTACTTGATTTTTATCAAATCTGATTTGGTAACCATTATTGCAAACTCTGGTTCACTGGCTGAAGCGAGTTTTTGAAAGTCTATATCAAAAATGTGCCTCTATTGGACCCCGATCCACAAATTATTATATGAAGAGTTCAGATGCAAAAGCCGCTAAACGCCACTTCCGCCAAAAATAAGCTAATGACAAAGTGAATGCTTTAGGCACGTAGTACACCATCAACAAATAGATTTGCTTCTAATCCAAACACCACTTGCCTATGACAGCAAAAGTCGCTATATCTTGAAAACCAATCAGAAGGTGAGTATTAATCATATGTTTTCAATATAGCAGCGCGCTGATACGCCGGCTTTTATCAGGAGACTGTTTTATTCCGCTTCCGATTTAGATTTTAAAAGACGAAGTTTGATAAACTGGATGAGCCTGTCTGACTGTCAATGAATGGCAAATGAAAACGTCCCTTACCTCAAAACTCTGTGCATTATAAGAAAAAGAAAACACAATGTACAGTCGGAAGTGTAGCATGCATTCATAACGTTTTTTTGCTCAGCGACGCTACTTTGAATGAGTCCGATTTACTATACATTAAACGGCAACTGCGTTTCACGAAAGACGAAGTTAAGATGCCGTTCTTTTATCCCACATGGATGCTATGAGGATAAACAAGAGACCAAGACCTTGAGTATGGTGAGAATGAATGAATGACAGCTTCTAAAGTGTCTTAAAGGCATCCCCTCTCTTTTGCCCAGTAGGCCTACTTTGTGTTTTATTTGCTAATGTAAGCTATTTTTTAAAAGATAAATATAATGTATAAAGCTTTACATGATTTATATTACTTCATAATACCTATACGTCTGATAAGCTTTTTATATTGATGGACAATGCACAGATATTGATGTTTCATAATGTTTTACACTACATTATTTGAATCTACCAAGCTTAGTTTACAATGTTTACATTATTCTACTTACATTAGATCCAAATCCCAAATATCCGAAATGACAACAGATTGTTCAGATTTAATTAATGTCAGTTTTAATGTTATTAATTAATGCACTTTCTTGACAGATTTCATTCATTCATTTTCATTCTGCTTTTTTCCTGGTTTATCACAGTGGAATGAACCGCCACTTACTTGACAGATTTATGTATTTGTAATTTTAGGTGGTTTGTGTAATGTGTTTCATATTTGGTAAAATATTTTCTAATTGCATCTTTAGTGATTTTAAACTAATTACACTGTCTTGTCTCAATAGGTGGATTTAGAGGTTTTTGCAAAAAAAACCACAAGTGGATTTAGCTGGTTTTGACGCAAAAGAAAATCTACCTTGTTAAAAACCAGGGAATTATCTAAAGTGACAAAAGTTATTTGATTCACCAGCTAATAACCTTGTCATCTATAAAATGAAACTTCTGAACCTAATCAGAGGAACCTGATAGAAAATGCTCATTTACAAAAAAAGAGTGTATATATATATATATATATATATATATATATATATATATATATATATATATATATATATATATATATATACAGCCCCCCCTGTTTATTTTTTTCCCCAATTTCTGTTTAACGGAGAGCAAATTTTTTCAACACATTTCTAATCATAATAGTTTTAATAACTCATCTCTAATAACTGATTTATTTAATCTTTGTCATGATGACAGTAAATAATATTTGACTTGATTTTTTCAAGACACTTCTATACAGCTTAAAGTGACATTTAAAGGCTTAACTAGGTTAATTAGGGTAACTAGGCAGGTTAGGGTAATTAGGCAAGTTATTGTATAATGATGGTTTGTTCTGTAGACTATCGGGGGAAAAAAAGTTGCTTAAAGGGGCTAATAATTTTGATCTTAAAATGCTTTTTAAAAAATTAAAAACTGCTTTTATTCTAGTCGAAATAAAATAAATAAGACTTTCCCCAGAAGAAAAAATATTATCAGACATACTGTGAAAATTCCCTTGCTCTGTTAAACATCATTTGGGAAATATAAAATATATATATACATCATTACTACATATTTTCACATTTCTGGTGAACTCTCGGGTCACTCAGTTCTACACAAAATAGCATATTGTCAGTAAATATATATATATATATAAAGAAAATTGCAATGCATTTGGTCAGTTCTTGTTTAAAGGAGCAGTTCACCCAGATATTGTAATTCTGCCATCATTTCCTCATCCTACACTTGCTCCAGACCTGTTTGAAGATATTCTGAAGAATGCTGGGAAAAACAACCATTGACCTTTTGGTGTTTTTTAGTAGGAAAAATGATCTTATGTCAAAATGAAATATTAGATTGTTTCTCTTACCCCATTGGCAGATTATTTAGCTTGTTTTAAGGGAAAACTCAATGTTGATATATTATTTCTGAAAACAAGACAATATGTTTTGCTTGTCTTGAAAATACTTCTTGATTTAGGAATGTTTAGATATTTGGACTAGAAACAAGACAAAACCTCATTTTTGCAGTGAAGGATTAATTGAGCATTCTTCATTCTGTTGACAGTAGTGAAAGAGTTAATGTACAAAAAATGCTTTATCTAAAAGACTACAGATGTCGGCATCTCTCTGGTTTCCTGTGTTTATGCTTTGCATAGCTCAGAGTTCAGGCATTTTCTCTTTCGCACACACATGAATACATAAACTCTCTCCTCACTCTTTCTGACTCTCACTTTCTATCAGAGGATTTTATGTCTTGTTGTCTTACCTTCGAATTCTTTCATTATTAGCCATTTGTTCAGTGCTTTTCATGATACGATTTGTTTCAAAGCAGCTTCACATGTTTTAATGTAATGATAGTAATGTAATAGTACTAATGTAAAATTAGTAACGTCATGTTAACGTCTTGTGTCTGCTGGGTGTTTAATGCCATTTCAAGAGTTCACACTTAGCTGATGATTGGTAATAAAGCGTGTTTGGCATGCTGTCCCGGGAGAGAGCCCTGAGCTCAGAATATCCTTGAGCCCGGGGCTTCCTCCTGTTTGTAGGGCGACAGGAGAGTCTGAGCTCAGGTGGTCTCGAGAACTCCCCTGCTGTGAACTACTGTATATATCAGGCTAAGAGTTGCCTTAGGATGCCACTTTGGTTAGTCAATTTTTTTTTTTTTCTATGGTGCCTGTCTTTGAACGGTGGGAGGAAACCGGAGAACCCGGGGAAAACCCACGCGAACACGGGGAGAACATGCAAACTGCGCACAGAAACGCCAACCGGTCCAGAGGGAACGGACCAGCGGCGTTCTTGCTGTGAGGCAACAGTGCTACCCACTGGCCACCGTGCCGCCCTATCGGAGAAGGGGAGGAGAAGGGGTGGAAGGGGGGATTCTTCAAACGAATATGACTGGAGCAAAGAGCTCTGGTAATTTATAGTGTGTTGGTGTTCATCTGATTGGCGCAATATGCGGAGTTAAGCGATACCAGCTGTGTTCAATCATAAGCACGTGATCCTCTCGAAATTAGTTTGTAAACAAACCACACTTCGGTCATCATACAGTAAACATCCGTCATCTTCTCATCAGTGCATCTAAACAGTCTCTGGGTCAGTGTGTGTAAAGATTTTGGACATCTTCTTGAACACTTTTAATGTTTCCAAACAGTTTGCTGCAATTATAAAGCGCACACATCTTAAGGTATTTCATTAAAATGCGATTTACCTTTTATGTGCGATTTGATTGGACAGGAATCACAGGACTGATTTTTCTAATCCCCATAGACAGGAAAATAAAGTAGTAACTGCAGGTTGAAGTAAAGTAGTGGAGTATAAGTACCAATACTGCACTAAAAATGTACTCAAGTGAAAGTAAAAGTCCACATTTTAAAAACGACTTGGTAAATTACAGTTCCTGAGAAAAACTACTTAATTACAGTAGTTTGAGTATTGTAATTAGTTACTTTACACCACTGACAACAAGAAACAAAAAGCTAGAGTTTTGACTGCATATAGTCTGTGGAAGAATGGCTTGAGTGTGTGTCTAACGCTCGGCCATACACACAACTGCCACAGATATATTTCAGCAGCTGATGTGTGACACGATAAACATGCTGATTTGCATTATCACTGGTGACAGGTAATGTTTGAAATATAAACGCCATGTCTGTTGTCCTAAGATGCATCAATAATGTTTCCATTTTTTCTTGTGCTTGAATGTTAAAACGGCCCTCCTATGAATTGTCAGTCCCTAAAATGGCCCCCCCGGAAATTTGAGTTTGAGACCCCTGTTTTAATCGCTTGAAATAATATAATATATAAAGAAATGAGTCTGTAAAATAACAGAAAACGTGTTTGAGTTTATTACCAGGTTTTTGCTGTGTAAAATACAACACCAACACAGACAATATATCACTTTACACTATTAAAATGGTTATAAAAGTCACTTTTTCACACTTTTTTTTAAGGTTAAAGGTTGTTGGAAGAGAGATCAAGATCTCATTAATTTTCTTTTCGGCTTAGTCCCTTTATTAATCTGGGGTTGCCACAGCGGGATGAACCGCCAACTTATCCAGCATATCAGGCACGTGCACACATAGGGCTCAACCTGTGCAGTGTACATGGCCTTTTGACCGTCAGCAATTCTGCACATGCCCTAGGGAACGCCTCTGCACAGGCCTGCAGCATATGTTTTACGCAGCGGAAGCCCTTCCAGCTGCAACCCATCTCTGGGAAACATCCATACACACTCATTCACACTCTACATACACTATGGACAATTTAGCCTACCCAATTCACCTGTACCGCATGTCTTTGGACTGTGGGAGAAACTAGAGCACCCGAAGAAAACCCACGCAAACGCAGGGAGAACATGCAAACTCCACACAGAAATGCCAACTGACACAGCCGAGGCTCGAACCAGTGACCTTCTTACTGCGCCACCGCGTCACCCTCAAGATCTCATAATGCCATTTAAATGAAGAGAAAAGAAAAACATAAATCACATAGAAAAGTGATCATTTATGAATATTTTTAAAGTGCAGTCGCAAGTGTCTTTTAAATTGAGATGTATTAATCATCTAAAACAGGGGTCACCAATCTCGGTCCTGGAGGGCCGGTGTCCGTCCAGGGTTTAGCTCCAACTTGCATCAACACACCTGCCTGGGTGTTTCAAGTATACCTAGTAAAGCCGCGGTCACGCTAGAGTTTGAGCTTGCGAAATTCTGTCGTATGGCGCTGCCAAAAGGGGCGGGAGTAAACAAGATGATTAGATATTAAAAAAAGCGAGCGATTGCTCCATGTTTTAAATTTCTGTTCAGAGAGGTCATGTTTTGATCCTGGATTGGTCTCACGAAGTCAAGTGATGCGATTTCGCAGGTCAGAGTTCACCAAGCTTGAACTTTGCACCGCAGCAACCTGCGAAACTCCGACGCATGACCCTGCGTTTCCGGTCTGACGCATTCGCGTGCGTATGAATGGAAGTCTATGGAGGGAAAAGTCCAGTGTGACCGCGGCTTAAGACCTTGATTAGCTTGTTCAGGTGTGTTTGATTAGCGTTGGAGCTAAAATCTGCAGGAAACCGGCCCTCCAGGAACAAGTTTGGTGACCCCTGATCTAAAAGCTGATTAAATAAGTTTGCATTAATGTATGGTTTGTTATAATGGGTCAATACTTCTTTAAGATGCAAATATTGAAATCTGAAGGTAAAAAAATATATAAATATTGAGAAAACCACCTTTAAAGAATTGCACATTACTAAACAACACTAGGAAGTTTACAGTAGAGAATTACACTAGATCTTTATTTAATATACCAATGATTTTCCGCATGAAATAAAAATACATAATTTGAACAATGCATTTTTGACTATTGACACAAATATATCAGTGTTTTCAGCTCCAGGATATCTCTCTCACACACACACACACAGCCTCCAGAAATATTTACATCCAAAAAGCGATCAGGTCTGCTGTAGCAGGCTATAATTACTCGCTTTTTAAATAAGCTCAATTGTTATTAATATAATCTCTCTCCCTTTGTCTGTCGGTGTGCGTCATCTGGAATGGCGTCACGTGGGAGTGAAAAGGCGACGCGCGCGCGCTCCATCCGTTACAAATGATTCGCGCCTCGAGAGGAGATACATCAGGGAAAAACGGCCGTATTTATCATTCACTGAAGTAATTACAGCGAAATATGAGGGATTTTCACTTTTCTTCGACGCGAACTGTTTGTTTGATAGGAGTGTTCAAACACTGGAGTCCAAAAACCGCGCTCTTTCTACCGCTTATTCCGGATTTATAGACGAGAAGAGAGTCTCGACAGGAGGCTTGATCGATAATAAGACCTACACACAAGACAACTTTCTGTTTTGTTTTGATGTATTTCTTACCAGAGCACATTTTCGGTTTGGAGTCGTGAAGTTTGGAGATGGAGAGGATTCGCGCGCTCGGATGGAAGTTTTCTCTCCAAACAAACACACCGAGGGAAACTCGTCGACTGGATTATGAAACTACAAAGAAACAGCGCTCAAATAAAAGTATAATTGATGATATGTTCCACTGTGGTGTGGAAATATGATGACGATGAGCGGGAGATCCGCTAGTGCGTAATGGACACATAACGTTAACACCAGGAGGAGGATCTCAAGGTACAGGTGTGTATTACTTGTTAATGACAAACATTATAAGTCTCCGAATCGAACGATATCTTAAACCAACATCTAATCTAATATCTAAAACAAATAATATCTCAATTTAACGGTGCCCTGCTGAAAAACACAGCATATGCTGCTAATATATGTTTGATGCTGGATTCTATGCTGGTCTCTACTATTGAGACCAGCATTGAAACCAGCAAAACCAGCATCAAAACATACTTTACCAGCATATGCTATGTTTGTATTTATTTATTTATTTATTTATTTATTTATTTATTTATTTAACAGGGTGATGTGCTCTACATTAAAAACCCAAACATTTCGTCATATTACGCACAGAACCCCCGTGCATTTCTTCACCCCTGCCATTATTCTGACGTTTGTTATTGTTGTTTGTTTGCATATGAGTGGTTCTGTTATCGCGCATGTGCTCGTTAAAGGTTATAAACTCTCCATGAGACCAAAACGAGCAATATTGGAGAGCATATGATCGAGATGATTGTGCTGCAGAGGACTTTATTACTTCTGCCACCCACACACACACACACACACGCGCACACACACAGATCTGTGCTTATAAACAACAGATGATCGTGGGTAGTCATATATATTCATGCACGATTCTTCTCAACTTAAAATTGCTTAATTCTTAATGTACACAATTGTACTTTATATATATTGTATTAACCTTTTCTCACTTCCTCATTGGTGAGGTGTTTTCTGTGGGATTTTGTTTAGTTGTCGTCATTTAGACCCTGTTAGTTACTGAGGGTTTCATAAGACTCACACTGAAAACAATGAAGCAACTTAACAACAATTACTGTAATTTGTTGCAGCAAAATACACTGTATAAATGCATAGAGGTAAAGTTGGTTTTATATTCGGATATTCAGACGTTCTTCTTAATAATATAATTTCAGAAAAGTATTCTTTGCAAATTCTAAATAGGGAAATCATATTAGCAGCCAATAATTATCAAAGTACAACATTGTTCACAGTCAATTAGATAGTGTTAAAGTGTTTTGAAGTCATACTTGCATGCTTACTATATAGAGACTTCTAAATGAACGAATGTGCGAATATAAAACCAACTTTACCTCTATTATAAATGCAGGGTTCCACACAATTCCTTCATGTTGTCCAAACACAAATCGATAAAATAAACGTAATCATTTTTACAAATTTGAGTGTATCGATTATCGAACATAAAAAAATTAAGTTCTCCCCAAAAAAATGTAATAATTGTCAAAGTCAAAGTCAGATTTATTGTCAATTGAACCACATGTACAGGACCTACAGAGAATCGAAATTCCGTTACTCTCAGACCCTAGGTGCCTAACATATAATATTAATACAAAAAGTAGAGTTTTAGAAAGAATTTACAATAAATAAAATTATACATAAAATGTAATGTAAAAATATACATAAAGTGTAATATAAAAATACAATAAAATGTAATATTAAAATATAATAAAATGTCATATAAAATATAATAAAATGTAAAATCAAAATATACATAAAATGTAATATAACAATATAATAAAATGTAATATAAAAATATAATAAAATGTAATATTAAAATACAATAAAATGTAATATTGAAATATAATAAAATGTCATATAAAATATAATAAAATGTAAAATCAAAATATACATAAAATGTAATATAACAATATAATAAAATGTAATATAAAAATATAATAAAATGTAATATAAAAATATAATAAAATGTAATATAAAAATATAATAAAATGTAATACATTCATTCATTCATTTTCTTGTCGGCTTTGTCCCTTGCGGGGTCGCCACAGTGGAATGAACCGCCAACTTATCCAGCACGATTTTACTCAGCGGATGCCCTTCCAGCCGCAACCCATCTCTGGGAACTTCCACACACACATTCACACTCATACACTATGGACAATTTAGCTTACCTAATTCAACTGTACCGCATGTCTTTGGACTGTGGGGGAAACCGGAGCACCCGGAGGAAACCCACGCAAACGCAGGGAGAACATGCAAACTCCACACAGAAACGCCAACTGACCCAGCCCAGCCGAGGTTCGAACTTGCGACCCAGCGACGTTCTTGCTGTGAGGCAACAGCACTACCTACTGCGCCACTGCGTTGCCTAAAATGTAATATAAAAATATAATAAAATGTAATATAAAAATATAATAAAATGTAATATCAAAATATAATAAAATGTAATATCAAAATATACATAACATGTAATATAAAAATATACATAAAATGTAATATAAAAATATAATAAAATGTAATATAAAAATATAATAAAATGTAATATCAAAATATACATAACATGTAATATAAAAATATAATAAAATGTAATATCAAAATATAATAAAATGTAATATAAAAATATAATAAAATGTAATATCAAAATATACATAACATGTAATATAAAAATATAATAAAATGTAATATAAAAATATAATAAAATGTAATATCAAAATATACATAACATGTAATATAAAAATATAATAAAATGTAATATCAAAATATACATAACATTCATTCATTCATTCATTTTCTTGTCGGCTTTGTCCCTTGCGGGGTCGCCACAGCGGAATGAACCGCCAACTTATCCAGCACAATTTTACGCAGCGGATGCCCTTCCAGCCGCAACCCATCTCTGGGAACATATACATAACATGTAATATAAAAATATACATAAAATGTAATATAAAAATATAATAAAATGTAATATAAAAATATAATAAAATGTAATATAAAAATATACATAAAATGTAATATAAAAATATACATAAAATGTAATATAAAAATATAATAAAATGTAATATAAAAATATAATAAAATGTAATATAAAAATATAATAAAATGTAATCTAAAAATATAATAAAATGTAATATAAAAATATAGTAAAATGTAATATAAAAATATACATAAAATGTAATGTAAAAATATACATAAAATGTAATATAAAAATATAATAAAATGTAATATAAAAATATAATAAAATGTAATATAAAAATATAATAAAATGTAATATAAAAATATAATAAAATGTAATATAAAAATATAATAAAATGTAATATAAAATATACTTAAAAAATAAAAAATTGTAAACACTACAATTACACTTAAGGGCATATGACAATGAGTGCAAACCAGAGTTGTGCAGATGTAAAACAGTAAATAGTGCAAAAAGGCTTGTAAACATGATAATTGTAATAAAGTGACAGTGTCATAATATATAAGGAGGTAGTACAATGTGACTAACTAGCAGTCCAGTGTTACATAAAGTGACAATTCATTAAATAAGTAGTTTGAACTAGCAGCAAAAGTAAGTGTATTTTGTTTTTTCTCAAAGTATTATTTAACTTTGGGTCAAACATCACAATTTAATTTAATCTAAATCAAAAATATTTATTGTCATCAAGAAAAAAATTACAGTGGCTCAGTGGTTAGCACTGTGGCCTCACAGCAAGAAGGTCGCTGGTTCGAGTCCCGGCTGGGCCAGTTGGCATTTCTGTGTGGAGTTTGCATGTTCTCCATGTGTTGGTGTGGGCTTCCTCTAGGTGCTCCAGTTTTCCCCAAACACATGCGCTAAAGGTAAATTGGACGAACTAAATTGTCCATAGTGTATGCGTGTGTGTGTGTGAATTAGTGTGTATGAGTGTTTCCCAGTGCTGGTTGTGGCTGGAACTGCATACGCTGTGTAAAACATATGCTGGAATAGTTGGTGGTTCACTCCGCTGTGGCGACCTCTGAAAATAGAGACTAAGCCGATGGAAAATGAATGAATGAAGAAAGATATTTTTGACCGTAGTATAGAGACACTAATTATTATTATTATTCATTTATTCATTCATTCATTTTCTTTTCGGCTTAGTCCCTTTATTAATCTGGGGTCGCCACAGCGGAATGAACCGCCAACTTATCCAGCATATGTTTTACGCAGCGGATGCCCTTCCAGCCGCAACCCATCACTGGGAAACACCCATACACACTAATTCACAACACACTCACACACTATGGTCAATTTTAACATTCACCTGTACCGCATGTGTTTGGACTGTGGGGGAAACCGGAGCACCCGGAAGAAACCCACGTGAACACGGGGAGAACATGCAAACTCCACACAGAAATACCAAATGCCCCAGCCGAGGTTTGAACTAGCAAGCTTCTTGCTGTGAGGCGACAGTGCTAACCACTGAGCCACCGTGAAAAATACAAAGGTAAAATATAGTTTTTATAGACCATGAATTAAGTTAATTACTTTGGTTCAACTTAAAATCCAAGTAAAGTCATATTTTGGGCTAAACTATAATACATACATATAACGTGTACACTTACGCATACCTGTAATAATACGTACTGTATATTTTATTGTCAGTAATGAGTAGGCCCACACGGAATCTGCGCGCGCAGAATTCCGCAGATTTTCAGCAGATTTTCCGCAGATTTCCGCAGATTTTTAGCCCATCATTAATTCTGTTTATTTACTTAAAGTTAACTATTTACAGTTAATCTAATTGGATTGGCATTTTAAACATTAAATAAAAGTTAAAAAGATATATATTTTTTATTTAACATATTAAGGTTTTAGTTATGATACTCCCAAAATAATTCCGCAGAAATCCGCAGATTTTTACCAAAATTCTCCACAGAAATAGCAAAAAACGTCCGCAGATTCCGTCTGGCCCTGGTAATGAGGTAAAGCATCTGCTGGTGCTTTCAGTAAGGCTATAAATGTGACGCAAAATGATAATCAAACTTACATTAGAAATACATCAATACTAAATAGCAGTACATTTTTTCATGTGGTCACAAGACATAAAATCCGCTGGTTGAAAGTAAAATATTCCTTTGCTTTTAATGCTAAGTTTTTTTAATTTCTCCTAGGTGGGAATTTTGCATTAAGGCAAAATGAATAAAACAGGTTAAAATCAGAAAACATTTCTTTTTCACTTAATCCAATAATAAAATGTACTTTGAATGAAAGACCCAGTCGTTTCACTTTTTCAGTGTAGAAAGCTCATTGTGAAGTTTCTCGCTGTCATGCCTAGAAGCAGCCCTGAGAAAAATGTTTCAGTACTGCAAGGCCAAAGCAGCGCCACTCGGCTTTTGTGAAATCCTGTAACCTTTAAGGTTGTCAAAAGTATTGAGTTTGGTACTAATCAGTACTGAAATTTAAGAAATGTCCATTTTCTTCTAACGTGCGCTGTTGAGCATGTTCTTAAACACCGCTGATTGGCTGTTGTGTTCACATGCTCAACAGAAATGACTGCCATTGGCTGTGAAGGTCATCGGTTCACAGATGTTTACCGGATGCAAACGCAGATACACAAACACTGGAGCGTTTCGAAGCCACGTCGATATATATCAGTGGATCGTTCATATGTCAGCTCATAGACAGACCAGCTGATCTACACAAATTTTTGATATATATTACTGAGCAAGAGTTATTTATTAATTTACAAAGAGCAAACTCATCAGTGTCGTAAAGCAGTACTTGCTACAGCAATCCACATGTAAAACATTTTTTAGATGATTTTAAGAGTTTAAATTGAAATCAAATTCCACTAATCTTCCCATACTACTTTAGAATTTGGCATCTACTTTACAAATATTGTCAAAAGTATGGAAAAATACAGTTCATATTACCCAAAACATATAGGGGGCGTTCTTGTATGGCCATCAATGGAAACTGGATGTCACCTGATGGTCATGTCTGGTACTGCGGCCAGACAAAAAATTACTGAAAGCCTGTTGTTTGAGATATCAACTTCAAATTTTGAATATTTAGCTTTTGTCTGTTAATTATATGCTAAAACAGGTTTATATAATATAATAAAATATACATTTATTGTTTTAATATTTTCATAAAAATAAAGGCACATAACTTTTGTTTTGTTTAACCTTTTAAACTTTTTAACTTCAGCTACAATCTGACGTCTGTCTTCTTTAAATCTATGCATCAAACTGTTGAATTTTGGCTATCATCTTCATGTCTATGTTCAAAAAGTGGAGGCAACAGTTAAGTCGTTGGGCTCTATTTTAACGATCTAGATGCAAAGGCTAAAGCTCATGGCGCAAAAGCATTAAGGGTGTGTCCGAATCCACTTTTGCTATTTTAAGGACGGAAAAATACGCTCTGCGCCCGCTGCATGGACTAACAGGGTTGTGCTTATTCTCTTAATGAGTTATGGGTGTGTTTTGAGAATAAACCAATCAGAGTCTCATCTCCGATTCCCTTTAAGAGTCAGTGGCGTCGCGCATTTGCTATTTACATGGCGGATTTTGTAAGTGGAAAACGCTTCACTAGTGAGAAAACAGTTAAACAGAGCATCTGCAGCGCAAGGATGGCCTTTCTCTTTTTCTCTTTCGTGGAAAAGGAAACGGTGTTGTACGCTCCACAGAAGACATCCATTAGCCTAAATAATTAATTTCATTTAAGCGCAAAGATTTATTTCAAGACTATTTCTAAATTTAGCTCTAATTTCCAGCAAACGAATAAATGAACAATAATAACGAAGTGTGGTCAAAACACTGAGTTATATGGACAGGTTAACAAATCTAAACTTGTTTTTAATAAAACAAATATAAATATGCATATAATAAATAATACTGCTAATAATAATAACATTATACAAATGCAAATTGTCATGAATAAACTAAAAAAAGCCCCCTGAGGTGAAGAAGGCATGGAAGCAGTGGTTTTTATAAATATGTAGAAAATAATCATTTTTGTAACATTTTAATCCTTTAATTCTTTTACATATGTAAAGATATTTGCGTGTTGCTGTACATCCTGCATGTTTTAAGCAATGCACACAACTAACGCACTCTGCACTGGACTTTAGACCTGCTTTCATCTGGTCTATTGCACAGTCTATTTTAGTTCCCCAAAATAGTAATGCACCAACAATGCCCCATAACACACCTCTCTTCTAGACCGGAACACCCATGAGTCCACAAAGTGGCGCAAATAGATTTGCCATTTAAACAACGTGGCGGAAAACGGAAAATTAAGGTTGCGCTGGTCTGAAAATAGCAACACATTGGGGCAAACACATCTTGCACCTTATTGGAGAGGAGTCTGGATACAGACCTGATGTTGTAATAAGGGTTGAGACGCTTCAACGGAGTGAGGATCCTTATGCAGGTCTTTATTAGAATTGTCAGGTAAGCAGTGGTCAAAACAGGAACAATCAGATGTATTAGGGCAATCCAGAGTCGTAGTCGTTATATCAGGCAGAAGGTCACCAGGCAGGCGGCACACAGGAATAATCAAAACAAAACAAAGCAAAGGTCTAAACACAGGAAAGCAAGGCTAGGAGAAACGCGTCGTAATGTTCACTTATACAGGATACAAGACTCAGCCACATTGTGTGTTTGTGAGGTGTACTTAAAGTCCATGTAATCAGTGTACGAGTGGCTTCAGCTGTGGGTGTAATCAAAGGTGACCGGGATCAGGTGTGTGCGTGTGGCATGACTGAATATGTAGTCCATGAGCGGGCGGATTTGTAGTCCATATGAATGTGTGTGTTTACCAGCGATCTCTGGCTGTGATCGCTGGTGATCGTGACAGGTGTAGTGCAACCTGAGCTGCATCCAATGCTTTTTAATGCACTCACCTAACCCCACCCCTAACCCTACCTGTCACAGTGACGTCACTCACTCCATTGAGTGCATTGTGTCTGACATTGCATCGCTGAGTGATGCAATCTCAGCTTGCATCATAAAGGCTGCATCCAGATACTATTGCCTTATTGCGCCGGGTGTATGATAGGGCCCGTTAAAAATGATTCGAGAAGAAGATCCACTGTAAACACTTTATTAAGAGTTCAGTAAGCGTTTCATTACAGCATAGTCATTGTAAAGTTCAGACATTACAATGCACAGCACAGCCTCATTTGGATGGAAGCAGTGGACATGACATTTAATGTTGGGTTTAATTGTGAAGGCATTTGTAGCTCCGCCCTCTTTTGAAAAGAGCACAATCTCATTTGAATTTAAAGCGACAGTCACCATAACACCACAATTAGGATCAAAGCCTAAAAGGGTCAGTTTCAGAGAGTTAGAAAACATTATTTGTGTGGTATTTTAAGCTGAAACTTCACACACACACTCTCTAGAGACATCAGAGACTTATTTTACATCTTGTAAAAAGGGGCGTAACAGGTCCCCTTTAAATGTGAAACACATTCAATTGCACGAGCAACAGTTGGACCACTCTCGAATCCAGCATTTTGATATTGGATAATTATCCCACTACTGGTTTTTTCATCTGATTCTCAGTCACAGAAGTCAGCGGGGGGCTTTTGGCCTGGTCTCTCAGCGGGTGAGTGTTAACAGGTTTAGTGTTTCCTCAGTGAAGCACTTTTTCTGTCTGCCTTTATGTTTTGCACACACTCAAAAAAAAAATACTGGGCTGTCACAATCCAACATTAGCTATGTTTCCATCAAATATGAACTATGATTATGCATAAATCGATGTTTCAAACAAATATCTGGAGGAGCATGTACAGATTTTTTGACAAGGCTATTTCATCAATGACAATCATTCTATCATCCAATGAGCATAAGACCAAACCCTATAAATATTCAAGCATGTCCTATGTGTTGTTATATTATTATATTATATTATTTGCTAATTAATAACCTCCTTATGTGGACTCTGAATCTGTCTCATATCAGAATCTGCTACTGTCCACCGGAGGTCGCATTTCGGTCACGGATGCATGCTTTGAGAGTCTTCCTGACTGAATGAATCAAATACTCTGTTTTCCACCAAGGCAACCCGGGCTGCTGAAATATAATTGGCTAAACTGGCATTGGGCGGGTTAAATGACCAAAACAAAGACAGCCGTTCCGGCACTTAACGCACATTTTCAAAGCAGAATATCTGACTTCAGCATTGTTTTCAAATAAACAAGTAAGTTCACTTAGCATGTTTCTTAAATATCTGCGAACATAATATGGCATTTTATGCTTTAGAAGAGTCTAAAACTTACATACAGCACCTTTAAAATGTCTCCACGATCTGCTTTTGACGGAATATCGTAGTATCATGCGCATTGTTCCCGTTGCAATCCTGGCACCTCTGTCTCAGTATCAGCTATTGTACACTACATTAGGGCTGCAACAACAAATTGATTAAAATCGATTACTAAAAGCGTTGGCAATGAATTTCATAATCGATTCATTGTGTCGCGCGACGCAGAGACGTTTATTAAAAAAAAACTTTAGTTGACAGAGTGAACGCACATTTCGTCTCGTTTCCAGTCTAAACAGGTGCGGACTGGCCTGACGGTCTATCTGGCCTGCCCTAACCCTAACCCTAAGGACAACATGTGTGTGCACTTTCTAAAGATTTTAGTTCTGTTTTTGAATAAAGGGTTGGGAATACCCCCCCCCCCCCCCCGATTAATCGATTGATCGAAAAAATAATCGACAGATTAATCGATTATTAAAATAATCGTTAGTTGCAGCTCTACACCACACCATGAATTCAGCTCAAATAGTAACTCAGTAAGATGTAAAAGTAAGTCTCTGGTGTCTAGAGTGTGTGTGTGTGAGGTTTTAGCACAAAACACCACACAAATAATGTTTTACAACTCTCTGAAACTGACCCTTTTAGGCTTTGATCCTAATAGTGGTGTTTTGGTGACTGTCGCTTTAAATTCAAATAAGATTGTGCTCTTTTTAGATGAGGGCGGAGCTACAAATGTCTGTGCCTCACCATAGCGGCAGATTAAAAACAGGACTAACGTCATATGCTAATGAGGGAGAGATGGTCACTAGTGGGCGGGGATTTCCCCCTCTGATGACACGTACAAAGAGAGAATGTCAATCAAAGTGTTTCTGCAGACTGTTTTTATCAAGTGTGATTATAAAAAATATATATTATTATATATTATATATATATATATATATATATATATATATATATATATATATATATATATATATATATATATATATATATATATATATATATTATATTCACACACTGCTGCCACACAACTGTGCTTAAACCTTTTATAAAAGTGATTTTTGCATAATAGGATGGTTTAAAGCAGGGGTGTCCTGTAGAGTTTAGCTCCAACCCTAATCGAACACACCTGAACCAGCTATCAAGTTGAAGCTAAACTTAGCAGGACACCGGCCCTCCAGGACCTAGTTTGAACACTCCTGGTTTAAAGGATAATTCACAGTTCCAGACTATAGCAGACAGCAGATGACTGCTGGCTATGATCTCATAATGTGCGCTTTTGTTCTGGTGTTTGTTTACATAATCACCACCTCGTCTATCATGAAGCTTCCTGAAATGTTTTATTTTCACAGCTTTGTAAGCTTTTAGTTGAACAGCATCTTTGTGTATGTACAGTGTTGCATTACCCGCCTTCTGCCATACATCAGCAGCCATTGTTGACTTTGCATGCTTTGTCCTTGATCGATAAATAGTTCAGACAGGGTCTTAGTGTTGATTTGTGTTTTATTCAGATAGTCAAATTCTGACTTTTGAGGATACAGTTTATTATTTACCCAACAAATGACAGTGGAGGTGGCACGGTGGCTCAGTGGTTAACACCGTAAGAAGATCACTAGTTCGAGCCCTGGCTGGGTCAGTTGGCATTTCTGTGTGGAGTTTGCATGTTCTCCCCGTGTTGGCGTAGGTTTCCTCCGGGTTCTCCGGTTTCCCCACAGTCCAAACACATGTGCTACAGGGGAATTGGATGAACTAAATTAGCCGTAGTGTATGAGTGTGTTGTGAATGAGTATGTATGGATGTTTCCCAATACTGGGTTGCAGCTGGAAGGGCATCTGCAGTGTAAAACATATGCTGGAATAGTTGGCGGTTCATTCCACTGTGGCGACCTCTGTTTAATAAGGGAATAAGCCAAATGAATGAATGAATGAATGAAAATCAAATTCATTTCAAGTTTTAATTGAAACATTTATTTTCAGGTTGCTTTTTTGTAGCTCAGCAATAAAACAAGCAAACAAAAATGTTATGTCAATTTAGTATTGACGATCTTATTTAAAGGAATTCGCCCCAACCCTCTCCATCATTCCCACTCTCTTGTCAGATGGGATGTTAGGCCAAATTAAATGTTACAGTGGGCCAACTTTGGCCCGTGGGCCCTACTTTGGGCATCTCTGCCGTAGACTCTTCTGTCTGGCTGGGTTTGACGGATTCACCTTCAACCTCTGTGATCTCATTAGTCCCGCTGTGTTTACAATCAGCCTTAATTTTAGGCATCACTTCCTCTGACTGATTAGTCAATCAGAAATGACCGCTAGACCAAATCTTTCCTCTTATGCCTGTAAACAATTTTAGCTGTTTCATCTGAGAGATATGTGGCCAAACAGAGAACATAATTACCTTTTTCAGCTTGAATACAAATATAAATATTTAACAGCATGGGCTGGAAAAATAAACAATCTACAGGCGCAGGTGGCGAGTACCACTCTGAGCATGAAAGCCAATCTATTGTGCTACAGATGTTAATGCTTTAATAAAGAAAGGTACATTGAAAGCAAGCTAAGGTAAATCAGATATTTAGCAGGGGTTTTTTTCTGAGACACAAAGCACTTTCCTGTCACCTGCTGCATCTTGTTAGATGTCTAGATTTATGGTGTTATGTCTCGGACAGGTACAGTGCTAAATAAATGGGCTGTAAAACAGATTCTTTTTAAAATGTGCATGTTGTAAAATAAATAAAAAGAGTGTTCATTCAATTTTTTCACCTTCCTTTCACTTTCAGTTTTTACGGGTGAAAATGGGAAAAATAAAAAGCTAGCATATGACAGCAGAGCAGGACAGAACCTTCCAGGAGCATGACAGAAAAACACTGTCAATGTCTGTCTGTGGCATTTGTGTGTGGGAGCATGACATTGTGACCACAAGTGGGACAAAATATGATTTCATTTTTATCTTCTTTTTTTTTTTGCAGGAAACTGGAATCAATCTTATGGTTTGCCAACAAATGTTGTCACTTGATGTTATTGAATAAAATGTAACTGGTGTGACGGCATGAATTGAATCAGGCTTGATGTGACTGATTATGTTTTATATGTGCTTCAAAATGCTTAACTTAAATATAATTAAAAATGAATACCCTAAATGAAAGTTAGTTCCTCTTCAGATCGGGAACTTCGACATGTGTCTAGGAGAGACACTAACGGGAGGCGCTAAATGACCAGTCACTCTGAAGAGTAAAGCAGCAGTCACACTAGAGTTTGAGCTTGCGAAATTCTGTCGTACGGCGCTGCGAAAGGGAGCGGGATTAAACAAGATGAATAGGCATTTAAAAAGCGAGCGATTGCTCCATGTTTTAAATTTCTGTTCAGAGAGGTCATGTTTTGATCCTGGATTGGTCTCACGCAGTCAAGTGATGCGATTTCGCAGGTCAGAGTTCACCAAGCTTGAACTTTGCACCGCAGCAAAATGCGAAACTCGACACATGACCCTGCGTTTGCGGTCTGGCGCATTACCGTGCGTATGAATGGAAGTCTATGGAGAGGAAAGCCCAGTGTGACTGCGGCTTCAGAAAATGAGCCAATAAATGGCTGAGTTGGCAGAGCTCAGCTCCACAGGTGCTGGGGATGAGTTATTAGTTGAGTATATTGACCTTATTCTTCAAAGCGGAAGTGTTCTCATTTGTATGATTGTTTTAGAACTTCCAATTCAGCTGCCTATGGGAGAAATGACTAGGAATAATAAACGGCAGAAAACGGTCAAACTGCTCGCTCTACAAATCAAGTGTGTTCATGACTATACAGACAAAACTGAATAATATAATAAGAAAATATCAGTTTGGGCGACGCAGTGGCGCAGTAGGTAGTGCTGTTGCCTCACAACAAGAAGGTCGCTGCTTCGAGCCTCGGCTGGGTCAGTTGGCATTTCTGTGTGGAGTTTGCATGTTCTCCCTGCGTTCGCGTGGGTTTCCTCCGGGTGCTTCGGTTTCCCCCACAGTCCAAAGACATGTGCTATAGGTGAATTGGGTAGGCTAAATCGTCCGTAGTGTATGAGTGTGTATGGATGTTTCCCAGAGATGTGTTGTGGATGGAAGGGCATCCTCTGCATAAAACATGTGCTGGATAAGTTGGCGGTTCATTCCGCTGTGGCGACCCCAGGTTAATAAAGGGACTAAGCCGAAAAGAAAATGAATGAATGAATATCAGTTTGCAACATCAAGCAGCATAACGAGCTGTTTTTAACATGAATGGAAGTGAATGAGACCGGAAATCTCGAGCCTAAGAGATTCAAATGACTGCGCCCATTCATATGTGAAGAATAAGGTCAATAACCAGCCCTAGCAGCAGAGTACTTACGTCGCGGTCACACTAGAGTTTAACCATACAAAATCGTACGGTGCTGCGAAAAGTGGTGGGATTAAACAAGATGATTAGACATTTAAAAAGCGAATGATTAGTTCATATTTTACATTTCTGTCCAGAGGTCAAGTTTTAATCTTCGATTGGTCTCACACAGGCACGTGATGCCATTTCGCAGGTCAGAGTTCACCAAGCTTGATAAGGCAGCAAACTGCAAAACTTGTGTTTCTGGTCTGTTGCAATTGCTTGCATGCGTCTGAATGGAAGTCTATGGGGCGAAAAGTGTAGTGTGACCGCGGCTTTAGACTTTTTGCTTCACCTGTGGCTTCAAGACCTGCTCCACCTCTGCAGCCCTTTCCACCAGCTAAGCAGCAGCGCCGAGACCCCCGCAGGCAGCTGAAGCCATTAAGGCTGTTAAATGGACCGCAAAGCAACCCTGAGACGGGCCACCTGGACAACAACAGCAACAGCAACATCCAGCTGCCAGCTGAATGGCCAGAGGAACCCAATTTTTCAAAAAAAGAGCAATTTCCTTCTCTCTGGGTGTGCAAGTCCGAGCATTGCCAGTCTGGGATGCACCGCCTTTTGATCTGAAGGGGAATATTCAGGTTATGTCTAGGGCTGCACGATTCTGGCTAAAAAGAGAATCATGTTTTTTTTTTTTTTGCTTAAAATCAAGATCACAATTTTCTCACGATTTTGTAGATGTTAAATAAAGGTTAATATGTGCAGCCTATTATTATTGTTGTTTCTCAAACATATGGTAAAACAACAATAATAATATTAGGCTTATGTGTAGGTCTACTCTTGGTTAAAATGCTACATTTTGTATAGACTTTAAATGTGTCCTGTTTGATAATTCACAGTAAAGTGAAAACAACTATTCATTGTTTGAAACATTTGCTTGTCATTTGTCATTGACAACATTATTAGACCATTTCACTGGTAAAAAGAGACATTTGTCAGATTCCCTCCTGCTTTATATTCAACGTTATATAGGCTACAGTAGTTCCCCCACGTTCCCCGAAGGAGGGAATGGAGACATGTGTCTCCGCTGCCACAGCAGCTGACCCTCCAGCTGATGGATGAGTGTTCAGATTCTTCAGCGGCTAAAAGTCTAAGCACTCTCCTGCTAAGGCTGATTATATACTCTACCAATGACTAATCACCAGCACCTGCGGAGCTGTGTCTGCCAACTCATAGGCATTCATTGGCCTGTTTTCTTACTCTTTAGAGTGATTGGTCATCTAGTGTACTCCATTAGTGTCTCTCCTAGACACACGTCTCAGTTCCCTCCTTCAGGGAACGTGGGATACCAGGACGTTTTATATTTTGGCCATTTTTGGAGGACAATTTAGGCGGTTTTCATGAAAATTATTTGCTACTTTTGGGGCTTTTCCACTGGATGGACCTAAATGTTTTTTAGTAGCGACTTGAGTGAGGTTCCAAGCAACCCAATCCTATTACCAAATATCACCGGTTAGTCTGAGAGATTTGTTTCTAACAGTGTTATTAAATACCCACCCTGGGTATGCCCGAACTCGTCTGAACTCGAAAGTAATGCAGGGTTGGGCCTGGTTAGTACTTGGATGGGGGCGACGTGGTGGCGCAGTAGGTAGTGCTGTCACCACACAGCAAGAAGTTCGCTGGTTCGAGCCTCGGCTGGGTCAGTTGGCGTTTCTGTGTGGAGTTTGCATGTTCTCCCCATGTTGGTGTGGGTTTCCACCGGGTGCTCCGGTTTCCCCCACAAGTCCAAAGACATGTGGTATAGGTGAATTGGGTAAGCTAAAATTGTCCGTAGTGTATGTGTGCGAATGAGAGTGTATGGATGTTTCTCAGTGATGGGTCGCAGCTGAAAGGGCATCCGCTGCGTAAAACATGTGCTGGATAAGTTGGCGGTTCATTCCGCTGTGGCGACCCCAGATTAATAAAGGGACTAAGCCAAAAAGAGAATGAATGAATGAAGACACCAAGACATTTAAAGAGTCAGCAGCAGTGCTTTGAGAAGATGTGTGGTGCATACAGAGAGGAGAGAGTGTGTCCTACGTGTGGTTTGTCAAGCCCACTTACCTGTGTGACACACTCAGAATTGTAGAATTGTCGTGGATGATTAAATTATTAATATTTCTGAAATAAATGAGTCTTCCGATATTCTTGGAAAAAGGATTCAGGGAAAAGATTAAATTGTTTTTTGACCTGCCTTTCTGAGTACCTGCTGTCTGCCGAACAAGTCCCATAAGAGCACATTTTAACCATTATTCATGTTAATCACTAATGTTACTCTATTATGACTGGCTGGATCACCTGTCAATCAAACAGCCACAAAGTGTCAGTTAAATTGAGATGAGCTATTCTAGTGAACAGACATTTAACACGCTCCCTCTACTGGCCCAGCCGGGACTCGAACCAGCAACATTCTTGCTGTGAGGTGACAGTGCTAACCACGGCCCTAATTTCAATAATAAAGGTCTTAAAAAAAGTCTTAAATTTAACTTGTTAAAACCTGCAGAAACCCTGGTCATGAGCTGGAGAAAGAGTTAATACAGTTGAAACCAGAAGTTTACATACACTCTAAAAAAAGGAACATAACCATTTTTTTAAAAAAATGTCTGATGATAAATCATACTAAACATTTACTTTCGTTTCCATTTTGCTAAATGCCAGAATAATGAAAGAAAAAAAAAATTGAGAATTTTTTATTAATTTCTAGACAGTCAAAAGTTTACCCACATTTTCTTGGTATTTCTTTAGCTTTGCTTTTAAACTGTATAACTTTGGTCAAATGTTTTGGGTCTCCTTCCACAAGCTTCTCACAATAGTTTGAAGGAATTTTGGCCCATTTCTCCTGACAGAATTGGTGTAACTGAGTCAGATTTGTAGGCTGTCTTGCTCGCAAAAGCTTTTTCAACTCTGCCCACAAATCTTCTATTGGATTGAAATCAGGGCTTTGTGATGGCCACTCCAAAACATTCACTCTGTTGTCCTTAAAGCATATTTTTACTAATTTGGCAGTATGCTTAGGGTCATTGTCTGTTTGGAAGACCCATTTGTGGCCAAGTTTTAATTTCCTGGCTGATGTCTTGAGATGTTGCTTCAGTATTTCTACATAATGTTCTTTCTTCATGATGCCATCTATGCTGTGAAGTGGACCAGTCCCTCCTGCAGCAAAACAGCCCCACAACATGATGCTGCCACCCCATACTTCACAGATGGGATGGTGTTCCTAGGCTTGTAAGCTTTCCCCTTTGTCCTCCAAATGTAACACTGGTCATTATGGCCAACAGTTCAATCTTAGTTCCATCAGACCACAGGACATGTCTCCAAAAATTTGTCTTTTTCCCAGTGTCATTTAGCAAATTGTAATCTGGCTTTTTTGTTGATCCTGGCTTGTTGATTTTCCCATGTTGTCACGCAAGGAAGCAGTGTGTTTGAGGTTTTCCTTAAATACTATTCTACAGTTGTGCCTCCAATTAACTCAAATGTTGTCAATTAGCCAATCAGAAACCTTCAAAACCTTGCCACCATCATCTGAGCTTTTTCAGAGGCATAATAATCTTATTGTATGTAAACTTGACTTTCAACAAAAGTTTCAAGATAAAAATTTCTCAAACAATATCTCTCTCATTATTCTGCTATTAAGCATAACATAAGCAAATGTGATACTTTACCTAAAAGAGAAAAAGTTTAGTCACATTAACATCTGACTTTTTTAAATGGTGATGTGCCATTTTATACAGTGTATGAAAACTTTTGGCTTCAACTGTATGTCCTAGTTTTGATGGAATCGTCTGTGTACTGTTTCTGTTGTGTCTGCATACTTGACTGGCCTTGGCTGCCAAAATCATGTCTTGTACATAAACAGTCATTCTTGGCTAACGCTTCAGTGTTTTATTTATAGAATCAAACTTTCAGAGGATCATTGAATCATTCATTTCAAACTAGGATTTACAGTTCACATAGAAATCTAAGATGTGGCCTTAAATGCAAATTACATTTATGACACTAGTTTATATTTAGATTGCACGGATGAAAAAAGGTCATATATGTATTATATTTTGAAATATTGCAAAAATGGCAGCTTACATATATATTTGTACAATCATTTGAATTACAAATATGTAAATATACAGTGCTCAGCATAATTGAGTACACCCCATTTTGAAAATGAATATTTTAATCCATTTCTCTGGGCTGTTCATTCCGCTGTGGCGACCCCAGAATAATAATGGGACTAAGCCGAAAAGAAAATGAATGTGAAGAGCGGTGTGTGGGGGCAGGTGTCATGGACAAAAGTGAAGAGCGGTGTGTGGGGGGGGAGGTGTCATGGACGAAAGTGAAGAGCGGTGTGTGGGGGGAGGTGTCATGGACGAAAGTGAAGAGCGGTGTGTGGGGGGAGGTGTCATGGACAAAAGTAAAGAGCGGTGTGTGGGGGGAGGTGTCATGGACGAAAGTGAAGAGCGGTGTGTGGGGGGAGGTGTCACGGACGAAAGTGAAGAGCGGTGTGTGGGGGGAGGTGTCACGGACGAAAGTGAAGAGCGGTGTGGTGGGGGGAGGTGTGACAGACAAAAGTGAAGAGCGGTGTGTGGGGGAGGTGTCACGGACGAAAGTGAAGAGCGGTGTGTGTGGGGGAGGTGTGACAGACAAAAGTGAAGAGCGGTGTGTGGGGGAGGTGTCACGGACGAAAGTGAAGAGCGGTGTGTGGGGGAGGTGTCACGGACGAAAGTGAAGAGCGGTGGTGTGGGGGGAGGTGTGACAGACGAAAGTGAAGAGCGGTGTGTGGGGGAGGTGTCACGGACTAAAGTGAAGAACGGTGTGTGGGGGAGGTGTCATGGACGAAAGTGAAGAGCGGTGTGTGGGGGGAGGTGTGACAGACGAAAGTGAAGAGCGGTGTGTGGGGGAGGTGTCACGGACAAAAGTGAAGAGTGGTGTGTGGGGGGAGGTGTCACGGACGAAAGGGAAGAGCGGTGTGTGGGGGGAGGTGTGACAGACGAAAGTGAAGAGCGGTGTGTGGGGGAGGTGTCACGGACAAAAGTGAAGAGTGGTGTGTGTGGGGGAGGTGTCACGGACGAAAGTGAAGAGCGGTGTGTGGGGGCAGGTGTCATGGACGAAAGTGAAGAGCGGTGTGTGGGGGGAGGTGTGACAGACGAAAGTGAAGAGCGGTGTGTGGGGGAGGTGTCACGGACGAAAGTGAAGAGCGGTGTGTGGAGGCGGGTGTCACGGACGAAAGTGAAGAGCGGTGTGTGGGGGGAGGTGTCACGGACGAAAGTGAACAGCAGTATGTGGGGGAGGTGTCACGGACGAAAGTGAAGAGCGGTGTGTGGGGGAGGAGTCAGACAAAAGTGAAGAGGGTTGGGGAGTCGCGGAAGAAAGTGAAGAGCGGGTGAGAGGGGGGTGGGGGCGTGTTCCGGCTTGTTCTGGAACAAATTAAGCCCTGATGTGATCCGAACCATGAAATTTGTGATCTGTTTAGGCATGGGATGATAACCAGTTTCAGGGTTTACCACGGTTTGGAAAAGTCAAGGTTTTAAAACCGCTAAAATGTTCTGTTATACCGTTTCTGCGATATATACATTTTTTTACATGTTGTCAATGACTTTTTTTAGGGCAATAGTATCTCCAGCAGCAAAGGACCGTTCACATCACAAGCTACTGGTCAATCCACGATTCAGCAAACATTTGAAAAATAAATCTCTTATAAACCAACATTCAAGCATGCTATAGAGCTGAACAGTGCAGTGGCTTTACTGTATATCCACAGAAAAGAAAGATATCCAAAGATGCCTTTTCAAGTTATTTTAGAGCTGTAATCACAATCCCGTGAAACAGTGATATTTCTATCCAAGGTTATCATATCATCAGAATCTTATACCAGGCCTTGCCTAGATCTGTTGCAGCACTAACATAACCCCTTGTTTCTACCTCTGTTTGCAGGCTTGTATTGCCGTAGCAATGATTGCCACAGGAGGGGTGATCACAGGCCTCGCAGCATTGAAAAGGCAAGACTCCACACGCTCTCAGTATCATCTGTCAGCCCAGAGCCCCGGCCAGGCACCTGAGAAGAAAACCACCAAGAGGAAACCTCGAGCAGACGTGGTGGTGGTGAGAGGGAAGATCCGGCTGTACTCCGCCTCAGGGTTCTTCCTGGTTTTAGGAGTGCTGATCCTCATGGCAGGAATTGCAATGGCAGTTCTGGGATACTGGCCTCACAAGGACAAGCAGAAGGCACCGCAAACCAAGATGTCCGCAAACAACACGCAGAGCATCGGCCGAGAGCAGGCCGGCTCCATCGCGCAGTTCCTGGAGCAGCACATGCATTCGGAGAAGATGAAGATGTTGGGTCCTTTCACAATGGGAATCGGGATTTTTATCTTCATCTGTGCTAATGCAATCCTACACGAGAACCGGGATCGAGAGACAAAGGTCATCCACATGAGAGACATGTACTCGACCGTTATAGACATACACAGCTTGCGAATTAAGGAGCAGAAGTGTACTAACGGAGCATATATGGGACCCTACGAGGGGGACACTAAGATCCGTACCTTTGGACTGGACAGCCAGTTTGCCACTCGGCTTGCAGCAAACACACTCATGTCCTTCTCGGGTCTGGATGGTGATGTGCGGTTCTCCCACAGGACTAGTTCTGCAGATGATGATGAAGGTTTAATGAGCGAGGCTAGAGGCGGATTTTGTTTGTTGTCGCCCACCTATAAGGACCGTTCTGAATGTATATTCGGGTTTCAGGATGATGGTCGGTGGGAGGACAGGCGCGGAGCTCTTAAAAAATGCCAAACGCGCTCCATTGTTTCCTCCTCCATCAGTGCATTCACACTGCCTGTCATTAAACTCAACAACTGTGTCATCGATGAACCAGACATTGATAGCATAACTGAGGATTTAGAGGAGAGCAGGGTGCACTCCAGACCTTCGTCAATGGAGTCGTTGACGGTCCCCGTTCCAGACATCACCAAAGCCTTCAAACCTCCAGGCGTCCAGCTTCTGCGGAGCAACTCGGCCACTGAATCTGCCAGCTCAACATCTTCCCGCTCATCCCTGTCTCCGGGATCCATCAGCGGGAGATTCCTGTCTCCTGGAGCTGCACGTAAAGACTTCGGCTCCAATAACTCCATCCACATGCTGTCTGCCCACTCCAAATCACTAGACCTGGAAAGAGGACCCACCAAGCTGACCGTCCAGCCGGAGCAACGGAAACACCCTAGCTGGCCCAGATTGGACCGTAGTAATAGTAAAGGATACACCAGACTGGAGAACAAAGAGGACCCTATGGACAGGTTAATAGTGCCCCCGGTGGATGTGAAGAAGGACTACACTAAAAAGGAGAAACTTCTTATGATCTCGAGGTCGCACAATAACTTGAGCTTTGAGCACGATGAGTTCATGAGCAGCAGTCTGAAGAGGGGCACCTCAGAGACCAGGTTTTAAAACTGAGCCAAATGTAAATCCCTCACAATCCAACGGCAATACAGGAGACTCGAAGGATTGTTCATAAGACTGTCATGAAAGCTTCATAAACATTATAGTTATTAAAGGTGCAATAGGTGATCTGCCAGAATGCTAGGGTTAGCATAATAGCTTAGAGATTGACATCCCTCCCCTGCTGACCAAAGCCACGCCTCCTTAAGTCATGAACGCGCACCTGATAGATGACGATCTGATGACGATAGACAACACAAGATCATGTCATTCACCAGTTAGAGAACTATGTAGACATGCACTTGTGTAGTTGTTGACAGGCCAGCGGGTACAGGAATTATATTTCCCCAAAACTTACATTGGGGTAAAGTTGGTTTTATATTCACACATTCAGACTTTCTCCTAATTTCAGAAAAGTATTATTTGCAAATTCTAAATAGTGAAATCTACGGTTGGGTCGATAGATGCTGAGCTGCCATCGCCAATCTTCCGCCCCGCCCCCATCACAAACCCGCTTGCGAAAATACACACTTACACCCTGTTCAGACTAATAAGTCGATCCACATCCACACTGGCGTTTCATCTAGCATTTCTGAACAGCCATCCGTCTGCTGAAATCGCACATCACGTGACACACACACAGTCATGCGCTCGTCTGAGCTCTAGAGAGCAGTGCACGTTGGACAGTTTATCAAGGATGTACCGCTGGATCGCGTCTTACTATAGTTGTAAAACATGATATTTAATTAATCTTGTCTCTATCTAACGACTCTTCAGTCTTTTGAATCTATCAGGTAACGTGTCACAGCGTCAGTACACTGCTTCAATCTTTCGCTTCATGCTTGTACTTAGTAATTTTAGCGAAAACCTCAGATACTGTTGGTTGTTTCCTGTTGGTTGTGCACCTTTTTTTACCAACCAAGTTTGTGGATGCCATTATAACGACACACTCTGCCTATTCATGCCAGAGTCGGAAAAAGTGATTGACAGGTGGTAATTTGTGTGTAACTTATCTTTATTTAGTTATGATTTGATTATGGGTAAAACAAACACCGGGTCAGGTAGTTGAAACAATAGGCTACAAATAATTATTTTTGTTATGAATTAATTAATTATTCATAAATAATTAATTCACCGTGGCCTATGAAGACGATGATGCCATTGTCCATCGCGATGTTTCACATTAGACATTGTACGATGCCAAATTGGTCGACATCGCCCAACCCTAGTGAAATCAAATAATCAGTCAATGACTATAAAATACAACATTGTTCACAGTCAATGAAACAGTGCTAATGTTGTTTTGAAGTCATTCGTACACTCTATTTCAGACTCAATATTCAAAGTAACGTGAGAGTAAGAGTGCGTCACAGGCTGTCACTGTTCAAAAATGAACAAATGTGCAAATATAAATCAAACTGCACCTCAGTACCTGTCCAAATTGAGTTGTCGGGCCGACAATTTTTAATTGGGTGGACATTTTTTAGTCTTATCAGTACTATTGGGATGTGAACAGAATTTCAACCAGCACAACAAAACATGTTTCTGAAGACAATCACCTACTGCACCTTTAAGTGTGTTCACTCAGATTTGTTATTTTAAATGCAAAGATGACATTGTTTGAGATGACTTTGTCATGACAACTTGACACTATCTAGAGTACATAACCTGTCATAAATCTGTCATAAACATGATTGCCATGAGGCCATTATAATTGTTTCATGAATATTATAACAGCATCATCAATATATATCTTGACCTCTTCTACGGGGGTACAAACAAAATTTGACATTAAAATGTAATTAAATATTAGTGATGGGTTTATAAAATAGTGACAGAGTAATGCCATTTTAATGAAAAAAATCTAAAGACAAATAAATTTTGTTCAACTGAAAATTGATCAGATAAATATTCATAGCACAATTATAATGACCTCATGACAATCATGTTTATGACAGATTTATGACAAGTTACGATGTCTTGGTATAGTCAAGTTGTCATGACAAAAACATTTCAAACAACGTCATCTTTATTGTCAAAACAATGTCATCTGTCATTTAAAATGATAAAACTGACACTTAATGACCGTTGTCATAAGCATACATAAAAGCTAATTCATATTCATGAGGCGATTATAAAGGTTTCATGACTGTCTTATGAACACCCCTTCAAGTAAATAGTTACCCACAGTTCTTGGTTCAAACTGTTGTGTTGCTTATTTCTTTTCTGTTGCTGAGTTTCAGAATGATATTTCACCATGAATTTAAAATACACAAAATAAGTCGTAATCACCATAAAAAATGAGTTGTTGGTGTAACTTAATTTAATGGCACATTTCCCCTCGTTTAAATCAGGCTTTTTTTTTTTACTTATTGTAGACAAATATACGGTGGCCGAGAGAGCTTAACGCGCTGCAATTTAAGAAAGCACATGCAATAACAAAAAACACCAGCAAATTAAGAAACGATCTTCATCAATTTGACAGACACCTGTTGCAAATTGATCACAACACAAACAACTGAAGAAACGCGCTGCAAATTGGTCACAACACAAAGGAAGAAACGCGCTGCAAATTGGTCAAAACACTCAGTTAATCATTAATTAGGCTGATAATTTACAAAAGACAACGGAATCGTGTAATCAATGTTAAAATAAACGAAAAACAACTCACCTTTCAAAGAACAGCAATCACTTCACTGAACAACAGTCACGGTACAATAACACCTCCGTTTCTCTCAGCTGGGTCCGTCATGTTTTTGGGTCCTCTTGAAACATTTCCGTTGTGTTATGTGGATGTTTGCAAGTGTTTTGACCAATTTGCAGCGCGTTTCTTCAGTTGTTTGTGTTGAGATCAATTTGCAACAGGTGTCTGTCAAATTGATGAAGATCGTTTCTTAATTTGCTGGTGTTTTTTGTTATTGCATGTGCTTTCCTAAATTGCAGCGCGTTAAGCTCTCTCGGCCACCGTACAAATAGGACCCAATAGCAAAATTAATTTTGAACCAATGATGTCAAATCACTTTCATTTCAATAACCTTTTTATTTAAATAAACACAGTTTACACACAGTTTACTCCCGTGGAGCCAATTAGTCGCAATCACTTCATTTAGAAAAACACCATTTTCTGTTAATTACTACAATTCAAACTTAACAACTTTAAAGGGGACCTATTATGCCCCTTTTTACAAGATGTAAAATAAGTCTCTGAGCAGCAGATTCGAAACAGGACTAACGTTTTCTGTGTGAAAAGTGTAAATGTGTGTGTCAGTGTGTCAGAATGCATCAATCTACGGCGACTCCTGCCGCTGTTCATTTGTGCTTCATCTAAAACTCCACATTTATAATCCTTTTAGTCTATGCTGACATTATCTTAGTGGATGGCTGCTTCTCATTCAGGGCTGTTCATGCTAATGAGGGAGAGATGGTCACTAGTGGGGGGGCTTTCCCCCCCTGATGACACATACAAAGGGAGAATGTCAATCAAAGTGTTTCTGCAGCCTGTTTTTATCAAGTGATCTGATTAGAGGCTGGTTATAGTCACACACTGCTGCCACACAACTGTGTTTAAACCTCTTATAAAAGTTATTTTTGCATAATAGGTCCCCTTTAATAATTATTATTGTTTTCATATTAAACATATGGACTGGGTAAGTACAAAGAGACTGATCTCAGAACTGCCATTAACACAGTTATGGCTCACTGAGTAAAAAACAAACATTAAAGGTGCATTAGGAGATCTTGGAAATGCAAATGTTAGCCTGATAGCACTGAATCTGGTATGATAAGCACTTGAAGATACATCAGGATATCTGGACAAAGCCACAATGAGCATCATTTTATAATGATAAATACAACAGTTTTCATGCCAGCTTTCTAAAATTAACAGCTTGAGTGATTGTCCCACTTCTGAACTATTCTGATTGGTCCACTGCTTTTGGACCTGACAATGATGAGCTGCTGTGTGTGAATGTTGAAGATCTTTTAACTTGACACGGCATCTAAACAAATGTGGCACTCATGTGTACAACGATTTAAAAGACATGGAAAATCTGTCCCTGAAGCACTTGTTTACAATGAAAAACAATAGAAAATTAGCACGTTGGAAAAGAAAAAATGCGTTCTGTGTGAATGGCCCTATTACTATTAAAATTACTATTGTTTTATATTAAACATTAGAGTTGAGAACCTACATTGGTCTCACGGTTTTGTTCGGTTACGATTATCATGCCATGGATTCGGTTCCATTCGATATCTCGGTGCATCATGGTGCATTGACGATGCTTTCCATACACAGTTTTATATTTTACTTTACAGGCGCTGTTCACCGATGAGTGACACTGATAAACGGCAGTAGCGAAGTGTTGCCAGATTGGGCGGTTTTGGATAGGCATTTCGGCGAGTTTTGGATAGTTTTTGGGCTGGAATCAGTCAGCTACATCTGGCAACACTACAGCGTCGATCACAGCTGATCCAAGATGGACGCGGTGGAGAAAACACGCGCTTGTGTCTGTATCCAGAAGTATCGCTGTAACAGCCGAGAGGAGAGGAAAAGTCACGCCAGCCGGTCAAATGGGCCACAGTGAGAGAGAGAGAGAAATGGAGTTTACTTTCATTTTCTCAATCGCAGTGAAGGGGCTTCTACTGTTAGTGTCAGTGAAAGACAGCCAGCAAACACACACACACACAGTGAAATTGTGCAGAGTTTCTGTGTTTTTAAGTAGTTAGAGCGTTGTAAACACTCGCGCGTGCCTCCCTCGCCATAGTAAGCTACAGCGACATAGCGCATATGAGATAAATGACGTCAATACACAATAACCGGTTATGATTATTACTGAACCGATACCGAATTGTCCGCGTCTGCATCGCGGTGCACCGAAGAAACAATTAATTTTGACACCTCAATGAAACAAATGGACTGGGTAAGTAAAAAGAGACTGATCTCAGAACTGACATTAACACAGTTATGGCTCACTGAGTAAAAAAACAAACATTAAAGGTGCAGTAGGAGATCTTGTTAATCTTAATGTTAGCCTGATAGCACTGAAAACTTACGTCCCACCCTGCAAATTGAATCAGGATGTGAAGAGACTTTCAATCAACATAATTAAAATTGTTTCTGAAGACAATCCCTTATTGCACCTTTAATGTTAATAAAACTCCCAAAACCCAAAGCATGAGTGCTACTCTAACACGTGACGTGATATCATGAACGTGATGTAATAATGACAACCACAATGAGCGCCGCCTCTGCCATGATATAACAGCAAATAAAACAGTTGTCATGACATCTTTCTACAATAAACAGTATTTCCCCACTTCCGAACTCTTCTGATTGGTCGACTGCTTTTGGGGCTGACAACACTTTAAAAGATGCGGGAAATATATCCATGAAGCGCATGTTCACACTGAAAAACAGTAGAAAAGTAGTACAGCCCCTAAGAGTACAAAGTTATAAGGACAATCAGAAGATTACAGCCACTTTATTCAATTGCAGTCCCATATAGAAATACGATATATATGACAATATTTGAATATAAATAAAACTGATATGTTTGAACATATATGAAGCCCATATTTGTATAGATACATCGTTATTGGTAAACCCACACCATGTAGTTACACCAACACAATTCATTCATGTTGTCCCAACGCAAATTGATTGCTTTTTTTTGATTCCCAGGTTCTGCTGGTTGCATTTCCCAAATTTTCAGTGCCAATCTCAAGCCAATCATAATCATTTGTTTTTCAATTTGGAATTTCCCCAACCATTGCAGAGCCCAGGGGATCAGAGTGAGCGCTCCAGCTTGGCCCCACCCTGATCCACTCAAATTGATCGTGTTAACTTAATTTTTTCCCAAGTTTAAGTGGATTAAAGTTAGAGCGAATTCATTTTCAGAAAAGAAAAACATTTTAAAAATTGTGTTGTTTTAGCTCAAGTAGTTTCAACAAGCAGCATAAATCTCGTTTTTTCCTTTCTTTTTTTTTTTGGAGTCATAAAGGTAAAATAAAAGTGGCTGCGGTGAACAATTCCGCGATTAGCAGGTTAGTAAAACTTGTTCATGTGTGTTTGTATTGTTTTGTTAATATTCAGACAGAATCTATTGTCTGTTTGAGTGCAGTATGTGTGTTGTACCAGCACTGCTAGTAAAGAATTTATGGTTTAAAATGCACACACACACACACACACACACACACACACAGTCTAATATTTTTGAAGAGAACTCATCTATGTATAATTTATCTGTTTCTCAGAATAAACACTTTCCAGATAACGCTCTTCTGTTTCATGGTCCTCTCTTCAATTGTTGCGCTGTTTAGTCCAGAGTATGGCTGCGCAGTTTATCGTTTCAGCATTGATATCGCACTGTGTGTATTCGCAATATTCACATCCCAGGATCTGCAATGTTGAGTCTATATTATAGTCGACCAGAAACCACAGTTCAGAATACATGAGATTTGTGGCTTCACAGCAGAATTAAACCATAACAGAGTGAAAGCTTTAGTATTTGAGTGTATTTTTGAGAATTTTATAAAACTAGTAGCTTTAAAAACTGATTAATTTTATTGAATTATTTATACAAAGAAGACTATGCAGTAAGGCGACGCAGTGGTGCAGTAGGTAGTGCTGTCGCCTCACAGCAAGAAGGTTGCTGGTTTGAGCCTCGGCTGGGTCAGTTGGCGTTTCTGTGTGGAGTTTGCATGTTCTCTGCATTCGCGTGGGTTTCCTCCGGGTGCTCCGGTTTCCCCCACAGTCCAAAGACATGTGGTACAGGTGAATTGGGTAAGCTAAATTGTCTGTTATCTTTTACTCTACTGTCGTTATCTATGCTTGTATGTTGTTTATTATTTTTTATGCAGATACACTCACTTAGGATTTATTGAGGCGTTCCGTTTTTATATGTCCTTAAACTTGCTTCAATGTGGTACTTCTCTGCAGTTTAATGACGTAGAAGGAAGAGTGTGTGTTGAGTAAACGTGGTAAACAATAACAACAGAGGAAACATGGAGGAGGAAAGTGGTATGTGTACAAGCTTAGAGACAGCATATATAATGTTGGTTTGCTTATCCTAAAATTTCAGACCCACTGCTCCTCATTAAAGCCCGCCACAATTTGCTCCCACCAGACCTGAGATCTCTCTCGTACCCACAAATTCCTCTGAATGGTGGAGGACACCATATATTAACCATAGGTGCAAGCTGCGATGATGGTCCTTTCCCTCCTCTTCCGCCTCAAAATCATTTTAAGGTTGAGCGAACATCACATATTTCGCAGAGCTAAAAGCAAGACAATTTTTCTCCATCATGGCTAGTGTGGCGCAGATGCTAGAACCCACCTTTACGCATGCGTGATGTCGTAAATTGTATGGCAAGTGTAAACACATGAATCGGATATGGGTCACAGTTAAAAGAACGTGTAAACGGACAGGCAAACAAATCAGATATAGGCAGCCAATCGGAATTGGGCATCAAGACCTGACAGTGTAAATGTGACCATATAGAATCATCTCAATCAACCTAAAATTATTATAAAAAAAATTCCTATAGAGTCCTATTCATGTCATCTGATGAAATTGTGTTTACATTGCAAAATATATATATCGCTGAAAAACAAAATGTCGCAATGTTATATTTTTCCACTGTTGTATGAAGCGTATGTGTGTTTCTCTGCTTCAGAGGTTTGTTTCATTCAACCGTAAGTGCCCTGCAATGTGGAAATCACAAGATATTTTGCCATGATTCCAGTTTGAAAGTGTGTTGGGGTTTATGCACGAGGACTTTTAATTCTGAATAAGTCCGCTCAATGGGCTATATGCACAGCTTGTGATTTTCAGCCAATGATAAACCTCCAGTAAAAGCTTAATGTGATTATTTTTAATTTCACAAGGTTTATTTTACCGCATTGATGTTGTAATGTAATTCAAATACAGTCAGTTCAAGAGTTCACACTTAGCTGATGATTGATTATTAAGCTTGTGTGGCATGCATTCCCGGGAGAGAGCCCTGAGCTTGCTCGAGCCTGGGGCTCCCTCCCGTTTGCAAGACGAGAGGGGAGTTTGAGCTCAGGTAGATCTCGAGAACTCCCCTGCTGTAGTAGCTGATGAACAGATAGTGATTGCTCTTAAGAGATAACTACTTACTAGGAGCATGTCTATGGTGCTGATTTGGATTAGTCAGTTAACTTAAGTTGCATGTTTTTGGACAGTGGGAGGAAACCAGGGAACCCGGGGGAAACCCACATAAGCATGGGGAGAACGTGTAAACTCCGCACAGAAATGTCGGCTGGCTTGGTAAGGACTAGAACCAGTGACGTTCTTGCTGTGAGGCAACAATGCTAACCACTGGGAAAGGAGGAGGAGTGTGGGTGGAAGGGGGGAATTCTTCAAAACTAAGATGGCTGTGATATGGAACTGAGGGTATTTATAGTGGCTTAGGAATCGTCTAATTGGTGAATCATACATTGGTTAATGCAGGACCAGCTGCACGCAATCATAAGCACGTGATCCTCTTGAAATTAGTTTAGAAATAAACTTCACTTAAATAGACTTTAGCATTCATTTAGTTGTTCAAGTGGTAAAAACTAAATGAAAGACCGTAACCGCTAACGGCTTCAGGATCAGCAGGCGAGCGCAGAAACTTCATTGAAAATACTGGGGTAAAATAAACTGTCATATTTTAAAGACCTGGTGGGGGAAGATGGAATTTAATGCAATGCTTCTTGTCTGGTCTGAGACCCCCATTTATAACGTATATCTAACAGGCAGTGAAGATCAAGACTTTTTAAAGAAATCAGACCTTAAACGTGGCAATTTTATAATGGAAAGACAGTTCACCAAATATTTGTCCACTGATCTGTGCTATAAATGGAATTTCTGTATGATTCAAATGATTTCTATCATTTTTATGATTAAAATCGCTGTATTTTGCGTATCTCCTGTTCAATTACAGCGTTGGAAGCGAGCTGAGGCAGCATCGAGCTGTGCCCTATGTCTGATTGCGCAATCCCTTGCAAACTGGATTGAGCACGCGCCTTTTGCTTACTCGGTGTATGCTACCAATGTAAGGCTTTATTAAAATGTTTTTACACATTGTAGACATTTTTATTGTACGTCCTCACTTTTCAAATAATGTCTATCACTAATTTAGTGTTAGGATTTGACATACAGTCGCACTGAACAGACATGAGGTGAGGCAGGTAGTGGCTTTGCCGCAACAAAGGCGGATTGCGTGAACTCGCGGTTATTCTTTTGGTGGTTGCTCTTCTTCTACGTAACGTTAATCAAGTAAAGTTCAATAGGAGAATAAAATCAGAGAATACGTTTGCTCTGACCGACTGCAAAAATCATGGATATAATATCTCAACTCAAAACTTTCTCATAATTGGACTTTCAATCCAAACGTGAATAAAAAATGGACAACCAATGCTGGAGCTAAAGGATTTACTTTAAAGGACGGGACAGAAGATTGATCATTTGAATCAGTAATTTAAGACTTCTTCTTTTACAAGTAAAGGTAAGACCAGTGTGCAAATCCTGTGTGTGTGAGAGAGAGAGAGAGAGAGAGAGAGAGAGCGCATCTGCCGTGGTGCTGTGTGTGTCGCTTGGCTGCTTGTAGCGTACACCTTGGTGTTTTTTGGAGGCATATTCAATCGCTATACATTTTTACATTCTTCATTGCCTCAATATGTACCTGCTATGTGTATAGAAAGAATGCTGATATGAGATATGAAACACAATTGGTAGCAGTTAAATATATTGGATGCATATATTTGTAAATCTGACCCTGAAAGAGTCAGTGCCTCACCAGCCACAAACCTCACCGCACTTAAGATCTGGCTTCTTTAAAATCTGTGATCTTCACTGCCTGATTGATATACAATATAAAGTGGGTCTCACCAGACAAGAAGCCAACTGACCCAGCTGAGGCTGGAATCAGCGACCTTCTTGCTGTAAGGTGACAGAACTACCTACTGCGGCACCGTGTCGCCCATATATATATATCTTTATTTCAGTTATTCTATACAACTGCAGAGTATTTGGGCGTTTTTGTTTTCAATAAATGAAGCTGACAGGACAACAGGAGATGGCAAAAAAAAACAGCTGCTGCTTTGAATTAGACTGATCTACTATTCATCTATTGATCTACTATTAATATCCATTAAAAATAAAGGGAAAACACTGTAAAAACACGCTTAATCTGTTGAAGCACATCGATCTGAAGGCGGTTGGGTTTGTAGCTGGACACTGGAGTTCGCTGACAGGAACAGTGAACAGCTGTTCACTGAAACACTACCGAGTCTCGCTGGATCCTACTGTACGGGCGCGCGTCCGTTAGAAAACACTCGCAAGATGTTAATTTGGACAACTATTCGGATATTTTAAAGTGTTCACACAAAGAGAGCATGCATAGTTTGTGAATCAACGACTCTGATACAGTACCAGTTGCAGGCTTGAGGAACGTGCAAGCTGGTTATTACCTTTACATTTGCGTGACGATTGATTTATACAACTGAGGATGTAGTTGACGCACAGCGGTTGAAAATTTAAGCCACCGTCTGCATTTAACATTGAGGCTGTTTTTGCGAATTAGCTTCAATCACAGAAAATGGAAAATGCCATTACTTCGATCATTTTAATATGACATATTTAATAATGAAATCAAATAATTACAGTATAATATTTAAGGGTGCTTTCACACCTGCCTTATTTAGTTCGGTTGAATCGCACTAGAGTTCGTTTTCCCTCTTGGTGCGGTTCGTTTGGGCAGGTGAGAACGTAGCAATCGCACTCGGGTGCGCACCAAAAGCGGACCAAAAAAGCGTACCGAGACCTGCTTGAAGAGGTGGTCTCGGTACGCTTTCAAACGAACCCTGGAGCGGTTCGTTTGTGGTGAGAACATGATCCGAACTAAAACAGACCCAACCGCAAAAAGTACTGCGCCTTTTGGACTAATCCAGCTGCCGTAGTGTGATGCGCTGTCCCATCTTATGGGTTTAGGGGAAAAATATTTGTTGACAGCGCTTTACCAACAGTTTTAAACAGAGAGAGAGAGAGGGAGGGAGGGAGAAACATTACCTGATGGATCGTAATATTTCCGGAAGATGACCATGTCGCAGTTTAGCTAAATTATTTCACGCCTTCTCCTAACGCCTTCGCCGATTGCAATGCATTAAAACATTGTTTTCCAGCCGCAGCCGCGCTTCATTCTCGAAATGTATAGTTTGTCTAAAGTGATGCATACAAACTACATAGTATACTATGACCAGGGATACTGCGTCAGCCAGCGCAGCGACATTGTGTGTCTGCCGGTTTGTTTATTTACAGTAGTTCCACGTGAATTCTGACCAATTGAAAAGCAGTTTAGGAAATACGTTCAATAACATCTGGCCAGTGAGTGATGTAGAGTTTGTCACATGACTGCATTTTGGTTCGTTTCAACTGGTTCGGACCAAAGCAATCAGTGTGGTGTGAAAGGGACCCAAAACGGCAGAAAAATGCTACAATGTATCATTTGTTGCCCTTGGTCCGGACCAAATGAACCGAACCACATATGTGAAAGCACCCTAAGTTAATTTTAAGCTATCTTGCGGCTCACTTGCAGGATCGCTGAGGCCCACTAGTGGGCCACGGCCCACCGGTTGAGAATCCCTGGTCTAGACAATGCTTCTTGATTGAAGTTATTTTAGATATTTGGACTAGAAACGAGTAAATATTTGCAATATAGTATTTCATTTATCTGGTTTTAACATGTTCCTATTTTATTTCTAGATGCTTTGCTTTTTTTCTGTTATCAAAATACCAGACAACCGACTCCAAATTTCATTTACAGCTCAAAATGTCTTCAGAATACATGCTGTTGTTTTAATATTTACTCTGGTGCCAACAAATCTGCCTTTCTTTATATTGTTATGTTTGCAGGGATAAACCCAGTCTCCAGTTTTCATGTGTCCATCAGGGAAGCTCCAGGAGTATCATAGAAAATGCTGCCAAACTCTGCTCCCAGTCACAGAAGATCCATCTGGAGGAAGACGACCATATACGGGCGTGACTGACTGACAACTCACTCAGACCTGTTTCCATGGAAATCACAGAATGCTCCACATTACTGCTCATGTTTGCTGATATTCCCCAGTGTGCAGCCACACATCAACACACACTGTGAGTAGTTATTATATCATTATATACTGTGCATTATTATAATTATTTAAAAAAAAAAAAAGCTTTTCTTAGTTAAGAGTTTTGTTTTTCTTGTCCAAATATCTTTAAATTATTAAATTAAGAAGCATTTTCTACACGCAAAAAATACTGTCTTGTTTTCAGAAATAATAAAACAAACTTATGTATGTTTTACCTTAAAGCAAGCAAAATAATCTGCCAATGGGGTAAGAGAAATAAACTGGTTTTCACTTTTTTGGGATTTTTTTTTTTTGTGTTTTTATTTTGCTTGTTTTAAGGAGAAATTCACCGAAAAACATTCTGAAATGTAAAAAAAGACAGAATCATCAGAATGATCTAAGACTCCTTGACTTTTATTGACATTTGCTATGCGAACACACAAAAACATTGAAGTCATGATTCAAGCATGCTAAATAGTTGACACACTTGTGGTCTTCGTAGTCAAAAATTAACAGTTAGAGAATCAGAAAATCTACCATGATGCAGAAAAAAAGTGCACAGGAGTATAGATGAGACAAGTGTGAAATACACACACACACACACAATTCACAAGAAACCAAATCTAACCATGTTGATTTTGTTCGGTCACATTGCTAGTTTTGTGGTGAACGATTCATCTGTGCATGTCATTAAGAAAAACAATAGTTTGCCCTTCTAATCTTTAAGTGAAATCTGAAAGTGCACTTCCTGTTTGTTTCAGTTAAATTCTCAGATTAGGTCAGTCTGAGGTAGTGGGCGGGGCTAACACAGTTAACCACGCCCCTACATCTGTCAGTTTTGACACCAAACAGAAATGGTGAGCAGGAGGAGTCTGTTAGGTTGTAATAACTCTCCCCAAACCCTTTTCCCCATCTTTCTTAATGAAACGCCGACTTTACTACATCCCATCAGCTCGCAGTAGAAAAAACATGCCACACCCACTCATTTAATATTCAGTTACTTTTCACTTATTTTTCTGAAAACAAAACAATACTTTTTACTTATCTAGAAAAAAATGCTTCAATAGATTTTTAGATATTTAGACTAGAAACAAGACAAAACCTCTCAGTAAACTATCATTATTATTATTTTATTTCCAGTGCGCCTCATTAAGGTGCTGTCTTATGAAACCAGCTGTGACTAGGGTTACGGAGCCTCACCATAGCAACAGAAGAACCCCTGCCGGTCAGCAGAGTGACATCACAATGCAAACATCAGGAGCAAATCTGGACAGACGTTAAGCTTCGTTACCGTGGAAGCGTCTCATTTCATAATAGCGCTTCTCAGGGACCATCCAGTGTTTGTAGTCAAATATGCAGTGCTCAGCATAAACGAGTACAGCCCCTGTTGAATATGAATATTTTGATCTATTTCTCAGTGAATATAGATGATGTATTATGGTGCATTTAAACAAAGCAGTTTTATAAAGCAGTTATATCCATTAAAATAAGAGTAGAATAGAAAGATAAAACATTTAAACTACAAAACAATTACAAACTACAAAATTTCACATCAATTTTACTGTTTATTAAACTTGTTCACACAGTCAAATAACAGTGCTAATGTATTTATACTGTATTTATTATGTAATAAAGTGATACTTGCATGAGATTTCACAGTATAATATTCAAAGTCACTTGGTAAACAATATATGAAGAGTTCAAATGGAAAAACCTCTAAGTGCCATCTGAAATTTCCATCGAAAATGAGCATTTTTCTCAGACTCCTATGATTATATTGGTTATTTCATTTTAAAGACCTTTAAAAGAGCGTATTCTTTGCCATAAACTTGAAATGACTGAACCTACACACGGGAGCCTGATAAAAATGCTCATTTTTGAAGGAAATTTCAAATGGCTTTTAGAGGTTTTTGCATCTGTAATTCACTGCGGCATGTGGGCCAAGCAAAAGCTAATTGTGTGGGTCAGAGATATTTTGCTACGTGGGTAGACATGCAACTGGTGCGATTGGTTCTCTTTGAAATAGACGGGAAAATAAAACGATGCTCGTGCACCCACAGTCCAGCTGCTTTCAAGAGCTCCAGATTCTTATGTAAGCAGCAGCGCTTGCCGCTTTCGCTTTAAGCATTCTTTGAACAGATTATTAATGGGCCTAATATTATTTGTTGTAATATAATATTACAACAAATAATCTTAATAATATTATTGAACAGATTATTAATGGACATGATCATCCTTTCATTATCCTAAACGGGATGGTTTTTACCTGCTTTCTTTTGCTTAGAGTTATTTTTGTTAATAGGATTTACTTATCATCCTTTACAATACTATTGCTTTAAAATGAGATCAACTCTCCATTCATCTATAGTTACCTGATGATCTGGAACCTTTAGCCTGGACAGACTACTGTGCATAGTTTTAGATACATGAGAATAATTGTTTTAAGAATATTGTTGTTGAATAAAAAGTGTATGTATACAACTATATTTAGCTTGTTTTTACACATTATTTAAAATTTGTGGCAAGGAAATAATTAGTTCGGTGTGATGGGAAGAAAAAGTAGGCAAATTCTTAGTGCTCTATCATACACCCAGTGCAACTCAATTTTACCATTTATTAAAATTGAAATTTCCATCGAAAATGAGTATTTTTCTCAGACTCCTATGATTATATTGAGTTATTTCATTTTAAAGACCTTTAAAAGAGCGTATTCTTAGCCATAAACTTGAAGTGACTGAACCTACACACGGGAGCCTGATAAAAATGCTCATTTTTGAAGGAAATTTCAAATGGCTTTTAGAGGTTTTTGCATCTGTAATTCACTGCGGCATGTGGGCCAAGCAAAAGCTAATTGTGTGGGTCAGAGATATTTTGCTACGTGGGTAGACATGCAACTGGTGCGATTGGTTCTCTTTGAAATAGACGGGAAAATAAAACGATGCTCGTGCACCCACAGTCCAGCTGCTTTCAAGAGCTCCAGATTCTTATGTAAGCAGCAGCGCTTGCCGCTTTCGCTTTAAGCATTCTTTGAACAGATTATTAATGGGCCTAATATTATTTGTTGTATTATAATATTACAACAAATAATCTTAATAATATTATTGAACAGATTATTAATGGACATGATCATCCTTTCATTATCCTAAACGGGATGGTTATTACCTGCTTTCTTTTGCTTAGAGTTATTTTTGTTAATAGGATTTACTTATCATCCTGTACAATACTATTGCTTTAAAATGAGATCAACTCTCCATTCATCTATAGTTACCTGATGATCTGGAACCGTTAGCCTGGACAGACTACTGTGCATAGTTTTAGATACATGAGAATAATTGTTTTAAGAATATTGTTGTTGAATAAAAAGTGTATGTATACAACTATATTTAACTTGTTTTTACACATTATTTAAAATTTGTGGCAAGGAAATAATTAGTTCGGTGTGACGGGAAGAAAAAGTAGGCAAATTCTTAGTGCTCTATCATACACCCGGTGCAACTCAATTTTACCGTTTATTAAAATTGAAATTTCCATCGAAAATGAGCATTTTTCTCAGACTCCTATGATTATATTGAGTTATTTCATTTTAAAGACCTTTAAAAGAGCGTATTCTTTGCCATAAACTTGAAGTGACTGAACCTACACACAGGAGCCTGATAAAAATGCTCATTTTTGAAGGAAGTTTCAAATGGCTTTTAGAGGTTTTTGCATCTGAACCCTTCACATATAGGAGCATGTCACAAACTGTCACTGAATGATTGTGCGAATATAAAACCAACTTTACCTCAACAATGCCCCCAGTGAGTTTAAATACCATTTTATGCCATACTGAAAGCTGCAGCAGATAGTTCACCTCAGATCTCGAAAATGAAAATGTTTTGAAAATGAAAATAACCAGGCGGCACGGTGGCGCAGTGGGTAATACGATCGCCTCACAGCAAGAAGGTCGCTGGTTCGAGCTTGGTCAGTTGGCGTTTCTGTGTGGAGTTTGCATGTTCTCCCCGTGTTGCTGTGGGTTTCCTCCGGGTGCTCCGGTTTCCCCCACAGTCCAAAGACATGCGGGATAGATGAATTGGGTAAGCTAAATTGTCCGTAGTGTATGTGTGTGAATGGATGTTTCCCAGTACTGGGTTGCAGCTGGAAATGCATCCGCTGCGTAAAACATATGCTGGATAAGTTGGTGGTTCATTCTGCAGTGGCGACCCCTGATTAACAAAGGGACTAAAGCCCTGCTCACACTGTGAGATTTCAGCTGTGATTTTGTCATCTGAGAGAAATTTGGTAAATACTAAAAGATTCCTGAAATCCTGGGCTAAAATCTGTGATCTTTGATCGTTGGTTTGACATGTTCACAGCCGCTTTGTGCCGGTGGCGATCAGATTTTCTCTCTGATGAAGTTCTGGCAGTGTCAGAAGATTTCAGACACTTTCCTGCAGTGTGACAACAGCTGCGTTGAGCGTCAATCCAAGAACCAATAGGAGCTCAGAATTTGATGACACGATTCATGCGTCAATTCAAGTGTCACAGGTGTATGACGTCAAACTCTGGGAGAGTTTTCTTCCGTGTTTGGTGCATCTTCATTGTCGTTCAGTCTGACATTATGACGGCGGAGATCATACAGTGTGACATGAGAGCCATGTTCATGCAGTCTGACATGCTACAATCGTTCAGGGGTGCGTTTCCCAAACAACGACATAACTCGCGGCTGAACTATCATAGTACGATGCATCGTTTGGCAAAAGAACTATGTAGTGACAAGTGTTTCCCAAAACCCGTAGTTTCTCTGTCGCAGATCCATCGCTTGAACTACGTTAGTTATAACGTAAAACACCCACAATGATGCTCTAAACGGGTTGGAGTAACTTCTTCAGAGAAGAACCCCATAATTTCTTTGTGCAAATTATATTGTTTTACACGCACACGCATTTAAAATAAAATCCAATATTAGTTTTGGTAAAAACATGCACTAATTTTCCATATTCATTGAAATATTTGTAAATGGCGCATATAGGGCCTGTGTTTGCTTTACTAATATTATTGAGAAGTTGAACATTACATATTCTATTCTAAAACATAAAATCACTTACAAAAGCTAACACTATTCTAATATCATATATAAATCATATAAATAAATAAATAATGAGGCGATTTATTACAAATATATTTACTTTAATAATATTATTAACAATATTAATGATGATGATGATGATTATTATCATTATTATTATTTAGGATATTGTTTATTTATTTAAAAAAATACAATTTGACACATGCAAACTACAGCAGAAGGTTCTAACCAACAGGCCCATGTCATATACAGCAGAGAAACTTAATAAATAACCCACTATAAAATAAAAGAATTAACGTATGCTATGTTTTTTATTTTCACAAGCTTTGGAGACGTACTGTAACATAATTTGCGCTTTTAAATATACCTATAGCTTTCGCCATGAGGCTGTGTTCAAAATGATATCAATGTTTTCAAAGTGCACTGCGAAGGGAGCGCAATTGTAAACATGAAGATCGCTAAAACTGAACTGTAAAAATACTTTGAAAGCAAATTACACCTAAGAGAGATGAGCTTAATGCTTTTTTATTTTTAATAATTCCAGCTTTGAATGTTAGAATGTTCTAAATGAATAGGGCATAGGGGGGATAAGTGGGAATAGAACACAGCCAGGAACTATGCTTTTAACTACAGCTCCAGAGGTGTCGTTTCAAGAGCTCAAGTTTGCGACGCAGTTTGCGAATGTTCGTTGGAGCGATGGATTTGGGAAACGGCAAATCAAAGAACTATGTTTGTAACGACGGAACTTGCGACCTTAGTTGGCTAACGATGGTTTTGGGAAACGCACCCCAGGATTATAAAAAATCTCACAGTGTGAGCCGGCCATAAGTCAAAAAGAAAATGAATGAATGAATAAATTAAATTAATCAAAGTTTTATTAGGCATAATTGGGTAATTGAATATAATTTTACTCATTAAAAATAAAGTAAATAATAATATATCTATCAACAACCTCCGATAAAAAATACATTATGCAGCATAAACCTACCGCTTACTGTTGCACACCTCATGCACTGCAAAAAATGCTTTTCTTACTTAGATTTTTTGTCTTGTTTCTAGTCCAAATATCTACAATCGAGGAGCATTTTTTAGGCAAGCAAAACATATTGTCTTGTTTTCAGAAATAATATGCCAAAATTAAGTGAGTTTTTCCTTAAAACGAGCAAAATAATCTGCCAATAGGGTAAGCAAAGTAATCTTGTTTTTCCTTTTGACATAAGATTACTTTGCTTACCCTATTGGCAGATTATTTTGCTTGTTTTAAGGAAAAACTCACTTAATTTTGGCATATTATTTCTTAAAACAGGACAATATGTTTTGCTTGCCTAGAAAATTCTTCTTGATTGAAGAATTTTTAGATATTTGGACTAGAAACAGGACAAAAAATCTAAGTAAGAAAAGCATTTGTGCAGTGTGGAGCATCGTTGAACTCAGCGGTAACCTCAGCGGTGAGTTTGATGCAGTGATAAAGTTTGACCCATTGCTGAGCGATGTTGAACTTATCGTTGAACGTTGTTGAACGGAAGTCCCTATGACTGAAGTTTATTCTTATTTACAGTTGTCTCTAGCCAGTTTACAGACGCCTTTTATGAACAAAACCTTCATTCATTCATTCATTTTCTTTTCAGCTTAGTCCCTTTATTAATCAGGAGTCACCACAGCGAAATGAACCGCCAACTTATCCAGCATATGTTTTACACAGCGGATGCCCTTCCAGCTGCAACCCATCACTGGGAAACACACATACACTCTCATTCACACACATACACCAGGGACAATTTAGCTTACCCAATTCACCTATACCACATGTCTTTGGACAGCCAGAGGAAACCCATGCGAACAAGGAGAGAACGTGCAAACTTCACACAGAAATGCCAACTGACCCAGCCGAGGCTCGAACCAGTGACCTTTATGCTGTGAGGCAACAGCACTACCCACTGCACCACCGTGCTGCCCAAAATACATTTTTTAAATAAATAAAAAACTGCGATAATAGGTGTAAACCAGGTTTAAAAAATTGTGTTGACATCTATTGGTAATTATACAAGGCCTCTTGATTTGACGCCTGAGGCAACCCATTGAAAGCAATGAAATTACTTTTGTGTCAGTATAGTGACGTCAAGGGGCACCTTTGGCGTTCTCATATTGACGCGGAAGGTGCTTGAGCATGCTTCAGATTTTGACGCCTTTGGTGTGAAAATGGATTGCCTTTAATTGTTTATGTCGCTTTTGGTGCGACAAACAAACCGATTGCAGCTAGGTCTTCATGTTGTTAGGACACGGTGTTAGTCCCTGGTGGGGTTTTTATACTCTAAAACAGTACAATTATTGTGATATTATACATATAAAAATACATCACCAATACAAAAAAATTAAACTGCAAGATGATCAGTGTGCAAATGTGATTGAAAAATAATAGATATTTCCCGTTCCAACATGCTCCAGTACACGAGCTCTCCTTTGTCCTAGTTACACCTGACCGCATTTTACTACACAACATGTCTGAGATCATACTTTTAGCCTGAACCATAATTATTAATATTTCAAATTCTGAAAGTCCCCAGGACAGGCACATGATCCAGGACAGGTCCAACTCAACCGAGACTATGAATCCCATATCACGCCACACAACTTAAATATTTCAACACCGCGTAAATATTTCAAACTCAAAGCACTCTTTCCTGAGCGAGTGTCTTACGCTGCTAAAAATGCTTTTCTTACGTAGTGTTGTTGTCTTGTTTCTAGCCAAATATCTAAAGATTCTGAAATCAAGAAGAATTTTCTAGACAAGCAAAAATAATGTCTTGTTTTCAGAAATAATGAGTCAAAATTAAGCGAGTTTTTCTGTAAAACAAGCAAAGTGATCTGCCAATGGGGTTAGAGAAATAATCTTATTACAAAGCGAAATCAAGATTATTTCTCTTAATACTTATTAGCAGATTCTTTAGCTTGTTTTTTGGAAAAACTTGCTTAATTTTAACTCATTATTACTGAAAACAAGACAATATTTGTCTAGAAAATGCTTCCTGATTGAAACATTTTTAGATATTTGGACTCGAAACAACTCCAAAACAAAGTAAGAAAAGCTATTTGTTTGCAGTCTAAAGATAATCTGAGCCTATTCTGGATACACAAAGTCACCAATGAGACTAAATTAGACTAAATGTATTCACTTGTCTATTTTTGTAAAGCTATTTATCTTTCTTCACCATCAATACATGAGAGAAAGCGTTGAAGTATGATTCAGCTGTGCGGTCTAGGAGAGAGGACACTGCAAAAACTCCTCAAGAGTTACCATCATATTGATCTTCTTTCAAGAATAAACTACTATGCAAGATTAGATTGTGCAAGATCATGATGATTGTTTTAAGGTTTATTTTAAGTTACACTAAAATACACTCACCGGCCACTTTATTAGGTACACCTTACTTGTACCAGGTTGGACCCCTTTTGCCTTTAGAACTGCCTTTATCCTTCGTGGCAGAGATTCAACAAGGTGCTGGAAATATTCCTCAGAGATTTTGCTCCATATTAACATGATAGCATCACGCAGTTGCTGCAGATTTGTTGGCTGCACATCCATGATGCCAATCTCCTATTCCACCACATCCCAAAAGTGCTCTATTGGACTGAGTTCTGGTGACTGTGGAGGCCATTTGAGTACAGTGAACTCATTGGCATGTTCAAGAAACCAGTCTGAGATGATTCACGCTTTATGACATGGTGTGTTATCCTTCTGGAAATAACCATCAGAAGATGGAGACACTGTGGTCATAAAGGGATGGACATGGTCAGCAACAATACTCAGGTAGGCTGTGGCGTTGACACGATGCTTGATTGATACTAATGAGCCCAAAGTGTGCCAAGAAAATATCCCCCACACCATTACACCACCACCACCAGCCTGAACCGGTATTACAAGGCAGGATGGATCCATGCTTTCATGTTGTTGACGCCAAATTCTGACCCGACCATCCAAATGCTGCAGCAGAAATGGAGACTCATCAGACCAGGCAACGTTTCTCCAATCTTCTATTGTCCAGTTTTGGTGAGCCTGTGTGAATTGTAGCCTCAGTTTCCTGTTCTTCCCATCCGCCTCAGGGTTGGACGTGTTGTGTGTTCAGAGATGCTCTTCTGCAGACCTCGGTTGTAACGAGTGGTTATTTGGAGTTACTGTTGCCTTTCTATCAGCTGGAACCAGTCTGGCCATTCTCCTCTGACCTCTGGCATCAACAAGGCATTTGCGCCCACAGAACTGCCGCTCACTGGATATTTCCTCTTTTTCAGACCATTCTCTGTAAACCCTAGAGATGGTTGTGCGTGAAAATCCCAGTAGATCAGCAGTTTCTGAAATACTCAGAGCAGCCCGTCTGGCACCAACAACCATGCCATTCAGAGTCACGGAACCACGGGGAAACCCATGTGAGCACAGGGAGAACGTGTAAACTCCGCACAGAAACGTCTGCTGGCTGGGTAAGGACTAGAACCAGTGACGTTCTTGCTGTGAGGCAACAGTGCGAACCACTGGGCCACCGTGCCACCCATCTAGGAAAGGAGGAGAAGTAGGGGTGGAAGGGGAGAATTCTTCAAAATGAAGATGGCTGTCATATGGAACTTAGGGTATTTATAGTGGCTTAGGAATCGTCTGATTGGTGAATCCTAAATTGGATAATGTGGATAATGATAAATCATAAGCACGTGATCCTCTCCAAATTAGTTTATAAATAAACTTCACAAAATATCAACGTCTAATGATGTTACAGCTTGACGTTGTGTGGACGTTACCACTATGACGTCTGTCAGATGTTGGATTTTGATTGCTGTACTTGATGAATAAATGTCAGTATTTGACGTCAATATGACATTAGTTTAAGATGTTGCCTCGATATTGGACTTTGGTCACTTTCCAACAGCCTAATATCAACAAATTATCGTAATTGGACGTCAAAATAACGTTGTCTTTAGACGCTGGCGACCTAAATCTAAATAATATTAACATTAATTATTGACATTGTGTCCGCTGGTTATTGAGTTTTTTTTATTAAAACAAGCAAAGAAAAATCTGCCAATGGGGTGAGCTAAACAATGATATTCCAAAGGGAAAATTACGTTTGATTATTTTGATTATGTTCTGCTTTTTTATTAATCGTTCTGCTTATTTCTCTGTCTCTCTCTGTTTCTCTCCTAGTCCTGAACATCTCCTCATCTGTCTGCTCCCCTGCAGCGTCTCTATCCTCAATCTCTTCATCAGACGGCCTTTATTTCCAGTCTTTCGTTCTGTCGTCTCCTTCACCGTTCTCACCCCTGACATGATGAAAGCGAGAGCATGACTGACACATCTGCCTTAAACCTCCATTTTCCTAATGACTGAGCGCAAAGAGGATTAAAAACGTGATTCCAGCCTCTCCATCTCTCAAATTAACTCCCTTTCTCTGGGCTCGTCCTTTAAGTGTTGTGCTCTTGTGCTCTCTATAGGAAGCACAGGGACGTTGCTGGATTTTAATGAGCGTTCACTCACTCACAGTACACACACATCCCTCTGTTACTGCTGCTATAGTGTGTGTGTGTGTGTGTGTGTTTGTCCCATTGATCTCCATATAATGGGATTACTGCATATTAAATACCAGAGTAATCTCTACTGCTGACGTGCTTCTGTTTATGGTAATGTGCAACATATCATCTCTATTGGTCTGTTTGTTCCAAACCTGCACTCTACAAAAAATGTTTGTCGTAAACTTGTGTTGGGTCAAATATGAGCTAACCCAACCATTGGGGTAAAAACAAAGTTAATTTGCACAATCTAAAAACTTTTAGTTTGTCATAACTGAAGTTGTTTGGTCGTTATAGCCCAATGTTGGTTTAAATATGGGCAAACCCGACCCATCAAACTAACTTTCAGTTTACCCAATGCTTGGGTTTGTCTTTATTTGACCCCACAATGAGTTACAACAACCCAGTGTTTTTTGAGTTTGCCAACCATTTTCTATTTAATCTAATGGATGGGTTTTTCATATTTGACTCAACATTGGGTTATGACAACTTAATAGTTTAGTGTGTACAAACCAACTTCGTTTGTAACCCAGGGATTGTGTTTGTCCATATTTGACCCAAAGTTGGGTTATGACAAACCATCATTTATTAGTGTCCAAACAACTACTTTTTAACCCAATGGTTGGGTTTTCTCATATTTGACCTGATGTTGGGTTACAGCAGTGGTTCCCAATTTAGGTCCTTCTAATTAACCCAATGGTTGGGTTTTTCCATATTTGACCCATTGTTGGGTTATGACGTAACCATAATTTTTTACAGCGTACAAATCTACTTCTTTTTAACCCAGTGGTTGGACTTTCTCATATTTAACCCAATGTTGGGTTAAAGCAGTGGTTCCCAAGTCCGGTTCTTCTATTTACCCAATGGTTGGGTTTGTCCATATTTGACTCATTGTTGGGTTATGACAAACCATCATTTTACAGTGTACAAATTGACTTCTTTTTAACCCAATGATTGGGTTTGCTCATATTTAACCCAATGTTGGGTTACAGCAGTGGTTTTCTTAATTCCGGTTCTTCTATTTAACTAAATAGTGGGGTTTGTCCATATTTGACCCAATGTTGGGTTATGTCAAACCATCATTTTTTAGTGTCCAAAACGACTTCTTTTTAACCCAATGGTTGGGTTTGCTCATATTTAACCCAATGTTGGGTTAAAGCAGTGGTTCTCAATTCCGGTTCTTCAATTTAACCCAATGGTTGGGTTTTTCCATATTTGACTCATTGTTGGGTTATGACAAACCATCATTTTACAGTGTACAAATTGACTTCTTTTTAGCCTAATGATTGGGGTTGCTCATATTTAACCCAATGTTGGGTTACAGCAGTGGTTCTTAATTCCCGTTCTTCTATTTAACTAAATAGTGGGGTTTGTCCATATTTGACCCAATGTTGGGTTATGTCAAACCATCATTTTTTAGTGTCCAAAACGACTTCTTTTTAACCCAATGGTTGGGTTTGCTCATATTTAACCCAATGTTGGGTTAAAGCAGTGGTTCTCAATTCCGGTTCTTCAATTTAACCCAATGGTTGGGTTTGTCCATATTTGACTCATTGTTGGGTTATGACAAACCATCATTTTACAGTGTACAAATTGACTTCTTTTTAACCCAATGATTGGGTTTGCTCACATTTAACCCAATGTTGGGTTACAGCAGTGGTTCCCAATTCCGGTCCTCCCCCCCACCTTACACATTTTGTGTGTCTCTCTTATTTGACACAAGGATCAGGTCCTGGATCTATTTGTTAACGAGCTGATGATCTGAATCAGGTGTGTTAACTAAGGAAGATACAAAATCAAAATGTGCAGGGCAGGGGGTCCCGAGGTCTGGAATTGAGTTCATAAACACACTCAGCTCATCTCATCTGAAAGTCCTCTCTTTAGTTGAATGCTCAACTGCTCTTTTGAGATAAGATATCTCACCAACCACACGTGGTGTAAAAGAGCAGTATTCCTCTGATTTACTCTGTCAGGGTCTCACAGGTCTGGATTAACACATCTTCACTGCACATGCTGAGAGATGTGTGGTAAACAGCACCAGTGCAGTACAGTAGGTGGTAAACAGGCTTTTCACCAGGCACAGACTCAGCTGTGGTGTTTTCCCTCATCTCTGTATCTTGGCTGATGCAGAGTGTCTGCTTAATCCCTTACAGGCAGTGTGTGATTATGTTTAGCTGGAGAGAGAAATGACGACCGTGGCTTGATTTTGTGGACATTTTTAATGACTGTCTCAATCCACTCCTCTTAGTTCAGCTCAAGCTTCTCTCTCAGCATACAGAGATGAAGACACGACAGCCATCTTCATTTTGCCCACACACGTCTATCAGTGCTCAGCCAGTCGGGGTCTGGATGGGGACGAGAAAACCACATTCTTAAAAACGCTGCGTTGCCAAAACAAAACATCAGGTCAAACCCATGTTAGGTTATATATTTTTTTCAATTACATTTAAAATATTATGTTGGGTTACGACAACCCAGTGTGAAACCAACTTCTATTTTGTCAGTGGTTGGGTTTGCTCATATTTGACCCAACATTGGGTAATGACAACCCAGTATCTTTAGAGAGTGCAAACTAACTTCTTTTTTAACCCAGTGGTTGGATTTACTTATATTTAAACCCACATTGGGTTACAGCAGGGCGGCACGGTGGCTCCAGTTTGCCCCACAGTCCAAAGACATGTGGTATAGATGAATTGGGTAAGCTAAATTGGCCATAGTGTATAAGTGCGTGTGTGAATGCAAGAATGTATTGGTGTTTCCCAGTACTGGGTTGTGGCCGGAAGGGCATCCACTGCATAAAACATATGCCGGGATAGTTGGCGGTTCATTCATAAATAAGAGACTTTCCTTAATATTCTAATTAAATTGGGCATAAAAGAAATTGTATAATTTTGACTTAAACAATGCATTTTTTAGGTTGTTGCCAAATACACTCACCGGCCACTTTATTAGGAACACCTGCCCAACCGCTCATTAAGGCAAATTTCTAATCAGCCAATTACATGGCAGAAAGGTGATTTAAGTGACACTAAACATGGCATGGTTGTTGGTGCCAGACGGGCTGGTCTGAGTGTTTCAGAAACTGCTGATATACTGGGATTTTCACGCACAACCATCTCTAGGGTTTACAGAGAATGGTCTGAAAAGAGGAAATATCCAGTGAGCGGCAGTTCTGTGGGCGCAAATGCCTTGTTGATGCCAGAGGTCAGAGGAGAATGGCCAGACTGGTTGCAGCTGATAGAAAGGCAACAGTAACAGTAGCAACAGTACCAGGCTGCCAGCTAGCTCTCTGCAACTCTCACATAGTTGCTCACTGAAGCTAAGCAAGGCTGTGCCCGGTCAGTATCTGGATGGGGGACCACAAGGGAAAGCTAGGTTGCTGCCGGAAGTGGTGTTAGTGAGACCAGCAGGTTGGTGCCCAACCTGTGGTCTGTGTGGGTCCTAACGCCCCAGTATAGAGACGGAGACTCTATACTGTTCAGTAAGCGCCGTCTTTCGGATGAGACGTTAAATCGAGGAAAACGTTAAATCCCAGGAATCCCACAGAATGTTCATTTTTAGGTGAACTGTCCCTTTAATGCATCTGAAATCTGTTTTTGGCTTCATATGTAGTGAAGACAGTAGCGAGCTGAGATTAGCTTCACCTGTGCCACAATGACAGCTTGACCTTCTCCAGCCACAAACAACCCTAACACACAGTGATCTTCAGCACACCAGCGCAGCTCATTAATGACAGAGCCGGGTCACCGGGAACTCTCTCGCTTTCTAGTGCTGGGGCTTAATTATTTACTCAAGCCTTTCTGCAAAACAGTGCACAAAAGCCTTTCACTCTCATTTTTGGTCCTCTGCTAAATTTATGACCGTCAGCTGGGAAAAGTAATGGTGGTGAATGCAAAAACATCACTAACAACAACAAAAGCCTTCATCACACCAGATCTCAGAAAACATCAAGTTAGCACAGACTAGTCCAGACAATATTATTAGCCCTCCTGTAAAATTTAGTCCAAAATAAAAAGTAGTTTTTATATATTTGAACATTACAAATGACATTAAAAAATGGTACATGATTTTGTTCTTTGGGAACTGATTTTGTTGTTTAGAAACCTAAATGATCTAAATGTTTGATATCTCCACCCTTAAGATCTGATAGTCCCCGCCCCTAAATGATTGATAGCTCCGCCCTCAAGAAATAAAAGTCCCGCCATAAATGACTGATAGCTCTGCCCTAAATGATCGATAACTCCACCCTAAAGGATTGATAGCTCCGCCCTAAAGGACTGATAGCTCCGCTCTAAAGGACTGATAGCTCTACCCTAAAGGACTGATAGCTCCGCTCTAAAGGACTGATAGCTCTGCCCTAAATGTTTGATAGCTCCGCCTTAAATGACTGATAGCTCCGCTCTAAAGGACTGATAGCTCTGCCCTAAATGATTGATAACTCCACCCTAAAGGATTGATAGCTCCACCCTAAATGACTAATAGCCCTGCTCTAAATGATTGATAGCTCCGCCCTAAATGACTGATAGCTCTTCCCTAAATGACAGCTAGCTCCACCCTAAATGACTGAAAGCTCTGCCCTAAAGGATTGATAGCTCTGCCCTAAATGATTGATAACTCCACCCTAAAGGATTGATAGCTCCACCCTAAATGACTAATAGCCCTGCTCTAAATGATTGATAGCTCCGCCCTAAATGACTGAAAGCTCTGCCCTAAAGGATTGATAGCTCCATCTTCCTCCCTGGGAGGAAAGGTTATTGAAGCAAAATTATTTTTTATAATATAATGAAGAGCACAGATCCATAGTTTATAACAAGCACTAGAATATACATTAAATTAAGAGTTCATTTTGATTTCATGGTGACTTTAAAAGAAATAAATAAAAAAAATTCAACTAATTTCTAATACCTAATTTCTTTAGTCTTTGCCATGATGTCAGCACATAATATTTTACTAGCTATTCTGCAAGATAATTAGGTAGTTTTCAGCCTGAAGTGCAATTGAAAGGTTTAACTAGGTTAATTAGGCAAGTCATTAAACAACAGTGTTTTGTTCTGTAATGTAAAAATAATCATTTCTTAAATGCACTTATAATATTGACCTTACAAAATGTTTTAAGGTCTTTTAAATACTGCCAAACTGAAAGAAATGACATTCTCCAGAAGAAAATTATAATAGGAAATACTGTGAGAAATACTCATGCGCTGTTCAACATCAACATCAAATATATATATATAACGTCCTATGCTAATGAGGGAGAGATGGTCACCAATGGGCGGGGCTTTCCCCCCCTGATGACACGTCTAAAGCGAGAATGTCAATCAAAGTGCAGACAGTTGACAGCTATAATTAATCTGATTATAAAAAATACAATTAATTAATTAAATGAATTAAATTATAATTATAATTAACTAAAGTGATTCTTACATAATAGGTCCCCTTTAAATTAAATAGCCCAGATGGACTGTACACACCAGCGAAACACTGTCCTCTATCTGCTCCATATACAGTCATCAGTAATGAGTACCTGCTGTTTGAAGTAATGTGTGGAGTTTTGGCCAAGGATTAAACAGGACTGATTGTTTTTCTTAGCAGGAGAAAAGCCTGATTGGACACAGAATCGCACATTTTCTCCATTTAATTAGTTTGCTTCACTTTCGAAGACTTGAGGTGATGCAGACTATAGAAGGACGTTTGGATTTCTTATATTGCAATCATTACAGTCACAACCAGCTGCTTTATTATTGTGTAGAACAAAGGACTGAAACTTAATTGATGGCAAAGTCTACCGAAGTTAAAGAGAACTCATATTATTATTATTACAATGCTTTTAATGTACAACAATAATGACTGTTTTTACATTGCTGCGAGGGTTGGGTTTGGGATAGACGTTAATAAAATACAACTGATAGGTCATTTAATACATAATTTCCATTAACTTCAGCTTCATCCCTTCTAGCAACAACCTCCCTTTGCCGGCAGTTGGATTGACAGGTGATCCAGCCAATCATAATGCTGATACTCTGTGCAAGTCTGCCATGTTGTCTGACAGGCGTCATAATAGAGTAACGTTGATGATTAACATGAGAAATGGTGAAAATGTGCTGGTTTGGGACTCACGAAGCAGACAGCAGAGACCCAGTGAATGAAATGGATATGTTTATGTGGACGAATCCCCCTCAGCTGTATGTTAAGGGCACACCCAACCAACAGGGGGCGATAATGACTCTTTCAAGGATGGATAATAAGCATCTTTTAGACATTTTTCAAGGCTTAAATTGTTTGTTTAAAGGTGCTAAACAGGCCAACGAAACACTATTATCCATCATTAACTATTATTCCAGGGCAGCCCGATGGCTCAGTGGTTAGCACTGTCACCTCACAGCAAGAAGGTCGCTGGTTCAAGTCCCGGCTGGGTCAGTTGGCATTTCTGTGTGGAGTTTGCATGTTCTCCCCGTGTTGGCGTGGGTTTCCTCCGGGTGTTCCGGTTTCCTAAACAGTCCAAACACATGCGCTATAGGGGAATTGAATAAACTAAATTGGCCAAAGTGTATGAGTATGTGATAGAATGAGGGTTGTGAGAAGGTTGTTGGTTCGAGCCGCAGCTGAGCCTATTACAAAATCAAACAAACCCTGCAAAATTGTGCGGATCTCGCATTTTTTCTGAAATGCTGTGGATTTCCTGCAAATTTAGGGTCTACACGCTTTCTATGACATCATCACGACACAGATTCACCCAAAACAAAGGCCATGTGGCTGCAAACAACCCTCGCTAAGCCATGATTTTACACACATCATGATTGTAGGTGGCAGTATATACCTTCACGCTGGTCTGTAACTGCATTTAACCAGAAGAAGACAGCGCACGTTATGAGTAAACATACAGTTGTGTTTCCCTACAAATATTACTGCGAAAGACCACAGTTGGAAGGGCATCTGCTGTGTAAAACATATGCTGGAAAAGTTGGCGGCTCATCCCACTGTGGCGACCTCTGATATGGAGACTAAGCCGAAGGAAAATGAATGAACGAATGAATATTCATTACCTTAATAAATCTCTCCGAGAGTTATCGTCACAGAACTTTTACTGTATCAAATGTCAAATTCACGAAGAGGTTGAAAGCTTTAGCAGTTTGATGGACTTCCCACATAGCAAATGTTTTCTGGCTCAGCTCCGGGCCACTCAATAACTTTCCCTCGGCCCAAGTACCGCAAAGAATGACGGTCCTGAAGTGGCCCATAACTGGATTAAAGACAAGGGCCACACATGGGCCATAACCGGCCTGAATCTCAGCCAATTTATTACCGTTAACTGGCCCTGAAATGGGCCAAAACAGGTTTATTATTGGTACCGATTCTCAGCTATAAGTTAACCATATCAACACCACCCTTTAAACCCCAAAAACTGAGCCATAACCCAGCCTAATGTTACCTAAACAATGTGAACAATCGCTACACTGATCTGGGCCACACACCTCCCATCCACAACTGGCCCAAAGGTAGTTTGCCGTCATGCATGCAGTGCCATCATGGCCATGCATGGCCCACATTCGGCTGACATTACGCATGCCAGTGCCGTCAACACGCCAGCAGTGCCATAATGAGGCCACATTTGGGCCAAGTCTGTTTGCTATGTGGGTTGATATACTCTATTTTTGTTTTGATTATGGTTCTAAGTTTGACAAAAATATATAGTTTTTATGCTATCTCAAGAGTTCACACTTAGCTGATGATTGATTATAAAGCTTGTTTGGCATGCTGTCCCGGAAGAGAGCCCTAAGCTCATAAGATCCTCGAGCCCAGGGCTCCCTCCTGTTTGCAAGGCGAGAGGGGAGTTTGAGCTCAGGTAGATCTCGAGAACTGCCCTGCTGTAGTAGCTAATAAACAGAAAGTGATTGCTCTTAAGAGATAACTACTTACTAGGAGCATGTCTATGGTGTTGATTTGGATTAATCAGTTAACTTAAGTTGCATGTTTTTGGATGGTGGGAGGAAACTGGGGCACCCGGAGGAAACCCGCGTGAGCACAGGGAGAACGTGTAAACTCCGCATAGAAACGTTGGCTGGCTTGGTAAGAAACTAGAACCAGTGATGTTCTTGCTGTGAGGCAACAGTTCTAACCACTGGGCTACCATGTGGAAGGGGGGTTCTTTAAAACGAAGATGGCTGTCATATAGAACTGAGGGTATTTATAGTGGCTTAGGAATCGTCTGATTGGTGAATCATAAATTGAATAATGCAGTACCAGACACAAGCAAAAGCACGTGAACCTTTTGAAATTAGTTTATAAATAAACTTCACTTATTGTAGGTGCAATTTTTATGTTGTAGTGATAGTAAAGAAAATCACCAAAAAAAAAACATTACACAAAAGTCAGAGAAGAACTTTTAAACTACTACTTTATTAATAGGGTATATGCTGAAGTATACGGAAGGACTTTTAATTTGTCAGTAACCTGGGTTAAGCGCTTCTGATGAACTGTATGCAGTTACAAATTCAGCACGTTTAAGGTCTTTTTTTCTTTAAAAAATCAGCGATCACCACTGAATGAGTGATATCCGATATAAAGTGGGTCTCAGATTGTACAAGAGGCGCTGCAATAAATGACATTTTTCCCCGCCATGTCTTTAAAATATGAACATTTATTTTACCCCAGTATATTCAATGGAGCTTCTGCACTAGCCTGCCGATTCTGACAGGCGCGTGCTTGTAAATGACTTTTTGTCTCGTTTTACGCTTGAGCAACTAAATGAATGCTGGAGTCTATTTAACTGATTGTATTTTAATTACATTACAACATCGATGCTGTAAAAGGAACCATATAAAATGGAAAAAAAGTCACATTAACCGTTCACCGGAAGTTTATCAGTATGGGAAGAAACACCAGCTCTGCATATACCCTATTGTCACCCATTCCCCCCAAAAACTTTTCAAGAGTTCACACTTAGCTGATGATTGATTATAAAGTGTGTTTGACATTTGGAGTGAGCCCTGAGCTTATAAGATCCTTGAGCTCGAGGCTACCTCCCATTTGTAGGAGTAGATGTGGAAGGGGGGATTCTTTAAGGCGAAGATAACTGAGGTATGAAACTCTGGTTATTTATAGTGACTTCGGAATGGTCTGATTGCTGAATCATGTGTTAGCTAACGCTGGACCAGCTGTGGTCAATCATAAGCACGCGATCCTCTCGAAATTAGTTTATAAATAGACGTCACTTAAACACTATGGTCCCCTCTTGAAAATATATTTTATACACAATATTAACTCATGATGACATCAGAGTGCCATTAAATTGTTTTATTTAATTGCTAGTTACAGATTTAAAGACTTGTAGACCCTTGATTTCAAATAAAGAAGTCTGTTCATCTGCAAAAAAAAAACAAGAATATCTCCAACAGGAAAACTGCATTGTGCTGTCTTCATGGCATTATGCTAGTGGTCAGACGATATGAGCAGGACTGGCTCCTTTTGAATATATATACACACAAGTCTTTCATGTTCGTCCGCATCCTTGGTTGTCATGGAGACGCGGCCAGATACCGTCCTCTCCTCCCCCTTCAGCTGGGCTGACGAACCCTGGATTAATTGCCAATTATCTGCTGTGTTTTTTTATCCTCAACTGCATGAAATAATTATGCCTCATTTCCCTTCCATGAATTTTTATGGTTATGACGCATGTTGGATGACCTCTTACAGGACTACATGAGTAAATGCAGTCATTCCGGCAGAAAGAACAAGCCTAGATTTAAGGGCAGATTTACGTGCAGTCAATTAACCAGCACTAAAAACAGAAAAGGCTGTTCTTCGACACCGATCCCGTCATGCTGAGATCCATATCTACGCTGGAAACCTGCAGAAATAATGAAAGGCTTGAGAAATAATGAAAGACTGTGTTTTATGCTCTTCATCCAAACTCTACCTGTCGTCAGAGCTGAAGGACAGACGGAAAAGCAGAGAGAGAGAGGATGAGTGTTACAGTTATCTGTACCAGAGGCAGATGTCAAGTATATCAGGATAAGCTTAGCAGAATTTACCCATAATAATAAGAATAATTACATTTCAGATGACAGATCCTACATAAATCCACCGTCTACATTTTGCATATATGAAATACGTTACTTAACGTGAGTTTTGTTGTACGTTTCAGATGACTAATTCTCTAGAGGGCGCTGTCTACATTCTGTGAATCTGAAATATGTTACTTGCGGTGCGTTTTATTGTACGTTTTAGATGACAAATCCACTAGAGGGTGCTGTTTACATTTTGCGAATCTGAAATGTGTTACTTAGGGTGCGTTTTGTTGTACGTTTCAGATGACAAATCCTCTAGAGGACACTGTCTACATTTTACAAATCTGAAATATATTATTAGCATGCGTTTTGTTGAACGTTTCAGATGACAAATACACTAAAGGGTGCTGTTTACATTTTGCTGTTTGCTGTTTACATTTTGTGAATCTGAAATATGTTATTTATAGGGTGCGTTTTAGTTAACATTTCTGACATTTCCACTAGAGGGCATTGTCTACAGTCTACAGTAAAATACATTACTTAGGGTGCATTTTTTTTTTGTATATTTCAGATGACAAATACACTAAAGGGTGCTGTCTACAGTTTGCAAATCTAAAATACCTTACTTAGGGTGCATTTTGTTGTATGTTTCAGATGACAAATCCACTAGAGGGTGCTGTTTACATTTTGTGAATCTGAAATGTGTTACTTGCGGTGCGTTTTGTTGTACGTTTCAGATGACAAATCCTCTAGAGGGTGCTGTTTACATTTTGCGAATCTGAAATGTGTTACTTGCGGTGCGTTTTGTTGTACGTTTCAAATGACAAATCCTCTAGAGGGCGCTGTTTACATTTTACAAATCTGAAATATGTTATTTAGGCTGCATTTTATTTAACATTTCACATTACAAATCCACTAGAGGCCATTGTCTACAGTTTACAGTAAAATACATTACTTAGGGTGCATTTTTTTGTATTTTTGAGATGATAAATCCACTAGAGGACACTGTCTACATTTTACAAATCTGAAATATATTATTAGCATGCGTTTTGTTGAACGTTTCAGATGACAAATACACTAAAGGGTGCTGTTTACATTTTGCTGTTTGCTGTTTACATTTTGTGAATCTGAAATATGTTATTTATAGGGTGCGTTTTAGTTAACATTTCTGACATTTCCACTAGAGGGCATTGTCTACAGTCTACAGTAAAATACATTACTTAGGGTGCATTTTTTTTTTGTATATTTCAGATGACAAATACACTAAAGGGTGCTGTCTACAGTTTGCAAATCTAAAATACCTTACTTAGGGTGCATTTTGTTGTATGTTTCAGATGACAAATCCACTAGAGGGTGCTGTTTACATTTTGTGAATCTGAAATGTGTTACTTGCGGTGCGTTTTGTTGTACGTTTCAAATGACAAATCCTCTAGAGGGCGCTGTTTACATTTTACAAATCTGAAATATGTTATTTAGGCTGCATTTTATTTAACATTTCACATTACAAATCCACTAGAGGCCATTGTCTACAGTTTACAGTAAAATACATTACTTAGGGTGCATTTTTTTGTATTTTTGAGATGATAAATCCACTAGAGGGCGCTGTCTACATTTTACAAATCTGAAATATGTTATTAGCATGCGTTTTGTTGAACGTTTCAGATGACAAATACACTAAAGGGTGCTGTTTACATTTTGCTGTTTGCTGTTTACATTTTGTGAATCTGAAATATGTTATTTATAGGGTGCACTTTAGTTAACATTTCAGACATTTCCACTAGAGGGCATTGTCTACAGTCTACAGTAAAATACATTACTTAGGGTGCATTTTTTTTTGTATGATTCAGATGACAAATACACTAAAGGGTGCTGTTTACATTTTGTGAATCTGAAATAGGTCATTTAGGGTGCAGTTTGTTTAACATTTCAGTTGACAAATCGTTTAGAGGGCACTGTCTACAGTTTGCAAATCTAAAATACCTTACTTGGGGTGCATTTTGTTGTATGTTTCAGATGACAAATCCACTAGAGGGTGCTGTTTACATTTTGTGAAACTGAAATATGTTACTTTGGGTGCGTTTTTCTATGTTTTAGATGACAGATCAACTAGACGGCGCTGTATACATTTTACAAATCTGAAACGTGTTATTTAGGGTACATTTTGTTTAACATTTCAGATGACAAACCCTCTAGAGGGCGCTGTCTACATTTTGGCGAATCTGAAATACTTTACTTAAAGTACGTTTAATTGCACGTTTCAGATGATAAATCCACTAGAGGGTGCTGTTTACATTATGCAAATCTGAAATGTGTTACTTAAGGAGTGATTTGTTGTGTTACAGATGAAAAATCCACTAGAGAGCGCTGTCTATCCTTTCCTGTTATACTTTAAATCCTGTTAGTCAGCGTGCTTGTATAATTGGTAGTTTTAGTGAATATTGAGTGTCTAAATATTGAGTGTGAATGAGAATAATAAAATCAACATAGTTTGCGTTTGTCCCACATGAACTTACTAATGGCTTATATTTGCCTCTATATGATGTATAATACACAGATTACATTGGGATTAATATTCATTTAAACTACATTTAAGTTTATTTTTACAGTAAATATTGTTTCAAAGCAGCTTTACAAAAGGTGCACATTATTGCATTACAATCAAATAAAAGTTACTCTATATAAACATAGTTAACCTGCAGTTTTATAGCATATAGGTGATGTTTATATGTACATGTTTAATGAAGTGCATTAGTGTATTAAGTGTATGTGTTGTCCTGGAAGTCCTTGATGATTAAGATCGTCTCTTTGTATGAGTTCTCAAAGTCCTCTATAGATTGAACACCTCATGACCCTTAATGTAGCCAATTTTAGCCTAATTGAATGAATGATTTGAAAGTCACCGACAACAAGTGGACGACAGTATCATTCAAAGAGTGGAGTGGAGAGGAAATATGAATCACCATACTGTATCTGTGCTCTTGTGGTAAGAAACAATAGGCCGTTTTTGCTTTTATTAATGGATGGGCTGAGTGAATCAGTGTGAAGGTCAAGTGTACTGTAGCTTCCATTGAACTCTGTTTTCACCAGAACCTCATCGAGATATGATATTAATGCAGCTGATATGATCTGCCTGTTGATTCCAACCCCAATAGTACTGTCAGCTAGTAATTTATTTAATCCGGATGTCTCTTGCACTTTCAATTGACCATTGTAGCATATCTCTACACACACTTCAAGTGTAGCCAAATGCATGTAATGAGAATATTGTCCACCCAGGCTCATTCTGCAAACGTAGCTCTGTATACATTTCTGGAGAGCGCCACATACCTCCCAGGAGCTACGTTTTTTTGCAGTTTTTCGAGAATCCACCAGAGGCCACTGTGTACGTTATTTCAGATCTCAAATTTCTCTCGTGAGTGACTGATTGACTGATCGACGGACCCACCCTCCTCCTTCCCTAAACCCAACTGATTGTGTTTTCAAAAGCACCAATTGACCAGCGCCCACCCACTTCCCTAAACCCATCCGACAGTGTTTCCAAAAAAAAAAGCCTTCGCCTGATTTTTACCACGTTTTCAGATTTTACCACATTCTCACCCTGTTATTTACTTGTTTGTTTTATTTTTTGGCTTTTGTTTTTGTCTTACCTGCTTTGTGAAAGAATTCTTCGTCAGACTCGAACCCCGTCATCACGGTCAACTCCGCTCCATGTCACAAGTCTGCCAATGTACGAGGCGAGCCACTGGACAAACTTGTGATTGCGGAAAAGCCGTCCATATTGAAGTAAGCTGTAGTACAGCTGTGGTAAGTGGGAAAAGGAACCGCGTCATACCCCCCGTAGCGTTCATTTTAAAGATGAAATGCAGCCATACGTTCCTCTGGCTACATAATTCACAATCTCCATAAATGTATATAGGGGTACGTTTTCCAGAATGAGCCTGTGTGAATATTGTTCAATGCAGGTTAGCACTTACCTGTACCTATCTGTTGAAATACTCATAATGCCACATATATGTGGGCTATGTAAAGACTAAAGAACATTTAAAACAAGCTACTGTAAATGGAGAAGAGACTGTAATCTCCCATCATTTGTTCAAAATAGTGCTATTTATTATGAAATTATGAATAATATGCTTTTCCTCCATAATTTTTCGGACTTGGTGTTGCACCAAAGGACAACAAAGACTCCGGCGCCTAGACTGCAGCTCTGCACAAGACGTTTGGCCAGAGGAGAAATGTGTCCTACTGAATCTGGTTTCTCTCTAGGTTTTTTCCTTCACTTTAGTCAATTGGTAACGTTTGTTCCTCACCGCTGTCGCCACTGGCTTGTTGATTGGAGACCTGTAGAGCTGTGCACCGATGCATTTGCTCTTTAGTGTTTGGACTTTCAGCAGTGAAAATTAAACCACACTGACCTGAACTAAACTGGACTCTGAAAACTGGACTGCCACTCTTTCAATTTACTATAATCCTCTATGTTCAGCTGCTTTAACATAATCTACATTGTAAAAGCGCTATAGAAATAAAGATGAATTGAATTCATATTTGAACAAACTGTAACAACTTTATGGTTCCTAAAAAATGTAATATGTGATCCTGAAACTACGGCTGGATCCACTCCAGAACCTCTACCTCACATGTGTCAAAGCCAGTTCCTGAAGGGCCGGAGCTCTGCACAGTTTAGTTCCAACCCCAATTAAACACACCTGATCAAACTAATTGAGTGCTTTAGGCTTGTTTGATACCTACAGATAGGTGGGTTGAAGCAGGGCTGGAACTAAACTCTGCAGGGCTCCGGCCCTCCAGGAATTGACTTTGACACCCCTGCTCTACCTAATGGATATTATTATTGTTGGAATATACCATAGCCAAAATAAGTGGTGCCAGCAAGAAAACTGTACATGTTTTGATCAAATATGAGAGAGAGTGTATAAGATACATTTTAATCCTTATTTTGGACCTATATTGCAGTGTTTTTATTATATTTTTGTGCAGTGGATCTCTGGCTTTGTTGTTTATAGTTCCAAATCTGAAATGTTCAATAAAAAAATAAAGTTAAATATGTGGAAGGTCACGTGAGGTGCTATGAAATGTGCATTTTTTTAATTCGATGTTTGACATAATCTTAACTGAACCACGAAGAGAGGGCGGGGCTTAGAGTAGCTCCTCCCCTTTATAAAACAAACAGCCAATAGCGTTCTGTTTTCTCACAGCTCTGCCAGAGAGAGTGGTTGAGCTCAAGCACATCAAACAATCGGCCAATGGGAAAAAGGGGGCGGGGCATGTCAGATACTAGAGTGGATCTGATTGGTCCGAAGATTTGATGAGGAGCTGAAGTATGAGGTAAAATCGTTGATCCGTTTAGGTGGAAGTAACAAACTTTGGATGTTTTATTCAAAACAGGCTCATTCTGAAAATGTAATGTAATGTGTATTTATATAGCGCATGTATTGTGTATGGCCATACACCAAAAGCGCTTCACAATCATGAAGGGAGTCTCTCCACACCACCACCAGTGTGTAGCATTCACTTGGATGATGCAACGGCAGCCACAGGACAACGGCGCCAGTGCGCTCACCACACACCAGCTATTGGTGGAGTGAAGAGACAGTGATACAGCCAATATGGTGGATGGGGATGATTAGGAGGCCATGATGGGTAAGTGCCGATTGAGGGACTTTGGCCACCCCTTACACCCCTACTCTTTACGAGAAGTGCCATGGGATTTTTAATGACCACAGAGAGTCAGGACCTCGGTTTAACGTCTCATCCGAAAGACGGCGCCCAATGACAGTGTAGTGTCCCCTTCACTATTGCTGGGGCGTTAGGACTCACACAGACCACAGGTTGAGCGCCCCCTGCTGGCCTCTCTAACACCACTTCCAACAGCAACCTAGTTTTTCCCATGTGGTTTCCCATCCAGGTACTGACCAGGCTCAGCCCTGCTTAGCTTCAGTGAGTAACCGGTCTTGGGCTGCAGGGTGATATGGCTGTGGCATGTATCCCTATTAACATTTCTGGAGATCTTGAATTATGTAGCTAGAAGTACGTATGGCTGCATTTTGTCTTTAAAACGAATGCTACGGGGCGGTATGACGGCATTCCTTTTCGCGCTTACCAGCTAACCGCTTACCTCCATACGGACGGCTTTTCCGCAGTTACCAAATTGTACAGTGACTCGCTGCGTACGTTGGCTAACTTGAAACGCAGAAAGGAGTTGATTGTGACGACCGGGTTCGAGTCCGGTGAAGAACGGTTCCAGAAACAGGTAAGACAAAAACAAAAGCCAAAAAATAAAACAAACAAGTAAATAACAGGGTGAAAATGTGGTAAAATCTGAAAACGTGGTAAAAATCAGGCAGCCGCGAGGGCTTTTCTTTTTCAGGATTGCTTTTTAAAACACTGTCAGCTGGGTTTAGGGAAGGGGGTGATCAGGTCAATCGGTGCTTTTTAAAACACTATTGGTTGGGTTTAGGCAAAGGGGTGGTTGGGGGTTAGTTGGTCAGTCAGTCAGTAAGACAGCGCCTCTGGTGGATTTACTCGAGAAGAGCAGGTGAGAATGGCACTCGCAAGAGAAATTTGAGATTTAAAAAAGTGTACACAGCCGCCTCTGGTGGATTTGTGGAAACAGAAACTGCAAAAAAAAACGTAGCTCCTGGGAGGTATTTGGCGCTCTCCAGAAATGCATCCAGGGGTATGTTTTCAGAATGAGCCTGGGTTGGTTTTATTCATATTAAATAACAATTTAAAAGGGATATTTTTGAAAAGTTTCTCCAGTTGACATGTGTAATTAACTGTTAAGAACTGTCCGATCAGACAGATTCATTAATGATAATCCTCATTGGCAAGAGCTCTTCTGCCAGCAGACGTTCTGGACTCATTAATTAACCAGGGACGACCAGGGAAAATACAGACTAATTATTGCTGTTGTGTTGCTCCCTAAACAGCTGGCTTTATAAAATATGGAGTGATACAAACAGCTTTACTCGCTGCTGTTGGCAGACTGGTAAATGTCACATACTCTTTATATATACATACATTATACTGACTCGTAAAAGGTATGCAAGTGTGATCAAGTGAGGAAAAAAAACGGTAACACTTTCTATGAAGCTCATGTTAATAATGAGTTATTACGCTGTTTATATTAATTTCGGTCACACTTTATTTTTAATGTACAATTCACACCATTAACTAAAACTTTTAGCTCAATAAACTACTAAGTAGCTGCTTATTAATAAAGACTCTAGAATACACCAGACGTGTCACTCGTATAGTTTTGAATAGGGAAAAGTGTAACAATCAATATGGCGAATGAAGCCCCACCCCCTAGTACACGAGCCAATCATCAATCGCTATAGACTAATGTTTCTCCGGGGGAGAAGCTCAGACCAGACGTGTGCTTTTACAATAGTTTATGTGGTCAAGAAACACACTGGAATCTCAGCTAATACTTACTTCACAGACATAAGAAATAGATCCACATGAAGCTTAAAATCTGAACTTTTAAATGAACTATATTTAAAAACATAAGTTTTTTGGTTTTGTAATCTGTATGAAACAAATTCGAGGTACAGTCCGTCCTGTCAAACACACAGCACATGACAGCAGCAACTACTCAAAGCCAACAAACTTGTAAACAAAGAGTCGCTGTCATTTCTGGAGGAGATTCACCATCAAGACCAAGTTGTGAATTACTTCAGAGTAGCAGTGCGATCAGACAATCTTTATCCAGAGGATGATAGTGTGTAGAACGGCCATAAATAAGGTTGGTTTCGTGATCTTGTTCCTTTTGAGTGCGCATGTGCATTAACTCGGGCATCCTGAAAATATGCAGATTTTGTTTGATTTGAATGTTTAGAAATTAAACTTATGAGACCATCGTTGCTTATTTTTATTGGTGGTTTTAAATATGTAATGTAATCGTAAGCTTGGCCAACAGTTTCGGAGAATTTGATGTTTCCCTATTCAGACAGAATGCCCGAGCATACTGCCCGAGAGGCGTTTCAAAGGTGGCCGCCGAGTGAAATGACTTGCCTTAAAGGGACTTTGGTATTAGTGATGTAAAATGAGATCTTACTTTATAAGTGCTAATAAACAGTTAATATCTTAATAATAGGCAGGTAATAAGTCAAGTGCAAGTAGCGTGAATTGTTACTTATGCTTCGTTCACACCAGAGCCAGAAGAAGCATCAAATGTGAGTGATTTACATGTTAAGTCAATGCAAAGGCGCGAATAGACACCCTGCGGCGCGATACATGTGAATGAGGCGGCGCAAATGACTTGATTCACACGAATGAAGCGGCACAAGTTGAACGTTTTTGTACGATTGACACGTTTAATTCGCGTATTGCATGTTTTGTGCAAATCGATTGAGTTGGAAAATCTGAACTTCAGAGAACATTTGCACCATGTTAACCAATCAGGAGCTTGCTCTTGTGGGGGCGTGATTATGACGTAATGCCTGTTGTTGGTGTCCCAGGGGAAAATCCTCCTGCCGACACCAACCAAGATTATCAAACTGGGCTCGGCTCAGTCAGAAGCACCGCTGAAAGCCTCCATCGTCCAGGTTAAGTTTCTGGAGGAGTTGATGAACTCATAGAGCTGTGCACCTCTGAAAGGATCTAGTGGACTCAGACACGGCTCCAAATGAATCAACGCTGTTTTTTAGCCTTCATAATGCACATAAACACAACTACTCTCTCAATAAAATCCATGTTAGCCATTTAGCAACGAAGCTAGAGTCACCGGGCAGACAGAAACCCTGCCCATCACGCAAATGAGTGTCTATTGTGAAGTGAATTTAACGTGAAAATGTTCACGCCTCTATTTACGCGCGAATAGCGTGATTTATCAGCCCTTGCCGCGTCTGGTGTGAACACAGCATTAGACTAAAGTGTTAACATTATTTATATTATTTATAATCAAGCATGACAACTATATAAAGACACAACCAAACCTGTAATGTACTTTAATGACAGTTATAGCCACATTTATAATGGTGTTATTAATGCTTAATAGTGATGTATTTCAGTTTTCTGTATACATGTTCATAACATATTTTACACTGATATCGAAGTATTAATTAGTCAGTCATGATTGGGTTTATATAGAGAGTAAGCAGTCTTTTCCCATGTCGCTAGAGAGCCAAATCCATCTCAGCTGGACTCATCTGATCACAACATAGGCTTGTTCTGAAAACGTAGTCCTATCTACGTTTCTGGATGTTGTGAATTACGTAGCCAGAGGTACGTATGGCTGCATTTTGTCTTTAAAACGAATGCTACGGGGCGGTATGACACCGTTTCTTTCTCTCTTTCCAGCTGACCACTTACCTGCATGTGGACGGCTTTTCCGGTGTTACGGGTTTAGGGAAGGGGGTGGGTGGGTCAATAGGTGCTTTTCAAAATACTATTGGTTGGGTTTAGGGAAGGGGGATGAAGGGGGATCGGTCTGTTGGTCAGTCAGTCAGTGAGTTAGTCAGCTGCGGCCTCCGGTAGATTTAGGTGAGAACAGCAGGCGCGAATGGCACTCGCGAGAGATATTTGAGATCTGAAAAAGCATACACAGTGGCCTCTGGTGGATTCGCAAAAACTGCAAATAAAACGTAGCTCCTGGGACGTATTTTGCTCTCTACAGAAATGTATATAGGGCTATGTAATTGGAATAATCCTGGGTTGCCTGATCAACGCCAATCGCCGCCACCTGAAACACATCAGAGGGAGAGGATACAAGCAGAAGCCTCACTGAGCTACAAACCCCTGACTTACCCAGACGCTAAACCTCTCTATCTGTTTAATGCAGATTTCAGTGGCTAAAATCAGCTTGCTCATCTTCACAATAACTGCACCTTGGCACACGACAAAGAACACCTCTACTCACCTTCAAGAAGCCTGCCCAAGCACTACTTATCTCATTCACTGCACTTTTACCATCTGGAATTGTAATTAAGTCATCCTCCGGGGCCTTTGCACTCAACCTGTCAGTCTTGTGTTGTTTTTAATTCCTTTTCTCGCCACAAGCAGTATGTAAGTTATGTATAGGTTTAAAATAGCTCTAATGTCCAGTGTTGTGTTCATATTAATGATTATTTATGTAGCACTGTGAGACATGACATTTCGTGCCACTGTATGTCCACACATGTAGCTGTAACTGTTATGGTTATAAACACTCATTTGTAATAAGTGAACAGATTGTGTTCTGTTTTATATTGTGGAGTCCTGTTGCCTTATAAATATACTTATTGTATGTTTTTAAACAGTTATTAACCATTATAAATGAATCATTGATGGCGTTAAGTGAAAACGGGATGTGAATTTCCACTTAACCCAACCCTAAAACATAATTATAAGCAATTCATTCATTCATTTTCTATTTGGCTTAGTCCCTTATTTAGCAGTAATCACCACAGCAGAATGCACCGCAAACTATTTCAGCATGTTTTATGCAGCGGATGCCCTTCCAGCTGCAACCCAGTACTGGGAAACACCCATACACACTCTCATTCACATACATACTCTAGTTCATCCAATTCACGCGTGTGTCTTTGGACTGTGGGGGGAAACCGGAGCACCCGGAGGAAACCCACGGCAACACAGGGAGAACATGCAAACTCCACACAGAAATGCCAACTGACCCAGCTGGGACTCGAAACAGCGACCTTCATGGTGTGAGGCGACAGTGCTAACCACTGGGCCACTGTGTCACCCATGAGCAATTTTATAATGAACATGAAAGTCTATAAAATATGCAATAGGCAACAGATTCTGGTTTAGCTCCGCTACCAAATCTGACCTCCGAAGACTACGTCGAATAGGACTGCTGAGCGAATCATTGATACAACCCTCCCTACTCTCCAAGAACTGTACTTATCCAGAGCGAGCAGAAGGGCTGCCAAAATCACTCTGGACCCCTCACACCCAGCACACTGCCTCTTTGAACTGTTACCTTCTGGTCGACGCTACAGAGCACTGCGCACCAAAACAGAAACAGTTTCTTCCCTCATTGTGGAACCAACATCACTACTTGCTATACACTTTATACACACATACACTTATTTAACAACACACTTTACATGCCAATTTGCACATAACAGCTGCACATATAATGTTGTATATAGTAATATAGCTGTACATACACTTGTCCATTTGTATATTTGCATTCAATACTTTTTAAAATATATTTATTACCTGTTTTTTTTTTTTTTTAGTCCCGTCTGTAATTCTGTTGCACTGTAGAAGCTCTGTCACAAAAACAAATTCTTCGTATGTGTGAACATACCTGGCAATAAAGCTCTTTCTGATTCTGAAAATGTACTAAAATATTATTTTTGTAACACTACAACAGTAAAATTATACCCATATCTCCAAATATTGACTGACTGACTGACAGACAGAGTGCTTTATTTGATGGTGAGAAAATGGGGCATGTAAAGGCAAGCAGACTGAGCGAGTCAATCTGGACCAGTGAGGTCACCATCTGAACCGTTTAAACTCACTGCTGCCATGACAACTGCTCCACAGCACATGTGTGTGTTTGTGTGTGTGTGTTTGTGTGTGTAGAGCGGGAACCAATAAATCCATTATACAGTGACCTGCACATCATAGATAATAAAAACAAGAAGAAACACTTTAAATAATATCGTACATGTTTGTTCACACATTTCCATTCTCCTGTGAGTCATAATGGTAATGCCAAACAAATAAAAATAAAATATCCATTCATTCATTTTCATTCAACTTTGTCTCTATTCCAGAGCTGCAACCCAGTACTGGGAAACACCCATACACTTTCACATTCACACACAAACACTCATACGCTACGGCCAATTTCATTCATTCATATTCCTTCAGCTTAGTCCCTTTGTTCATCAGGGGTCACCACAGTGAAATGAACTGTCAACTGTTTTACAGAGCGGATACCCTTCCAGCTGCAACCCAGTACTGGGAAACATCCATACACACTCATTTAAACACATGCTACATTTAGTTTATTCAATTATCATCTATAGCGCGTGTGTTTGGACTGTGGGGGAAACCGGAGCACCCGGAGGAATCCCATGCCAGCATGGGGAGAACATACAAACTCCACACAGAACTGACAACTGACCCAGTCGAGACTCGAACCAGCAACCTTCTTGCTGTGTGGCGACAGTGCTAACCACTGAGCCACCATGTCGCCATGCACACAATTTCTCTAGCCACACCCAGGCCTGATTACTATGTAATTAACACCTGTTTGCAATCAAGAAATCACTTAAATAGGACCTGCCTGAAAAAATGAAGTAGACCAAAAGATCCTCAAAAGCCAGACATCATGTTGAGATCCAAATAAATTCAAAACGAATCAAAAAAGAAATTAGATCCACCAGTCTGGAAATGGTTATAAAGCCATTTCTAAAGCTTTGGGACTGCAGTGAACCACAGTGAGAGCCATTACATTCACAGGGCAACAACATGAAACAGTCAAGGACCTTCCTGGGAGTGACCAAAATTACCCCAAGAGCGGAGTGACAACTCATCCAAGAGCTCACCTAAGACCCACAACGACATGTAAAGAACTGCAGGCCTCACTTGCCTCAGTTAAGAAGAGTGTTCATGACTCCTCCATAAGAATGATACTGAGCAAAAATGGTTTGCATGGTAGAGTTCAAGATGAAAACCACAGCTGAGCAAAAACAACAAGGCTCCTCTCAGTTTTGCCAGAAAACATCTTGAGGCGTTTTGAGTCCTGATGAGTCTCCAAGAATTTTAGGAAAATAGCGACACAGGCTCACTTAGGATACCTACCTAGGCCTACATTTCTGGGAAACCACAAATATGTACCTGGGGCTACATCTGGCTGCATTTTATGTGTGAAACAAATGCTATGGGGTCGATATTGACGCCGACAACTGTTCGATTTTGCGCTACCGCTGACCTCCGTATGGATGGCTTTTTTGGTGTTACCAGTTTGCCCACTGGTTCGCCATGTACGCGGAATGTGGAGCGGAATGGACCGCAACGACAGGGTTCAAGTCTGGTGAAGAACGGTTCCAGAAGCCAGGTAAAGTAAAATATAAACAAATAAAAAACAGGCTGAAAACGGGTAAAATCACCCGACCACAACGGCTTTTCTTTTTCTTGCTTTTGAAAATACTATTGGTTGGGTTTAGAGCAACTCATTCTGAAAAGTAGCCCTATATATGTTTCTGGAGATCATGAATTATGTAGCCAGAGGTACGTATGGCTGCATTTCATAGCTTGCATTGTACGTTGATGGACTTGAGACGCAGAGAGGAGTTGATCGCGACGACGGGGTTCAAGTCTGGTGAAGAACGGTTCCAGAAAGTGGGTCTCATCCTCACGCCAAGTCTCCCCGCTAGTCTGCTGGAGAAAAATCCTGGTTAATAACATTAGAGTTTGACTTTGGAAATTGAGATATTCTTATGTAAGCTCGGCTTTACATCTCACAAATATGACAGAATACAACACAGACAGCTATTTAAAAAAAAAAAAGAAAAAATGAAAATGAACCTACTGTACGCCGTCTTCACAATAAGCTGTCACTCAGTAAGCTAACACCAGAATGATTCCGCTGAGTGTCTACAATAATAATACTGTGAAAATAAAGCGTATTTACTTTGATTGCTAGGTCTGACCATTCATTCAAAGAACAAGAAAATGCTGACGTTGTTGTAGTGTGCCTGTTAGATGGCCAACTCAGTTTCAAGCAACTGTTTCATTGCCATTTATTTCATGCTACAGACGCCTCCGAGCAGATTAATATTTTGCTGGCAAAGCGATTGCTGAACTATGATTGGTTAAAAGCTCTAATATATAAATACACTTCTGTAAGCAGCGCAATCAAGAGAAAAGCTATAAAATGAGGAGAACAGACTATAGGAAATCATTTAATAACATCTATGGAAAAATCTATTACATGTAAAGATGCTTTCACACTAGCGCTATTAATCCGCAGCCGGGTATGTTTGACGTCAGAGTTCGGTACGTTTATCTAGTGTAAACGTCTTCTGAACCCAGGTGCGCACCTGCGAACCATACCCAAGGCTGCCTGAAAGAGGTGGTATGGGGTACAGTTCTGGCGAACTCTGGTACGGTTCACTTCTGATATTAATGCAATCGTACCAAATAACGGAAGTGAACCGCCAACTGTACAACAAGCTTTAGTTTTCATATCTTTCATTCGTGTGTGTGTGTCAGATCCTCTAGTTTTTCACGTGTTTTTTGGTGATTTTTCGTGATTAAAATGATTGACTTTGTGGTGGTAATTCCCAGAAAGTTGCGGACAATTTTGCGATTAATATTCACAAAATAAATAAATAAATAAATTATCATTTACCTTATTAGGTAGCCTACAATGTTAGGTGTGCAATATGACACAAATCATAAAAATAAAGCTTCTTTATTTTTGGTCTCTTGTCAAGACAAGATCTAAAACAGATCTAAAACGGTAGGGATTAATCTAAAGGAAGGTTGTATATCTCTAATTTTTATGCACGAACTTACTTTTTCTCTCTCTCAGATTTCACCCACCGGAAAATCTGACATGTAACGTTACCTCACTCAGGACCATAGACTGTAAAAGATATGGACGTAGTGTCCGTGACGTCACCCATAGGTTTCTGAACACTGCAAAAGAAGCCACAAGTAGGCGCGGCCAACCGTCGCCATTTTGTTAGCGCGTCATCGCACCAAACGCGGCATACCAAATAAGGGCAAAGAGGCGGAGAGTGAGCGAAGCTACAGACGCATGCTGGATTCTCAGCATTTTGCTTGGACCTGGATTAAAACAGACTTATTACTTTGGGAGAACGCTTAATACTTCATTGCCTGCGACTCGTTTGTGTTCTGACCACACGTGCTTGGTTGTACACTATATTAATAAAGTGTTTAGACTTTTAAAAACACTGCTGTAACACATTGAGCCACTAAACATTGTTCTTATGATGTTTTTCGACAGGAGGAAAACGCGAATTACTATCAAACACTTCAGATATAGTCTGTGTTAGTAAATGCAAGGCTGTTTATAAAAATCCAGCACTAACACTGCATGACAACGCTTCAGATGACTGATTTATAGCCTACAGCTAATCAATCTGTCAGATTCTGGAGTGCTATACTGGTCTAAAGAACATTATAAATGATAAATGACCTTAAATAAAACAAATACATTTATAGAGATGGTATATAAGCATTTAAATTCCCTCACCTGTGAAATGGAGGCAACTTGAACTGTTTGTAAGCACAATTAAGTCCACACAGCATGCCATATCATCTGATAATTGCAGGAAATAATTCCAAAAGGCAAATGAAGGTGTAAAGAAACATTAACCAAAACAAATACACGATTTATATGCCGAGCTCAGCGACTAATTAGCCAGAATCAGCTGAGGTGACGAGACAGCGAGCAGCGAGGGCTAGCTGTCACTCAAGTGGCCACGCCCTTAATTATGCAAACTTAATATAACCTAATATAAGCGAAACGGATGAGTTATAAAAAAATTCACCCCCCTCACAGTTGTCATGAAGGGTAATCATAGCTATATGCACCAAAGCCATCGTTTGTACCAGGCTGTAAACACGTTTTTATCAGCTGTAAAAATGGCCAATTTACCAATGCAGAAAGAAAGCCCTTGGACTTCCTGGAGCCAGCCCCCCAGGCGAGTCGATGAACTGCAGCTTTAGTTACTTCCGTATTGGCTTCCCGAGGGAGAGTGGGAGGTTGCCGCTTGCTCAGGACATGCGTTAGGGCTTCCCCTACCGTAATGCCCCTAAAACACGGATTGCTGTAAAACTCGCCGCATAAAAGCGTTTTCTCTCATTAACTGCAGGAAAAGTTAAATGAAAACATTTATTGATTTTTTGATGAGCATCACAATACCAGCCATACATGTAAAGCACATATAACGTCCTTCAACTCGGTCACGTCCAGCGGTCGTCATTCTTGAACCCATCACTGTAAGCTGCTTGTTTTTCTGTCTTTTCCACTGCCCAGTGCAGTCTGAAGCACGTCAACCACACAAAACGGCCAATTTGCACCACAGGATGTCTAATCGCATATTTGCATTGACTTCACATGTACATCGCTCGCGATTCATCCACGTCTGCTTACTGCACAGGTTGCAAAACAATCCCCTCCCCCCTCCTTCCATGTAAAGTAATGATTGTGAGGGAGCAGGTGAGACGTCAGTTTTCGAGAGACACTCAAATGCATCAGGTGCGCTGCGTATGCGATGTCTAGAAGTCATGTGAAACAATTAATTACAAACTGAAATAAATCTTATTTGATTATATGGTTTAGAACTTGATGTTTTATGAAGTTATTTACATTTTTTGCGATTATTTTGTGTTTAATTCAGAATTTTGCCGGATCTAAAAAAATTTCGTTGATTTTGTGTTGGATTCAGTGAACGCGGAATCGCGGAAAACTAGGGGGTCTGGTGTGTGTCTGCATATCACCTAACTTTCCCTTGGTGACAAGCGGGATTGACCCGGTGCAAACACGGTGATAATGTCTGCTTGTCTCCTCCAAAAACGACTTCTGTGGACATCGCGTGACGTTCTGAACGTTTTAATATTTTTTTTTGCAGCAGATAGACGCAAGTCGCTCTCTGTGTGTTACCAAAACCACAAGATTCAGTAAAAGCAGAATGACCGTGATGTGCGTACGGCTTTCCATTTTGGTGCCTTGGCTTTCGTGGCCTTCACCTAGCAACAGCTGTACACACAACAGCAGCTGGAAAAGAGAAAGAAGAAAAGGGACGGTGTGAACACAAACCAGCTGAGAAGGTGTCAAGAGGGCTCAATCAAATTTGGGCTCAGACCAGACAATTGACGCAAGTGTGAAAGCACCCTTAATCAGTGATTCTGATGTTTGATGTGTGTTTGCAGTCCACCACTGCTGTATACATGTCGTTAGAGTTTGCAGTCATATTTCTTTTACAGATTATGAATGCACTTTTGTTTGGTGCATTTGAAGGTTTTGACCTTGTCTTGATTTATTAATTTGATGAGCCATTAAAGAGGCAGTAAATAAAAGATGTGTCCACTGGAGAGACCGGATGGCATTCGGTCACACATCATGAATGAGAAACATCAAACAGGACAGATGTGATGGATGAAATCCACAAAAGATGAGGTTGACGGAGACCCAAAGGACTGGTTTGCATGACCTTTTTATCCCTTATATGGAGTTTCACTGCTGACTGCAACTCTTCACACAGAGACCAACTTTATTTACATTTCAAATGACACATTTTAAAACATTAGTAAACATATTTTGGTAAAAAGAAGATCTCAAAATGACCACAACGTTGGGATAGTTTTGTACTGTACTGACCCCTGTAAGCCTGACCTTGCAGAGCAGTAAACACTGACCACAGGCTCACTGCACCCACACAACACAACACACACACATACCATCAATGTGTGCTTTACATAAGATCTCTTCCTGAAGGCAAATCTGTGCACACACACACACACACACACACACACACATACACACGCACCCCAGTGTTTCAGCAAGGATGCACACATGCACGCTACAGAACAGAAACACTTATCATTAACAATCTATTATTGAATGTGTATATTGTATTGACATTTCCCCCCTTGCTGTTCCTTAGAAATTATTAGAAACCTGTAAATGTAAATCCGGTCATCAGCACACTACAGGCCGGGTTTTATTGATGGTGTATTTTGTATTTTGTTCTGTTTTTTTTTACTGTAGTGCTTTGGGTTTAAGAAAAACTAAAAAAAAAAAAAAAACATTATTATTATTATTATTATTATTATTATTATTATTGTTGTTGTTGTTGTTATTAATTTTAATTTCAATATCATTATTGTTATTTTCTATTATAGCTGTTTTTTAAATATTATTGTTATTGTTGTTGTTTTTGTTATTATTGTAATTTTAATAATATTGTTACTGTGTGATAATAATTATTAATATTATTAGTTATTATAATTTTGGTTTTGTTATGATAATAATAATAATAATAATAATAATAATAATAATGTTATTATTATTATTATAAAAATTATTATTATTATTGCTATTATTAATATTGTTGTTATTATTTTATTGTTATTATAATTAATAATATTAATATTATTTTATTAAAAGTATTATTGGTTTTATGATTATTAATATTGTTATTATTGTTGTTGTTATATTGCCATTTTTATTATTTTTACTATTATTATTCATTCATTCATTCATTCATTTTCTTTTCAGCTTAGTCTCTTTATCAATCAGGGGTCACCACAGCGGAATGAACCGCCAACTTATCCAGCATATATGTTTTACGCAGCGGATGCCCTTCCGGTCGTAACCAAACACTGAGAAACACCCATACACACTCTTACAATCACACTCATACACTACAGCCCATTTAGCCTACCCAATTCCCCTATAGCGCATGTGTTTGGACTGTGGGGGAAACAAGAGCATCCGGAGGAAACCCACACCAACACGGGGAGAACATGCAAACTCCACACAGAAATGACAACTGACCCAGCTGGGCCTTGAACCAGCGACCTTCTTGCTGTGAGGCGACAGTGCTAACCACTGAGCCACCATGTCACCCTAATATTATTATTATTATTATTGGACAACACAGTGGCTCAGTGGTTAGCACTGTGGCCTCACAGCAAGAAGGTCGCTGATTCGAGCCCCAGCTGGGTCAGTTGACATTTCTGTGTGGAGTTTGCATGTTCTCCCCGTGTTGGTGTGGGTTTCCTCCGGGTGCTCCGGTTTCCCCCACAAGTCCAAACACATGCACTATTGGCCATAGTGTGTGTGTGTGTGTCCAATTTAATCTGACTCCAATTTTAAGTGATCGTAAAATCTAGACTGTATTTCCAATTGTAGGAACGGATCACAATAATCATTTATGACTTAATTTAGAATTTTGATCTAAACCTGTTGCCATACTCTTCAGTTTATACGTTCATTAGGGACCAAACGCCGCTCAGAGTTTGACGCCCCGGGTTTTGGTGTCTTCTCACGGACAGTATGTCGACACTCTGAAGTTAGTCAGAGGATGTAGGGTTAGCTAATATTTAAATAGTCTGGTTGCAAACTGCTCACTCATCCTAAAAAGTAGTAGATTTAGCCACTTCCAGACAACTTGCTAATTTCAGCAATTAGATGATAAAAGATCTCCATGCTGTCGTGTCAAAACTAATCGAATCTAATCATGTCTAATCATAAAGGTAGCGCAAGACTCCACTTCATCTACTTTCAGGAGAGTTCAGAATGAATCAAAACTTAACAATTTATTTGTCAGGTGTTTTATGTATAATGCCAATCACATAATAAAACAATCAAAAAGCCAATTCAGAGATGATACTGTAACAATACAACATCCATTACTCAAAGATCAATCAAAGAGTTAGAGATGCATACCTGACCAGAGAGCATACCTGCCAACATTTGGTTCGTAAATTCCGGGAATTCCCGCTAATTTGCATATTACTGACGTCATCGCGTTCTACCATTTCTGTTTGTTTAACAGCCTATGGTAAATAATTGGGGTATTTTATATTCGCACTACGCTTTATGTAAGCTTGTCAATTTAACTAAATGTATTACTGTTTGTATACAGTATATCATTATAGATGAGTAGTGAATTTGCAGTAATCTCTTAGACGTAATATACTCAGACAAGTTCTGAAACTCACACTTAAAACATCTCTGATGTGCAACAAGAATAAACGGTCAAATTAAATTGTTAAAATAAAGGAGAAGCAGATCGGGTTATCTGTACAAGGGAAATACCTTCACACTGCCACCTGTTCTAAATCATTTGCCGTCGGTACGCTGAGAGGTGCTCTGCTCTCAGGCTGCAGGGGAGGCTTGTTGAGAAGAGTAGGGACGGTACAGTAATGGACAAACGACAGTCTATAAAAATCGGCAGTAACACACAAAAACGTCGCTAGATTTGTCGCTAGTCGCTTTTTTTGAAAATTTGTCGCTAAGTTGGCAACACTGGCGCAAACTGAAGAGCGGGGAGCGGGAGGAGTGAGAGGTTTAGGGAGCTGGGGGCGCGCGAACTGCAGCGCGCGACCGTCACCGGAAGAGCACAAGCGCCAAGTTTCAGCCCGGACTGTACCAAAATGCTGAGGAGCGGGGGGCGGGGGAAGTCCGGGAGTTTACCGGGAGACAGACCAATACGGGAGACGGGTCTGAAATACGGGAGACTCCCGGGAAAAACGGGAGTGTTGGCAGGTATGCCAGAGAGGATAGTTGCAGCACAAGTCTCAGAGATGCTGCAATGGGGTCTCTTGCCTACAAGATCCCAAAGATATTTGTCCACATTTCCTTTAAATACTCAAATTAAAAACAAACAGCCATAAATTCAAGACAACAGAAGCCTCACCTAGACCCTTGCCTGGTGAATTTGAGGTGTTAACCATATCTAAGGAGGGGGAGCATCTGGCAAAGATTTTATCAAAGTCAAAAACCAAATCAACATATTCAAGGAAAATACTACTGTGAAATTAAGACCACTTTACCAATCACACAGAGACATTTAAAATGATACCAAACATGAATATAGAGCTACAAGATACACCATATTAAAACCTTGAGCATTTTATGTGGAATGTGCTCTGATCAGTAAGTCACTTAAAGGTCAAGTACAGGGGCTTGAGGTGAAAGGAGATGGGTAAACTTTCGCATTCCCCTCTGGTGAGGTAGCTCTGTGTTTCTAGCCCATGTTTGCATTGTCAACAGTGATTTGAACAGAACAGTTGAGCAGCTGGTTTCCTGATCTTCTTCGATCAGAAAGTCTATTGTTGTATTGCATAGCAATTCTTATGGTCTAGTCTCATGACATTCCATACAGTTCTCAGGGTCTGATATTCTGGAGAGACTTAGCCATCTTACACCAGTACTGGGTTGCGGCTGGAAGGGCATCCTCTGCATAAAAGAATGGACTTCAGGAAGGGACGAACAGGCTCACATGATCCCATCCACATCTATGGGATGGCTGTCAAGCCTGTCTCGTCCTTCAAGTTCCTGGGGACCCACATCTCAAAGGACCTTTCCTGGACCACCAACATCTCCAGCCGGGTCAAGAAGACTCACCAGCGCCTATTTTTCTTAAGGCAGCTTAAGAAGAACCAGCTGTCATCAGCCGTCTTGGTGAACTTCTACCGCTGCACAATAGAAAGCATCCTGACCAACTGTGTCACAGTCTGGTATGGAAGCTGCTCTGTTGCTGAGCGTAAGGCACTGCAGCGGGTGGTGAAAACTGCCCAACGCATCACAGGGACCACACTGCCAGCCATAGAGGACATTCAGAGGAAACACTGTCTGTGCCGAGCACGCAGTATTCTTAAAGATTCCTCTCACCCTGCTCACAGACTGTTTTCTCTCCTGCCTTCTGGCAGGCGCTTCAGGCTCCCCCGGACAAAAACCAGTAGACTAAGGAACAGCTTCTTCCCCAGAGCTGTCTCCCTTTTGAACTCTGCCCCCACTGACTCTTTTGCCCCCCTGATACACCCCCACTCTCCTCATAACTCAGACTCCTCATAATCACTGCACTATTTAACATTTGCACATTTAAAATTTGCACATATTCATTGCACTACATTGCACAGATTTATTTATTTGAACTGTACACACCCACTGCACATTTACATTTGTAATTATCTTTATCTATCTGCACGCTTCTGATTATTAATAGCAACCTGTACATCTATCCATCTATTGTAAATCTCTGTTCATAGCTAACACAACCTGTATATAATGTTCATAGTACATCCATCTGTAAATATCACCATAGTTTTTCTATAACTGCACTTTATAACTTATACCTGTATCCTGCACTTGCTGCTATTGCACTCCTGGTTAGACCTAAACTGCATTTCGTTTCCTTGTACTTGTACATGTGTAATGACAATAAAGTTGAATCTAATCTAATCTAAAAATAAAACATATGCTGGAATAGACGGTGGTTCATTCCACTGTGGCGACCCCTGATGAATAAAGGGACTAAGCCAAAGGAAAATGAATGAATGAATATTATTATAAATATTATTATTATTATAACATTAGCATTAGAGTTATACTCTACATTTGCACACATGCAACATTCATTATGCCCTGATTTGGACCTGAACAGTTCAGACCCATGTTTTATTCTGTTTTTCAGATGCTACAAGAGGACGCTTCATTGTCCTCGAGTTATTAAATACCATCAGAGCGTTCTACAATAATGCGATACGCATTTGTCCTCTAAAACACCCTTCACTGTAACCTCTAAACAAACACTGGGTGAAGAGCTTCATCGTCATGATAAATAATGCCCTGATCCTTTAAAACAGTTTCCATGACAACTCATTCCAACAACATGAGAAGGGAAACAGCGTTGCTTTAGTTAAAGGGCACCTATCATGCAGAAATCACTTTTATAGTAAGTTACTTTATTGGCATGATATTTTGTACACTTTTGCCAAAGCATTTTAGTTATGCATAAAATATGTATAAAAATAAATAAATAAAAACATAAAACAAATCAAGTAAAAATATAATAAAAAGGGCGACGCAGTGGTGCAGTGGGTAGCACGTTTGCCTCACAGCAAGAAGGTCGCTGGTTCGACCCTCGGCTGTATGGAGTTTGCATGTTCCCTTTATTAATCAGGGGTCGCCACAGCGGAATGAACGGCCAACTTATCCAGCATATGTTTTACGCAGCGGATGCTCTTCCAGCCGCATCCCATCTCTGGGAAACATCCACACACACTCATTCACACTCACACTAGGGCCAGTTTAGCTGACCCAATTCACCTGTACCACATGTGTTTGGACTTGTGGGGGAAACCGGAGCACCTGGAGGTAACCCATGCGAACACGGGGAGAACATGCAAACTCCACACAGGAATGCCAACTGACCCAGCCGAGGGTTGTACCAGCGACCTTCTTGCTGTGAGGCGAACGTACCACCCACCGCGCCACCGCATTGCCCTTCTAGCTGCAACCCAGTACTAGGAAACACCCATACACACTCATTCACACACATACACTACGGCCAATTTAGTTTCTTCAATTCCCCTGTAGCGCATGTTTTTGGACTATGGGGGAAACTAGAGCACCTGGAGGAAACCCACATGGACACGGGGAGAACAGGCAAACTCCACACAGAAATGCCAACTGACCCAGCCGAGGCTCAAACTAGTAACCTTCTTGCTGTGAGGCGACAGTGCTAACCACTGAGCCACTTTTTACTAAATCTCGTCCAGAGATAGCAAAAAAAAATTCAGCAGAATCTGTCTGGCCCTTCATAGTTATGAGCAATATTTTGAGGAGTAATGACATTTACAAAGGCCAATTAAAATGTAATTTTTCTTAATTAAATGAGAGGGAGAGAGATAAAGTCTGCCATCTCTCTCTCTATATGTGTGTGTGTGTGTGTTTCTGACATGAAGTCTCTTCATCTCCCTGAGCGTCTCATTAGTGTGTTTCTATAGAGTGCAGGTCTAATGTTTAATGTCATCACACCGCTCTTTCACACTGTCCTTTTTTCGCTGCTCTGTGTTTAACATCTGATTCACTTTTCTATTCTACTTTATTTATTATTTTTGTATTTTATTTGTTTATTTTTATTTTACTCTTTTATATATATATATATATATATATATATATATATATATATATATATATATATATATATATATATATATATATCCCCCCCCCTTCAAGTTAGACCCCTTTAATATGTTAATGTTTATTATCGCAAATATTAACAAAATAAATGTATTTAATTCTAACATTCTAACATTTATTGTAGTCATACTAACATTTATTGAAAAAAAATGTATGAACAATATTTGTTCATATGTGTGCGGAGCGCCGGATTAATGGGTGTCTATGTAGGTACACGAACTTTTGCAATGCAGGTGATATGACGATAAGCTCTAATTGGCCGGTTTTAAATTGTCTTTGGGGCGCAGCGCTCTGCGTCCTGAACCCTCCCATTTTTGTTGTTAGAACGAATAATATTTGTTTTTATATGATTGGCCTTCTGTGATTGGACCATTCTCACCAAAGAGCTTAGAATGCAATTTCTCGAGATGAAGGAAAATTCTGTTGTATCTTTGCAAAGATATCCGTCCACAAGGCGTTTGGATGAAGAAAAAAAAGAATCAAAGAGCTTGAACCAGATCGACCTTCCTTGCAAATTCACCAGTAGTCAAGTGATGGCGAGCGCGCGAATATTCGCGGCTTTTCCAGCACTTGTCATGACAAACGGAGTTGGCTGGCAGGTTCATGTAAGTCATGCCTTTTACTATTTCCGTGTGCTGTTTCAAACAGCATGACGCAAGAGAGGCTGAATGCATTGGCCATGCTGTCAATAGAGAAGAGACTGGTGACTGAGATGACTGACTTTAACCAAAAGCTCATTGAGAAATTTTCAAGCCAGAAAAAAAGGAGAGCAAAATTTATTTTCAGTAGTGCTACTGGCCAGTGATTAGGCAACATTTGTTTGTTTGTGTGTTTACTGATTATCTGGATTACCTCATTACTGATAATAAACCCAAATTAAACTAAAATGAACTGATTTGTGATGCATTTATTGTATGCTTTAGTCATATTTTAGTTTTTTGATACATCACCTGAAAAATGGCTTTTACACTCTTACTTTACCAACAGTTAATTTTTTTTTCTGGTGTTTGCGCCCTCCCCACATTTTTTAACACCAGCCGCCACTGATATACAGTATATAAATACATACATTATATACTGTATACATATATACATTCAGCAGTGCTCTTTCAGTTTTTAAAGACATACCTTAGTCAAAATGATTTAGTTACTAAGTTTACAGTGTGTTAATATCACTGCAGTATTATGAAAAGAATCCGCTGTAAATGCTGCTCTCCGAATGTAAACACCATAATCAAACTATTACCGTCATGTAGGATTTTTGCCGCATTTTCGGCTGTGTTTCTACCAAGGGTTTTTTTTTTCCTCCCATATGGCATATCAAAAATTTTATTAAAACTACACTCTTCCAGCAGTTCTTCGCATCCAATGTCTCATTTGTCACAGGGGGCATGCATGAAATATTCCTGAGTGAAAGTGAAAGTGCCAAACTGCAGTTAAAGTCAACAAATTAAGAATGAAACACCCCAAATTACATAAAACTCCAGAGGAAAAGTGGATAGCGAGGTGACGAATTATGTACTATAACATGTACGACGGGATCATGAAAGGAACATAAAAAAAACACTTTAATCATGTTATTGTCTTATTCAGATTAAAGTAAATAATTTGATTACTGATGTCCATGTAAACGTAGTCACTGTCTATCTCTGCGTCTGTGTTTGTGTTGCCAGTGTGAAAATCAGCTGTAGTTCACTTAATGAAACTCCCCTTTCCATGCAAACCCTTCCCTCTTTTGCCAATCGACACTCCCACTTAAACAAAGCTGGACACACCCACTTTCCTGACTTTTTCAAACTAGAGGTGTGAAAACACGCTGCTGAGACCGGGGGGTTTCATGGCTCTTTGAAGGGAATGTGAGATAAGACTCTGATTATTTTAATGCACGTTATGCTCAAAACACACCCATAATTTATTAAGAGAGTAAGTACAACCCTGTTATACCATGCGCCGGGCCATCCTTAAAATAGCAATAGTGGATTCGGACACGTGCTTTTGTGTCATGCACTTTAGACATCACGCTTAGATCATTAAAATAGAGCCCTCTATCACTGACTGCTGTTTATCGGATGGGAACGGTGGGCGGGAACAGAACCTCATTTGCTCAGAGCTTGCATTTAAAGGCACAGGCTACAAAAGCAGCTACACTTTCATCTCCGCCCAGAATTCGTGCACTCAGCAGGTTATAATAAATGGTGTTTTGAGCTGAAACTTTACAGACACCTTCTGGAGACACCAAAGGCTTATCTTACATCCTGTAAAAGGAGTAAAATAGGAGCCCTTTAAGTGGTTTCAAACAAGTAAAAATGTTCATTCTGAAGACCACTTTAATGGCATGTTTTCTTAAATTTAAATATAAGAGTAATATCAGTATCCTGAGGCATGTACTCATGTCCGCACTGACCCAAATGCTTTCACATACAAACACAAAAGAGACAAATGAAATGATTGTAAAATGGATTAATTAAAAAATCCGATCATAAAACAGGGTGCGCCGGTGAGAATACACACAAGAATGCTCATTAAATCTGTAAGACGGACATTTCTCTGGGGAAATGAACACTGATCTGCCAGCTGGCGGTGTCTTCATCCAGTGTGAGTGGGGGAGCTGTACTCTGTTTACACTATAGTTTACACTCAATCTTTAGTCTTCATAGTCTACAAAGCCGACAAGAGTCACATATTGGTGGCATTATGAGTATTCCAGTGAATGGCAATGCAAGGAAAGATCAGTTTCAAGGTCTGTGTTAGTGCTAACCAGACATTTAGCAATATTCTCATCAACATGCATTTCATATGATGGCTGAGAGAGCTCAACATGCTGCAACTTAAGAAAACACATCCAAATAGAAAATACAGCAGCAAATTAGGAAAACATCCTCACAATATAAATGCAAATAACAAGAAAGCACTTACTCTACTAAACTACTCTAAACCCAAACACCTAACCGCACTAAACTACTCTTAGCCCTAATGCTAACCCTACTAAACTTCTCTAAACCCTAACCGCACTAAACTACTATTAGCCCTAATCCTAACCCTATTAAACTTTTCTAAACCCTAACCTAAACCCTAATCCTACTAAACTACTCTAAACCCTAACCCCTAACCCTGCTAAACTACTTTAAACCTTAACTCTACTAAACCCAAACCCCTAACCGCACTAAACTACTCTTAGCCCTAATCCTATCCCTACTAAACTTCTCTAAACCCTAACCTAAACCCTAATCCTACTAAACTACTCTAAACCCTAACTCTACTAAACTACTCTAAACCCTAACCCTACTAAACTTCTCTAAACCCTAACCTAAACCCTAATCCTACTAAACTACTCTAAACCCTAACCCCCAACCCTGCTAAACTACTCTAAACCCTAACTCTACTAAACCCAAACACCTAACAGCACTAAACTACTCCTGACCCTAATCCTAACCCTATAAACTTCTCTAAACCCTAACCTAAACCCTAATCCTACTAAACTACTCTAAACCCTAACTCTACTAAACCCAAACCCCTAACCGCACTAAACTACTCTCAGCCCTAACCCTAACCCTATTAAACTTCTCTAAACCCTAACCTAAACCCTAATCCTACTAAACTACTCTAAACCCAAACACCTAACCGCACTAAACTACTCTCAGCCCTAACCCTAACCCTATTAAACTTCTCTAAACCCTAACCTAAACCCTAATCCTACTAAACTACTCTAAACCCAAACACCTAACCGCACTAAACTATTCTTAGCCCTAATCCTAACGGTACTAAACTTCTCTAAACCCTGACCTAAACCCTAATCCTACTAAACTACTCTAAACCCTAACTTAAAAAAGTGAGTAAACTCATTGTCTTAAAAGTGACGAGTTGTTTTTACTTTAAAATATTAAGTATTTTAGTTCCAACTTATAACTGTTAAGTTCACTTAATTTTTCTAATTACGCTCAATTCATTTACTTCGTTTCAAGGCATCCTTACTCAGTTTTTTAAAGTAAAGTCAAGTTGTAGATGACCTGAGGGGTATTGCACAAAAGTGAAATCAGGAAAGCTGGGGAAAAGCCACAGCCATATCACCCTGCAGCCCAACACTAAATCAATGATGCAAGTATGGATAAAACCTGATGTGAGCAAATCAGATAACGAGTTAAAAAACGCCCCTCTTGCTCACCAACGCGGAACCTCCCATTACTTTCATTCAGAGAATAAACAGAAAACTATGAAGTGGGACGTATTAACAATTTAAATCGTTCACTTTGTCCTAAATGTGACCAGTGGACATTCAAAGCAGATCTATTTCATCTGTTTATTTTTAAGTTCATTTAATATTCATCTATATGATCATTTATATATCGCTTTCATTAAAAAAAAAAAATCCTAACTGAGGCTATTTAATGTGTTATATGATGTGTTTCATCATCAAAAGAATTATATCTATATATATACAGTTAAAGTCAGATTTATTAGACCCCCTGTTTATTTTTTCCCCCAATTTCTGTTTAACGGAGAGAAGATTTTTTTTCAACACATTTCTAAACAACAGTTTTAATAACTCATCTCTAATAACTGATTTGTTTTATCTTTGTCATGATGACAGTAAATAATATTTGACTAGATATTCTTCAAGACACTTCTATACAGCTTAAAGTGACATTTAAATGCTTAACTAGGTTAATTAGGTTAACTAGGCAGGTTAGGGTAATTAGGCAAGTTATTGTATAATGATGGTTTGTTCTGTAGACTATCAGAAAAAAAAATATAGCTTAAAGGGGCTAATAATTTTGACCCTAAAATGGTTTTTAAAAAAATAAAAACTGCTTTTATTCTAGCTGAAATAAAACAAATAAGACTTTCTCCAGAAGAAAAAATATTATCAGACATACTGTGAAAATTTCCTTGCTCTGTTAAACATCATTTGGGAAATATTTAAAAAAGAAAAAAAAATCAAAGGGGGCGAATAATTCTGACTTTAACTGTATACTTTAATCCTAATTGTGGCGTTTTGGTGACTGTCGCTTTTAAATTCAAATGAGATGTGCTCTTTTCAGAAGAGGGCGGAGCTACAAACGCCTTTGTGTCAGCATAGTGGCAGAGTCAAAACTAATGGTGGACGGCTGCTTCTCACACAGGGCTGTTTATGCTAATAAGGGAGAGATGGTGGTGACTAGTGGGCGGGGCTTTCCCCCTCTGATGACACGTACAAGGGGAGAATGTCAATCAAAGTGTTTCTGCAGACTGTTTTCATCAAGTCTGATTATAACAAATAGAATTAATTTATTTTTACCACTAGAAGCTGGTTATATTCACACACTGCTGACACACAACTGTGTGTAAACCCCTTATTAAAGTGACTTTTGCATAATAGTATTTCCAGTTATATCTACAGCTGCAGTGTTTATTTGTGCAGGATTTGCTCTGGATGTCTTCTATGATGAATGTTACTGAGCGCAGAGATGTTGCAGAACACATTCATGTCTCGATATTTAACGCTTTTCTGACCTGCAGCTAATTATCACAAAGGCCAGAATGTGGAAAAATTGACGTCATTCGATACTGACTGCTGGCGAATCCACTAGCATGCATGCCTTTTTGTGTTCGTTTGAAGGCTGAGGCATTTTTCCAAATAAGCCTTGATGAAATTTCCATTTATAGAGGGGCAATGGTCGCTAATTAAAGTCAAATCTCTTTTCTCGCGTCTGGCAGCTAAACCAGTGCCTCCAGCAAAAGAAAAAAACTGCTTCATCCTCCTAACCACCGCTAATAAATATTTATTCAGAGGAAGCTGTAATTATGCTTTTCATAGAGCTTTTATGAGGCGTTTTTGGTACATAATGAGCTGTTATTTCAACAGTTTATTTCTGAAATAGAGTCATAATGGAGTCAAAGATTGATGAGGAGAATGCGACAGATTACTCGCTGCAATGCATTTTTAATCAGATGTCTGTTATGATAGGAATGGAAATTTTACTTCATGAATAAATAGTCTTCAATCCTCAGGAATAATTGTGCTAAGAATTACCCTGAATAGCTGAGATGTATTCACACTCAGTCATTTCCGCTATGCTAGCTTTAGTGAAGTGTCTGAAAAATCCAACCCAGGCTCATTGTGAATAAGCACACCTATATACATCTGGAAAGAGCCAAATACATCTTAGGAGGTGTTTTTTTTTTTTGTGTGTACTTTTTCTTTTAATGAATCCGCCAGAGGCCACTGTGTACGCTTTTTGAGATCTCAAATTTCATTTTTTTTTTCAATTTCCTGCTCTTCTCATGTAAATCCACTAGAGGCCGCTGTTGACTGACTGACTGAACTACTAGGTATCAATCCTACACACTGCACATTTAATACCATTCATTCATTCATCTTCCTTTGGCTTAAGGGGGGGTCGCACACCAGAAGCGCAGTGCCATGCATTTCAGAATTCTAAACATAGGTTTCTATCAGGGTACACACACCGGCGCCGCAAGTAGGCGGCTGTCCGCGGCGGCCAGCCACGACTCAGGGCACTGTTCATATTTCTGCCGCACCACAGAGCGCCATCTGAATAGTTTCATTTTAAACAACAAGTGAAAGTGCGCGTCTGGTGTGTGGTTAGGATTAGGGTTAAGAGTAGTTTAGTGCGGTTAGGTGTTTGGGTTTAGAGTAGTTTAGTAGGATTAGGGTTTAGGTTAGGGTTTAGAGAAGTTTAGTAGGGTTAGGATTAGGGCTAAGAGTAGTTTAGTGCGGTTGGGTGTTTGGGTTTAGTAGAGTTAGGGTTTAGGTTAGGTGTTTGGGTTTAGTAGAGTTAGGGTTTAGGTTAGGTGTTTGGGTTTAGTAGAGTTAGGGTTTAGAGTAGTTTAGTAGGATTAGGGTTTAGGTTAGGATTTAGAGAAGTTTAATAGGGTTAGGATTAGGGCTAAGAGTAGTTTAGTGCGGTTAGGTGTTTGGGTTTAGAGTAGTTTAGTAGGATTAGGGTTTAGGTTAGGGTTTAGAGAAGTTTAGTAGGGTTAGGATTAGGGCTAAGAGTAGTTTAGTGCGGTTAGGTGTTTGGGTTTAGTAGAGTTAGGGTTTAGGTTAGGGTTTAGAGAAGTTTAATAGGGTTAGGATTAGGGCTAAGAGTAGTTTAGTGCGGTTAGGTGTTTGGGTTTAGTAGAGTTAGGGTTAAGAGTAGTTTAGTAGGGTTAGGGTTTAGGTTAGGATTTAGAGAAGTTTAATAGGGTTAGGATTAGGGCTAAGAGTAGTTTAGTGCGGTTAGGTGTTTGGGTTTAGTAGAGTTAGGGTTAAGAGTAGTTTAGTAGGATTAGGGTTTAGGTTAGGATTTAGAGAAGTTTAATAGGGTTAGGATTAGGGCTAAGAGTAGTTTAGTGTGGTTAGGTGTTTGGGTTTAGAGTAGTTTAGTAGGATTAGGGTTTAGGTTAGGGTTTAGAGAAGTTTAGTAGGGTTAGGGTTAGGGCTAAGAGTAGTTTAGTGCGGTTAGGTGTTTGGGTTTAGTAGAGTTAGGGTTTAGGTTAGGGTTTAGAGAAGTTTAATTGGGTTAGGATTAGGGCTAAGAGTAGTTTAGTGCGGTTAGGTGTTTGGGTTTAGTAGAGTTAGGGTTTAGGTTAGGGTTTAGAGAAGTTTAATAGGGTTAGGATTAGGGCTAAGAGTAGTTTAGTAGGTGTTTGGGTTTAGTAGAGTTAGGGTTTAGGTTAGGGTTTAGAGAAGTTTAGTAGGGTTAGGATTAGGGCTAAGAGTAGTTTAGTGCGGTTAGGTGTTTGGGTTTAGTAGAGTTAGGGTTTAGGTTAGGGTTTAGAGAAGTTTAGTAGGGTTAGGATTAGGGCTAAGAGTAGTTTAGTGCGGTTAGGTGTTTGGGTTTAGTAGAGTTAGGGTTTAGGTTAGGGTTTAGAGAAGTTTAGTAGGGTTAGGATTAGGGCTAAGAGTAGTTTAGTGCGGTTAGGTGTTTGGGTTTAGAGTAGTTTAGTAGGATTAGGGTTTAGGTTAGGGTTTAGAGAAGTTTAGTAGGGTTAGGATTAGGGCTAAGAGTAGTTTAGTGAGGTTAGGTGTTTGGGTTTAGAGTAGTTTAGTAGGATTAGGGTTTAGGTTAGGATTTAGAGAAGTTTAATAGGGTTAGGATTAGGGCTAAGAGTAGTTTAGTGCGGTTAGGTGTTTGGGTTTAGAGTAGTTTAGTAGGATTAGGGTTTAGGTTGGGGTTTAGAGAAGTTTAATAGGTTTAGGATTAGGGCTAAGAGTAGTTTAGTGCGGTTAGGGGTTTGGGTTTAGTAGAGTTAGGGTTTAGAGTAGTTTAGCAGGGTTAGGGGTTTAGAGTAGTTTAGTAGGATTAGGGTTTAGGTTGGGGTTTAGAGAAGTTTAGTAGGGTTAGGATTAGGGTTAAGAGTGGTTTAGTGCTGTTAGGAGTTTGGGTTTAGTAGAGTAAGGGTTTAGAGTAGTTTAGCAGGGTTAGGGGTTTGGGTTTAGAGTAGTTTAGCAGGGTTAGGGTTTAGAGTAGTTTAGCAGGGTTAGGTTTATGTTTAGGTTAGGGTTTAAAGTATTTATGGTTAGGGTTTAGAGTAGTTTAGCAGGGTTAGGGTTTTGGAGTAGTGTGGACACCAGGCATAACCTTAACAAAACTTATGCATTTTAAAACAAAAACCCATTAGTGTAAATGGCAGCAAACTTGTTAGATCACCCTATTATTACAATTGTCATTCATAATCTCATGTTAACATGAAAGCACAGTCATGCTGTACAGTACTCAAATAAACTGTCATGGATGACACACGCAAACTAAATCCTCAAAGATCACTAATAGACAAATGCTTTTTGCAGAAGGACACATATAATAGCAATAAACATCAAACAGCTACTGTAGAAGCAGATAAAAGTGCAAACACAATAAAGGACAGTGTGCTTTCCCCCTGCGCCAGCACTGAAACCTGGAGAACTGGATCCCTGCTCATTTATGAGTGTGAAATAAATGAGCTAATTGGATAAACTGTTCAGATCAGACAAGTAATGAAAAGACAGGCGAAGTGCTGTAATTTCAAACCATCAACCAATTAAATTAGAGAGAGCGTAAGGGAACAGCAATTAAACAATAAACATGTCATCGGTGCACTTTAGTAATTAGTGTTCATTTTCTGCCTCTGGAGTTCATTAGGGTGAATGAACACAGTAAATCTCCTTGTTCTGCCATTTCTTTGTTACTTATGAAACCCCTCCGGTGTTTGCCAAGCTACAGTTTTACCCTTCAGTTCGTTTTGAAATTTGGAGCCAAATTTGGAGCGGCTGAAAAGCTCATTAGTGTGTCATTGTGTGCTGACAGATGAATCGCTGGAGTTCAGACTGTAGAAGCAGGTCTCAGTTCAACTGGAATCCTCTTCTGGAGAAAAGACACCCCACACACATGAACACACACACACACACACTCCATGATGAAAAGCAGAACACCAGCAACACAGCTGAGTCAAGCAGATAACACTGAGGGAGCCAGAGACTGACACATGAAAGACATTCTCGCCGTCTCTTGTATGCTTCCTCCTTTTTTAACATTTTTCTCTACAGGATGAGAAACACAGCAGACGTCTAAATCAGCAGATGATAAATCAGTTGTTTGACATTTCAAGTACAGGGATATTATTTAAAGTTTGCATGAAATCCAAATGTACATTTATTTTGCTAGCGGACATCGATAGTCCTAAAATGAACAATTAATCAAGTTTGTTTTGGTAATCTTTAATCAAAATATTCCCATCTGCTTCCGCTCTGGAACGGCAGTCCTTCTCTGATGATGTCAGTTTGATGGATTGTACATAATATGCTTAGCCATGCCCCTCCAACCATTAGTTATTCGTTAGTGAAATATGGAGCACAAAAGTAAAACCCCGCCCCTAATAAATATCAATACCCCATTCAGCTGTAAATACTGTACGTCCCATTCTGAAATAAAAGTCTACAGCAACTTCCAGTTCCTACCCAGGCTCATTGTGAAAACGTACCCCTATATACATTTCTGGAGAGCGCCAAATAGGTCCCAGGAGCTACGTTTTTTTTTTGCAGTTTTTGTTTTCGCGAATGCACTTGAGGCGGCTGTGTATGCATTTTGAGATCTCAAATTTCTCTCACAAGTGCCATCCATGCCTGCTGTTCTCACGTAAATCCACGAGAGGCCGCTGTCGACTGACTGATTGACCCTGTGGAGGCCATTTCGTGACTGTCTGTGTTTCATCAGCCGTTTTCTGTCTTCAAATAGGAATTCACTGCGATTAGTGGATCATTATCATGCTGAAAATGAAAAGTATTACCACTGAAGTCCTTTCCAGAAGGCATAATGGATTACAACCTACATTTGTGACATTCGGATGGTGTGGTCAAAATTTGGCGTCAACAACATAAAAGCATGGATCCATCCTGCCATGTATCAGTGGTTCAATTAGGAGCCATTAGTACTAATTGAGCATCGTGTCAACGCCACAGCCTACCTGAGTATTGTTGCTGAACATGTCCATCTCTTTATGACAACAGTGTCTCCATCTTCTGATGGCTACTTCCAGCAGGATATTGTCATGTCATAAAGCGAGAATCATCTCAGACTGGTTTCTTGAACATGATAATGAGTTCATTGTACTCAAATGGCCTCCACAGTCACCAGAGCTCAATCCAATAGAGCTTCTTTGGGATGTGGTGGAACAGGAGATTGGCATCATGGATGTGCAGCCGACAAATCTGCAGCAACTGTGTGATGCTATCATGTCAATATGGAGCAAAATCTCTGAGGAATATTTCCAGTACCTTGTTGAATCTCAGTTCTGAAGGCAAAAGGAGGTCCAACCCGGCACCAGTAAGGTGACTAGCATAGCTGGCCCTCCCTATAAGCAAACTAAGTGGCTGCTTAGGGCCCCGCCGCCACTAGGGGGCCCCCACAACCCGCAGGTGGTGCAAGCCGTTTCCTTGCTGAAATCGTTTTATTTGCATTTTACAAATGACCTTCATTGACAGTGCTTTACTACTTAAATATTTATAAATTTTCACTTAAAAAAAAAAAAAAAAAAAAAATCACAATTTTATTAAATTGAAATTGTTTTCGTGTGAAGGTCATGTGATCAACAGGAAGCTCGCTCCATCTCATTTCTCATATGTGTTCAGTGTTCTCGCGGTTCAAGCAAAGAGATTCTATGCTCCTTGGTTCAAGTTTGTTCTTCCAAGGTAACCTGCAGGACCGACCGGTCACCACAAGAACGCGAATCCGTGCACCGACACAGCCATGGCCTTTGCTTCATTGCCTGCCCTGTTATATACTTGATTTATTTAGGAAAATAGACCGCGAAAATGAAACGAAACAACGTTATCATTCAGCGTAGAAAAACTGAGGGCAAAAATGATGTCATAAATCTATATGATATAATGAAATCATAATCTAATAGCACATTTATCGAAAATAGGCAATTACAGATTAATAACAGTCTACTTATATAAAATATTTAGTTTTTTCCTGATTTTACAGTCCCGGTTTTTTTTTTCCCTTTAAAATGCATACTGAAATGCAATACTGAAATCTTTTACTGACATTTTGCACACTGGCAATATTTTTCCTCAGACATGTTTATAAAAGTTATGTCCTAATTGAATTAATCATATGGTAATATAAGCTCTGGACCCTGCATCACAAATGTAACGAAGAGGGAAGGAGACTGTAGGGAATATTGTTATGTTTGGGTATTAATATTAACCCAGTATTTGTTGATTTCCTTTTTCTTAGATGTTATTTATATTCATATTTACTTTATATTATTTGCCTTATTGATTTTATTATTTATGGATAATTTTTTTAATTAATGTTAATTGTTTTGTTGTTGTTTTATTTTATTTTTAATGAGCTCAAAATGTATATTTTATTACTAAGTAGTGCATCTTCACTTTTGGCTAATTATTGTTCAGTGTCGTTTCATTGCAGGGTTTTTACTTTTGGAATTAATAAAAGAAAACTCAAACTAGAATCTTTTATAGAATCTTCAGTCTGTTTGCTGAATTAATAGAATACGTTTTAAACACACAAGAAGGACGCAAAGTAGGAATCACTGGTCTCTTTATTAAAGATAGTTTAATTCTTCATTTTGAAGCTGCTAGTTGACCAAAACGGTGCTGTTTTAAAATATCCAAATCCTTCAAACAGATATAGAAGTTCTAGAAGAAATCAGGCTTTACTTTTCTGTTTCATTGATTGTATTTAATAAGCATTATAATCATTGTGGGCCGGTTTGCAATGGCAATACTTCACTATTTAGAGCAAGGTAAGGCCCCAAAATCATTCTGCTTAGGGCCTCCAAATGTACAGAGCCGGCCCTGGTGACTAGTAATGTTTTACACTGTTTGACCGGGGTGCACACTTGTCAACTTTCTGCAAAATTCACCTTGAGTTTCACCTTGAGATCATTCATGTAAATTGGAAAACAAAATTAGGGTGGTCTAATCTCAAAGTTCTGTGCTATGAATGCAATATGAATATATAAATAAACATATTTAAACTACCTCAGCATGAGCAGAACACTTTTTTTTTTTAAGTTGGAGTCTATTTAATCTATTTGAGTGCATTTAATGTATGTATTCTTTGCATAATGTATTTATTCATAAGTCACTTGTACAGCACTTGCTTGTATTTTAATGTGCTCTATAAATAAATAATGATTGCTGTTAATGTAATTAATGTTTACATAAATCATAAATGTAATCCATACGATTTACCTGGTCTTCAGAAGTCTTTAGAAGAGAAATCCTGGCTTTATAGGAAGAATCAGGTATTTTAGAGCCAGTTATAGGAGAGTCGGCTCGTTTGAGGGTCAAATGAAATTTCATCAGGTGCTGATTGTGGTCCCTGTTGTTCTTCTATTGTTAGAGCTCAGTGCTGCCTTTTACACGCTCGATCGTGACATTCTCCCTGATTGCCTTGGATGTCTGGCCTGGACTGCAGTTCCTCTCACTTTAAGGGTCAAACCATTTCAGTTAATTTAGGGGATTGATTTTCATCCACTGTGCCATTATAATGGGGGGTTCCTCTGGGCTCCATTCTGGGACCTGTTTTATTTCCTCCTGTTTTGACAGATTTCTGACAAACACAAGATACATCATTAGTTGTATGATGATGATTCTCTAATTTATTTGCTTATAAAACATGGAGAATGGTCTGTGAGTATTTGTAGAGTTGTTTGGCTTAAAACCACAAGTGACCCAAAAATTTCTGCAGTGCAACACATTGCGCACATCAGTGCTCGTGCCAAGGAGAGAAATAATTATTGAATAAAGTTGTTATGATAGGGTTATTATTTATGTACAAAATTAATCTTGTAGCTTTATAACATTATAGCTGAACCACTGATATGATGAAGATTTTGGACTTTCATACACCCGGCGCAATATGACGCCAGGCACGTCAGACGTGATTTTTGCAGTTTTCAGACCAGTGCAGCTATAATTTTCACATTTTGCGTCACGCAGTTTAAAGAGCAGGGCCGGATTAACCAATGGTCATTGTGGGCACAGGCCCAGGGGACGTGCGCACTTGGGGCCCCTGCGAGGGGGGGGGGGATTGCTGATTTTGTATTGTCTATTTAGGCTAAGTGCAAATAGCGCACCTCGTTGTAATAAGGTAGTTAAGTGCTTCCCGCCAGCGCCGTTTAATCGACAGAGTCAACATAACTAAAGAGTGCGATAGACAGCATGTGGAAGTGGCGGAGCTCGTAAAGAGTATGGATATGTGTTTCGAGGCGATCGATTTATGAACCCGGTTCGAATCCAGCGACTGATGAACACATTCATCTCCCCCCCACCCCCCACCCCACCCCCCACATCACATAGCAGATTGGAAATACATTTATTCTCAATAGAAAGGAAATGTTTTTGTTTAAAAATTTAAATAAAGTATATAAAATATATAAAATGAGTCACAATGTATTTAATAAGGATAATAATAATAAATAGTCTATAAACAGTTATTTTCCACCTGGTGTTAAATGTAAGCGACATCTTAATATGATTAATCTGTATTTACAATGTTAGTCGCTCTGCTTCACCCATATTCTCCGACCTCATGGAGAGAGAGACAGAGAGAGAGACAGAAAAAGCACCTGAAGAGGAGAGAGACAGGAGAGAACTGGTACAGTGTGTGTGATTTCGAATACTTTCAGCTTTATAATCAAGTGCTTTTTGCCTACTCTTCTTCATCACGAGGGAGACAGTAGGAATCATTAATCAGTGTGTGTGTTATGGAGGACTCAGATTCATAGAACTAGATTGGAGAGGTGTTAAATCCAAATCATATGCATTATAAGTTTGTAGAAGTTATACATTAATAATACCCTTAAATATACATTTTAGTACTGCTTCAGTGAACTTGAACAAGTATATTAAAAACCATTAATTTTCACGAGTTATATTAGTATTTTTATCAAGGTGTGCTTTAAATGCTTTTAAAATCAGGTTAATCTTTGTTGATTATAAATATATATACTATGTCATTTATTTAAAAAATGTGGGCAAAATAATATAGATTAACTTTATTTAAAAAATATTATATTAATCTTATTTTTTCATTCAACTATAGGGGTGCGGCCTTGTAGGGGGGCCTGCAAGACATTGTGCCCAGGGGCCTCTGAATTCTTAATCCGGGCCTGTTAAAGAGCAAATCCATTAGCACCACTTTGCGGACTCACAGGCATGCTGGACTAAAAAGGAGGTGATTTAAGGCGCATTGCTGACGACTTGCTATTTTGAGGAACTGAAATAGATCGCGACACTGACCAACTGAAAGCTGAAGTGAATAGCGCAGAGCTTTTATTGTTTAAAGAGCGCTTTAGCTATGCTCCTATGTGGGTCCAAAACATGCTTACACATTGCTTAATACACACAGGATGTACAGCAAAACACAAATATCTTTACAAATGAAAACAATTAAAGGATTAAAATGTATTATTTTCTACATAAATATAAAAACCACTGCCTCCTGCCATGCCCTTTTCCCCTTGGAGGGCTTTGGAATCCGGCTCTGTTGTTTACTCATGGCAATCTGCATCTGTATAATGTTATTATTATTAGCAGTATTACTTATTATACGCATATTTATATTTGTTTTCATAAAAACTAGTTTAGATTTGTCCAGCTGTGGGGTTTTGGAGACGTCTGCATCACCATATGGGCATAAGAACAGGACGTGTGTTTGGATATAACTCAGTGTTTTGACCACACTTCATTATTATTGTTCATTTATTCCTTTGCTGGAAATAAGGGGCGGTGTGATGCTGTTCCTTTTCGCATTTACCAGCTGACCACTTACCTCCTTGTGGGACGGCTTTTCCACTGTTACAAGTTTGCCCAGTGGCTCGCCGCAAACATTAGCAGACAAGAATTGACCACGATGATGGGGTTCGAAATCGGCGAAGAACGTTCCAGAAAGCATTCCATTTATTCATTTCTTTCGGCTTAGTCCCTTTATTAATCCAGGGTCGCCACAGCGGAATGAACCGCCAACTTATCCAGCACATGTTTTACGCAGCGGATGCCCTTCCAGCTGCAACCCATTTCTGGGAAACATCCATACACACTCATTCATACACTACGGACAATTTAGCCTACCCAATTCACCTGTACCACATGTTTTTGGGACTGTGAGGGAAACCAGAGCACGCGGAGGAAACCCATGCAGAGCAGGGAGAACATGCAAACTCCACACAGTAACACCAACTTACACATCCGAGGCTCAAACCAGCGACCTTCTTGCTGTGAGGCGACAGCAATACCTACTGCGCCACTGTGCCGCCCGTTCCAGAAAGCAGGTAAGACTAAAACAAAAGCCAAAAAATAAAATAAACAAGTAAATAACAGAGTGAGAATGTGGTCAAATCTGAAAACTTGGTAAAAGTCAGGCGGCTGCTAGGGCTTTTTTTTTCTCGATTGCATTTGAAAACACTGTCAGTTGGGTTTAGGGAAGGAGGAGGGTGGGTCAGTCAGTCAGTCAGTCAGTAGGTCGACAGCGGCATCTTGTGGATTTACTTGAGAACAGCAGGCAGAATGGCACTCACAGAGAAATTTGAGATCTGAAAAAGCATAAACAAAAACGCGAAAACAAAAACTGCACTGAAACAAACCTCCAGGGAGTATCTGGCCCTCTCCAGAAATATGGCATATAGCGTTGGAATAAGCCTGGTTGTCCATATCACTATGCGAATGATTTCAATCACAGCAATAACAGTGAAAAAATCCAATGTCCAGTGTTTGTGGGGGAGCTTTTTGATGACCCCACACAGAAGTGCCGAAAATCGTTGAAAAATGGCCTTGTATTCAATGATGGACAGGCACATGATCAATCTACCTAAATGAAATAAAACTGATTGGATTTGTCATGATATGACCCTTTAAGGACACATTTGTTATGGGTGGATCCATTAAAAAGCTAAGCTGTTTTAGGTTTTAACCTAGACCCCCAATTCAACAAAGTGCACAGAAAGCAGAAGCTAATCCAATTTAGCAACAATCAGGATGCAAACAGAAACTGTGTTAAAGTCATTCATTCATTCATTTTCCTGTCTCAGTCCCTTTATTATTTATCAGATGGTCACCACAGCGGAATGAACCGCCAACTTATCCAGCATATGTTTACACAGTGGACGCCCTTCCAGCTGCAAACCTAGTACTGGGAAACACCCATACACACTCATTTACAACACACGCCAATACACGGCAGTTTAGTTCATCAATTCCCCTATAGCGCATGTGTTGGACTGTGGGGGAAACCGGAGCACCCGGAGGAAACACACGCCAACACGGGGAGAACATGCAAACTCCACACAGAAATGCCAACTGGCCCAGCCGGGACTCAAACCAGCGACCTTCTTGCTGTGAGGCGACAGTGCTGACCACTGACCCACTTTTTTTATTTATTTATAGATATAGCTGGACTGATGTGTAATCAAACACGTGGATCAGTAGTGACTCTGATCTCTGTGGAGGAAGAAATGCAGGAGATGGAGAGAGAGAGAGAGAGAGACATAGAGGAGATCAAAGATGCTCCGGGCCACATTCTCAAATACCAGCGTATGGAAATCAAGCCGTCAGAAGCACAAACTCACCAACACATAAAGGCTTTAATCTTCCTGACTGTCATGGCTTGCTCATTTAAAATGACTCCAGACTCTGTCCTGACAAACACTCACATCACAACACACAACTGCAGAGAGGGAGAAACCTGCTTCTGCCACTGACTCAATCACTGGAAACACTGCAGATATTTAATGGATTATTTTTGCACTGATAAGAAGTTCCCACATGAAAAGGAAAAAATAAATACTATAGCAACTTCATAACCAATACTAGTGTTTCTGACCTGAATTAATACCACAGTTTGATATGGTAACACAACAACAACTATAGTAATATTAAAAAAATGACAACTATTGTATTGGGTATATTATACTACAATACACCACAGTTTACTGTAGTAACAACTCACGTATATCACAGTATTACTAATACTACAGTATACTGGACCATTCATTAAAGTGTTGTAAATAGTATAATACACTTTACTATAGTATGGATCGAAAACCCTATAGTATTTATGGTAATTACTATAGTATTTCTCACAAAGTTTACGCTCACCGGCCACTTTATTAGGCATACCTGTCTAACTGCTCGTTAACTCAAATTTCTAATCAGCCAATCACATGGCAGCAAACTCAATGCATGTAGGCATGTAGACATGGTCAAGACGATCTGCTGCAGTTCAAAGCGAGCATCAGAATTGGAAAGAAAGGGGATTTAAGTGACTTTGAATGTGGCATGGTTGTTGGTGCCAGACGAGCTGCTCTGAGTATTTCAGAAACTGCTGATCTTACTGGGATTTTCACACACCAACCATCTCTAGGGTTTACAGAGAATGGTCCGACAAGAGGAAATATCCAGTGAGCGGCAGTTCTGTGGCCGCGAATGCCTTGTTGATGAAAGAGAAGACTGGCCAGACTGGTTCCAGCTGATAGAAAGGCAACAGTAACTCAAATAAGCACTCGCTACACACCGAGGTCTGCAGAAGAGGCATCTCTGAACACACAACAACGTCCAACCTTGAGGCAGATGGGCTACAGCAGCAGAAGACCACACCGGGTGCCACTCCTGTCAGCTAAGAACAGGAAACTGAGGCTACATTCACACAGGCTCACCAAAACTGGACAATAGAAGATTGGAGAAACGTTGCCTGGTCTGATGAGTCTCCATTTCTGCTGCCACATTCGAATGGTCGGGTCATAATTTGGAATCACAACATGAAAGCATGGATCCATCCTGCCTTATATCAACGGTTCAGGCTGCTGGTGGTGGTGTATTGGTGTGGGGATATTTTCTTGGCACACTTTGGCTCATTAGTATCAATTGAGCATCGTGTCGACGCCACAGCCTACCTGAGTATTGTGCTGACCATGTCCATCCCTTTATACCACAGTGTACTCATCTACTGATGGCTACTTCCAGCAGGATAACGCACCATGTCATAAAGCATGAATCATCTCAGACTGGTTTCTTGAACATGACAATGAGTTCACTGTACTCAAATGGCCTCCACAGTCCCCAGAGCTCAATCAATAGAGCACCTTTGGGATGTGGTGGAACAGGAGATTGGCATCATGGATGTGCAGCCGACAAATCTGGCAGCAACTGTGTGATGCTATCATGTTAACATGGAGCAAAATCTCTGAGGAATATTTCCAGTACCTTGTTGAATCTCTGCCATGAAGGATTAAAGGAGTTCTGTAGGGGTGCAACCCGGTACTAGTAAGGTGTACCTAATAAAGTGGCCGGTGAATAGTATAACACACTTACTAGAGAGTATGAGTTCAAAAGCACTATAATATTTACTATAGTATTTATTTTCATGTGGGTAACTCAGTTGGAGGCACAGTGATGTATTTCGTGTTCAGAAGTTTTGATTTATGTCTGTGACTCATCTCTAATACTGACGTGTGTGTTTGTGTGTTCTGTTGATGCAATTTGCTCTTTTGATAACACACACACACACTCCTGAGTTCAGAGGTCATGAGTCAAGCATTAACCCAGCAGCGGTAAATCCTCTAAACGATCACGGGTTTCAGCTTTACCTCCAGCTTTTGTTTGGGGTTTGTGTGGTGTTCCTCCAGTTTCCCGCAGTGCAGGATCTGATGAGTGCGGTGTTTCTGGACGAGCTGCCGGGATGGTTCCTGTGGACGGGGATCTTCCTCCGGTGGACTGCACTACTGCTGCTCCTCATCGCTTTCTTCAGCTGCAAACTCACACACAGTAAGACCAACAACACACATACAGTAACTAGGTTGGGCGCATTATATCGTTTCAGCAGTATTGCATGAATAATGATGTGTTAATATGTAACTAAACTACTTTATTATGAATTAATAATGAGGTAAGGCCGTGCGGCTAATCATGAACTAACTTTAACAACACAAGAGTTTTTATGTGTATAACGGCTACCTTAATTACTTGTTAGTAGCATGATGTTAATTAATGTTTTAATGAACATTTAAGTTTAAGCTAAATGTAACCATGAACTCATGAACTGTTAATATGTTAGTATCAGCATTTTTAAAATATCTCTAAGCGAGTGCGCACCAAAACATGGACAAAGTTGTGTTTAGGCAGATATAAAACCGATATAAACATGCTTGTAGTTTGTCTCTTACACCTAAATGGATCAACATTTCTATAACGTCAACTCATACCTTCAGTTTCTCATCAAATCTTCTGACCAATCAAATGCTCTCTAGTGTCTGACATGCCCCGCCCTCTTCAGAAGCTTCTCATTGGTTCGTGCTTGAGCTCAACCTCTCTCACTGGCAGAGCTGTGATAAAACACTTCACTATTGGCTGTTTTAAAAGGGGGGGGAGAAGCTATATTATGTCCTGCCCTTGTTTTGGTGGCTCAGTGATTAGCACTGGAGTGTGTATGGTTTTTTTTTTTTTAGATTATGGAGGGGAGATGTTTTGATGCAAGATATGAGAGGCATGAAACAACTCAATCCTTCATAGTAAACACTGCAGTTTACCCTGTTCTCTGGTGTCTCCTCTCAGCAGAGCAGCTGCTGGCCGTGAGCGCAGACCCTCGACAAACAGCTTATCTGCATTGTTTTAGACAGCAGACGGAGAAGAGGAGACACACAACCACACACAGACAAGACCAGATGAAGAGGCTTGGAGGAACACACCATATCTCAGACAACATTCAAGACCAAGAAGAACTCTGGAGAAAACACACACACACACACAGTAGTGTTTTTGAGCTTATACTATAGCTACAGTACTTGAATGGATCTGTTGTGGTGATTCTACAGGTTGCTATGGCACCAACTACAATAAATGATCTGTTGTGGTGATTCTACAGTAGCTACGGTAACAACTGTAATAAATGATCTGTTGTGGTTATTCTACAGTTGCTACGGTAACAACTGTAATAAATGATCTGTTGTGGTTATTCTACAGTTGCTACGGTAACAACTGTAATAAATGATCTGTTGTGGTTATTCTACAGTTGCTATGGCAACAAAAACTACAATAAACGATCTGTTGTGGTGATTCTACAGTTGCTATAGTAACAAAACAACCACAAAAATAATCTGTTGTGATTCTACAGTTGCTATGGTAACAACTACAATTAATGCTCTTGTGATTCTGCTGTTGCTATGGCAACAACTACAATAAATCATCTGTTCTGGTGATTCTACAGTTGCAATAGTAACAAAACAACTACAATAAATACCGTTGTGATTCTGCAGTACTATGACAACAACGACTGCAATAAATGCTCTGTTGTGATTCAACAGTTGCTATAGTAACGCAACTACAATAAACGATCTGTTGTGATGATTCTACAGTTGCTATAGTAACACAACAACACAACAAATGATCTGTTTTGATTCTACAGTTGCTATGGTAACAACTACAATAAATGATCTGTTGCAATTCTACAGTTGCTATGGTAACAACTACAATAAATGATCTGTTACGATTCTACAGTTGCTATGGCAACAGCATCTGCAATAAATGATTTGTTGTGGTGATTCTACAGTTGCTATGGTAACAACAACTGCAAAAAATATCTGTTGTGGTGATTCTACAGTGCTATGGTAACACAACTACAATAAATGATCTGTTGCGATTCTACAGTTGCTATGGCAACAGCATCTGCAATAAATGATTTGTTGTGGTGATTCTACAGTTGCTATGGTAACAACAACTGCAATAAAATATCTGTTGTGGTGATTATTCAGTTGCTTGGTAACAACTACAATAAATGATCTGTTGTGGTAATTCTACAGTTTCTATGGCAACAACAACTACAATAAATGATCTGTTGTGATGATTCTACAGTTGCTATGGTTACACAACTATTGTAGTAATTCTACAGTTGCTATGGTAACAACAACCACAATGAATGTTCTGTTGTGGTGATTCTACAGTTGCTATGGTCACACAACTACATAAATGATCTTTTGTGGTGATTCTATAATTGCTATGGTATTGACCACAATAAATTATCAATTGTGGTGATTCTACAGTTGCTATGGTAACAACCACCATAAATGATTGATTGTGGCAATTATGCAGTTGCTATGGTTACACAACTGCAATACATGATCTGTTGTGATTCTACAGTTGCTATGGTAACAATAACTGCAATAAATGATCTGTTGGGATGATTATACAGTTGCTATGGTTACACAATAACGCAATAAATGATCTGTTGTGGTGATTATACAGTTGCTATGCTTACACAACAACTACAATATATTCTGTTGTGGTGATTCTATGGTTGCTATGGTAACAACTGTAATAAATGATATGTGCCTTGATTATGCAGTTGCTATGGTTACACAACTACAATAAATGATTTGTTGTAGTGATTATACAGTTGCTATGGTAACAACAACCAAAATAAAATGATCTGTTGTGGTGATTCTACAGTTGCTATGACAACAACCGCAATAAAATATCTGTTGTGGTGATTATGCAGTTGCTATGGTAACACAGCTACAATAATAACAGATAGCCCTGCCCTAAATAACTGATAGGCTATAAGTTATTTAGGGCGGAGCTATCAGTAATTCGCGGCGGGGCTATCAGTTGTAGCCCCGCCCTAAAGGCATTCCATGTGACCAGAAGTGAAGTTGTTTTAAAGTGAGAGCGATGGTTAAGCTAAACAATGAACCATTAATGTTGGACAACAATCCCATCAAAACTCTGAATCAACAAAGCACACAGGCATGATTAGAGAATAAACAAACTTTTATTTGAAGTGTTACACAATGGGTGGGGCATAAAAACATGACAGATCATCCAAAGCTGCTTAAAAAAAAGGAAAGAGTCAATGCTACGTTTTAAACTGCTATACAGCGGGTGGGATGAGGAGCGGACAGAGAGAGACGGAGCACAGGCCTACAAACATCAGCGCTGGCAGTTCATTTGTTCATTTCATCAAAAAATTTCGCTAAAAAGATTTAAAACACTCGGATCTCCTCCAATCAGCAGATTAAAAAAAAGATGATCTACAAATACATATTGAATGTTGGCGCCAGAAAAATGGCTGGAAATCAAAACTTTCCATAGAGCTGCCTAGGTTTCTTGTTTTTGTTTTGTGTGTGTGTGTTTTTGCACGTGTGTGTGTGTGTGTAAGGTTTCGTCTGGTTCTCAGAGAGGTAGAAGAGGTTCTTCGTACTCTCAGTGGAATGTTGGTGTGTTGGTCTGCATAGAGGAATGATTGACAGCGCCGTCCACCAATCACAATCATCCTGTGCTGATCCCTTCCATTATGACATCATAAAAACCAACCGACATTTAGACTGTAGTCTCGCCCCCATCGTCAGCCCCGCCCCCTACAGTAATGGTTCATGTCACCTTCATATGCTCACGCTCCTCTTATTATTAATTAATATTACGCCACAACAGGACTCCTCCTCTCCAAACCCGTGAACTAGGAATGTGAATTACTAATCGACAATAAAAATAACGTAAATCTGGTCTTCATAAATGGTAAAGACGATCTTTTGAGAGGGGAGGGGAGGTAAAAGAGAGATAAAACAAACACTAAAAAAATAAAATGCTACAAATGTTAGCTAAGTGGTTCTGGTTGTGAATGATAGAAGATGCAGATGTTCCTCCTCCACCGGCGACCCGCTCTGACCAGCCCGACTTCAGCTCTGAGAGACAGAAAACACACACACACACACACACACACACCACACACACACACACACACACACACACACACACACACACACACACACAAGATTTACTCATCTAGTAAATGCGCATCTAGTGGAAAGAGGAACAGACATCTACTGTAGATGAAGAGGAGATCTAGAGAAGACATGTAGAGAAGAAATAGAGTTGTTACACCTAGCTCCTCCTAATGATCGCAATATGTGCCCTACAATACTGACACGTTCAGCTATGTTAAGGGTTTGTTCACACCAAGGACATAAATATCAGGATAACTATATTTCTGTCCACACCAGCAAATTTTTATTATTTTATGCTTTATTTTACCATTAGCCCCTTCTAGAAAATTTTGGACCAGTGAATCCAGCTTGTGTAATCTAGAGCGCCGTTTGCTGTTAAACTAGCCTAGAGCGTCATCTGCTGTTAAACACTAGCCTAGAGCGCATCTGCTGTTAAACACTAGCCTAGAGCGCCGTCTGCTGTTAAAAACTAGCCTAGAGCGCCGTCTGCTGTTAAAACTAGCCTAGAGCGCCGTCTGCTGTTAAACACTAGCCTAGACGCCGTGTGCTATTAAAAACACAGCCTAGAGCGCCGTCTGCTGTTAAACACTAGCCTAGAGCGCCGTCTGCTGTTAAAACTAGCCTAGAGCGCCGTCTGCTGTTAAACACTAGCCTAGAGCGCCGTCTGCTGTTAAACACTAGCCTAGAGCGCCGCTGCTGTTAAACACTAGCCTAGAGCGCCGTCTGCTGTTAAACACTAGCCTAGAGCGCCGTCTGCTGTTAAACACTAGCCTAGAGCGCCGTCTGCTGTTAAACACTAGCCTAGAGCGCCGTCTGCTGTTAAACACTAGCTAGAGCGCGTCTGCTGTTAAACACTAGCCTAGAGCGCTGTCTGCTGTTAAACACTAGCTAGAGCGCCGTCTGCTGTTAAACACTAGCCTAGAGCGCCTGTCTGCTGTTAAACACTAGGCTAGAGCGCCGTCTGCTGTTAAACACTAGCCTAGAGCGCGTCTGCTGTTAAACACTAGCCTAGAGCGCCGTCTGCTGTTAAACACTAGCCTAGAGCGCCGTCTGCTGTTAAACACTAGCCTAGAGCGCCGTCTGCTGTTAACACTAGCCTAGAGCGCCGTCTGCTGTTAAAACTAGCCTAGAGCGCCGTCTGCTGTTAAACACTAGCCTAGAGCGCCGTCTGCTGTTAAACACTAGCCTAGAGCGCCGTCTGCTGTTAACACTAGCCTAGAGCGCCGTCTGCTGTTAAACACTAGCCTAGAGCGCCGTCTGCTGTTAAACACTAGCCTAGAGCGCCGTCTGCTGTTAAACACTAGCCTAGAGCGCCGTCTGCTGTTAAAACTAGCCTAGAGCGCAGTCGCTGTTAAAACTAGCCTAGAGCGCCATCGCTGTTAAAAACTCACCTAGAGAGCCGTCTGCTGTTAAACACTAGCCTAGAGCGCCGTCACTGTTAAACACTAGCCTAGAGCGCCGTCTGCTGTTAAACACTAGCCTAGAGCGCCGTCTGCTGTTAAAAACTAGCCTAGAGCGCCGTCTGCTGTTAAACACTAGCCTAGAGCGCCGTCTGCTGTTAAACACTAGCCTAGAGCGCCGTCTGCTGTTAAACACTAGCCTAGAGCGCCGTCTGCTGTTAAAAACTAGTCTAGAGCGCCATCTGCTGTTAAAACTAGCCAGAGCGCCGTCTGCTGTTAAACACTAGCCTAGAGAGCCGTCTGCTGTTAAACACTAGCCTAGAGCGCCGTCTGTTGATAAAAACTACCCTAGAGCGCCGTCTGCTGTTAAAACTAGCCTAGAGCGCTGTCTGTGTTAAAACTACCCTAGAGCGCGTCTGCTGTTAAACACTAGCCTAGAGCGCCATCTGTTGTTAAAAACTACCCTAGAGTGCCGTCTGCTGTTAAAAACTAGCCTAGAGCGCTGTCTGTGTTAAAAACTAGCCTAGAGCGCTGTCGTTGTTAAAAACTAGTCTAGAGCGCCATCTGCTGTTAAAAACTAGCCCAGAGCGCCGTCTGCTGTGAACACTAGCCTAGAGCGCTGTCTGTTGTTAAAAACTAGCCTAGAGCGCCGTCTGCTGTTAAAAACTAGCCTAGAGCGACATCTGCTGTTAAAAACTAGCCTAGAGCGCCACTGCTGTTAAAACTAGCCAGAGCGCCGTCTGCTGTTAAACACTAGCCTAGAGCGCCATTGCTGTTAAAAACTAGCCTAGAGCGCTGTCTGTTGTTAAAAACTAGTCTAGAGCACCTGCTGTTAAAAACTAGCCCAGAGCGCGTCTGTGTTAAACACTAGCCTAGAGCGCCGTCTGCTGTTAAAACTAGCCTAGAGCGCCTCTGTGCTGTTAAAAACTAGCCTAGAGCGACATCTGCTGTTAAAAACTAGCCTAGAGCGCTGTCTGTTGTTAAAAACTAGTCTAGAGCGCCGTCTGCTGTTAAAAACTAGCCTAGAGCGCTGTCTGTTGTTAAAAACTAGTCTAGAGCGCCGTCTGCTGTTAAAACACTAGCCTAGAGCGCTGTCGTTGTTAAAAACTAGCCTAGAGCGCTGTCTGTTGTTAAAAACCAGTCTAGAGCGCTGTCTGTTGTTAAAAACATAGCCTAGAGCGCCATCTGCTGTTAAACACTAGCCTAGAGCGCTGTCTGCTGTTAAACACTAGCCTAGAGCGCCGCTGCTGTTAAACACTAGCCTAGAGCGCTGTCTGTTGTTAAAAACCAGTCTAGAGCGCCGTCTGCTGTTAAACATAGCCTAGAGCGCCGTCTGCTGTTAAACACTAGCCTAGAGCGCCGTCTGCTGTTAAACACTAGCCTAGAGCGCTGTCTGTTGTTAAAACTAGCCTAGAGCGCTGTCTGTTGGTTAAAAACTAGTCTAGAGCGCCGTCTGCTGTAAAACACAGCCTAGAGCGCCGCCGTCTGCTGTTAAACACTAGCCTAGGCGCCGTCTGCTGTTAAACACTAGCCTAGAGCGCCGTCTGCTGTTAAACACTAGCCTAGAGCGCCGTTGCTCTTAAAAACTAGTCTAAAGTGCTGTTTGCTCTTAAAAACTAGTCTAGCGCCGTCTGCTGTTAAACACTAGCCTAGCGCCGTCTGCTGTTAAACACTAGCCTAGAGCGCCGTTTGCTCTTAAAAACTAGTCTAAAGTGCTGTTTGCTCTTAAAAACTAGTCTAGAGCGCCATCTGCTTTTAAAACTAGTCTAGAGCGCCATCTGCTTTTAAACTAGTCTAGAGCGCCATCTGCTGTTAAAACTAGCCTAGAGCGTCATCTGCTGTTAAAACTAGCCTAGAGCGTCATCTGCTGTTAAAACTAGCCTAGAGCGTCATCTGCTGTTAAAACTAGCCTAGAGCGCCGTCTGCTGTTAAACACTAGCCTAGAGCGCCGTCTGCTCTAGAAACTAGCCTAGTTTTTGATATTTGCTTCTCTTTTTTTATCTAACTGAATCATAGAATGTCTCAACGTTGTATCTGAGAGTTAAGTCAGTAAAGCTGAGAAAAACATGAAAATCAGAGGGAAAATTTCTAAATCACACGAGGTCCCCAGATAATACTAATCCCATGTGAAACATGCTTTATCAAGACTTTCTGCATTTCTAGGGTTTAGTGTAGCGGCTCAGAGAGGTAAAAGCAGCTCTTCATCTCAAGAATAGTGTGTCAGCAGCACAAACACTTCAATCCCTGAAGAATGATGATCTGGGCTCAAACTTCAGCAGCGGTTTGTAAAGGGGTGGTGTGTTTTGATACTGTGGATGATAAAACACTACTGCAGAACAGATCTGAACGGTGATGTACTGTACCAGAGGACGCACAGTATCAGCTAGTCTGAGAACAGCGAGCGCCGCTGTAGATAGTGGTGGGCAAAGCAAGGCTTCGTGAAACACTGAAACAGTTTAAGCAAATGCGTCCAAGCTTCGAAGCGTTTCGAAACCCGTCTCTACAGTGACACCTAGTGGTCATTTTTTATTTATAGCTCTGCAACAGCTTCAGCAATGAAACAGTTACGCAAATTGAGGTATTAAACCCCAGAGTTGAGGTTTCAAGTGATTTAGTGAAGGTAAGAGTTTCTGACTAGCATGCACAGATAATGGGTTCAAATCCAGGGTGACGCAGCTATAGATGTTAGTTTTTTTTTTTTTTTAATACTCTATTCCTGTAACGTGTTTTGTTTTAACATTGATCTGAAATCCGAATAAACACTGTCAATAAATATGTCTTGTTTTGGTCATAAAAAGTAACATTATTAAAATAAACTCATTGGCCACTTTATTAGGTACACCTGTCCAACTGCTCGTTAACGCAAATTACTAATCAGCCAATCACATGGCATCAACTCAATGCATTTAGGCATGTAGACATGGTCAAGACGATCTGCTGCAGTTCAAAGCGAGGATCAGAATGGGGAAGAAAGGGGATTTAAGTGACTTTGAACATGGCATGGTTGTTGGTGCCAGACGGGCTGCTCTGAGTATTTCAGAAACTGCTGATCTACTGGGATTTTCACGCACAACCATCTCTAGGGTTTACAGAGAATGGTCTGAAAAAGAGGAAATATCCAGTGAGCGTCAGTTCTGTTGGCGCAAATGCCTTGTTGATGTCAGAGGTCAGAGGAGAATAGCCAGACTGGTTCCAGCTGATAGAAAGGCAACAGTAACTCGAATAACCACTCGCTACAACCGAGGTCTGCAGAAGAGCATCTCTGAACACACAACATGTCCAACCTTGAGGCGAAACGCTGCCTGATCTGATGAGTCTCCATTTTTGCTGCCACATTTGGATGGTCGGGTCAGAATTTGGCATCAACAACATGAAAGCATGGATCCATCCTGCCTTGTATCAACGGTTCAGGCTGGTGGTGGTGGTGTAATGGTGTGGGGGATATTTTCTTGGCACACTTTGGGCTCATTAATACTAATTAAGCATCGTGTCAACGCCACAGCCTACCTGAGTATTGTTGCAGACCATGTCCATCCCTTTACGACCACAGTGTACTCATTCTGATGGCTACTTCCAGAAGGATAACGCACCATGTCACAAAGCGTGAATCATCTCAGACTGGTTTCTTGAACATGACAATGAGTTCACTGTACTCAAATGACCTCCACAGTCACCAGAGCTCAATCCAATAGAGCACCTTTGGGATGTGGTGGAACGAGAGATTCACATCATGGATGTGCAGCCGACAAATCTGCAGCAACTGCGTGATGCATCATGTCAATATGGAGCAAAATTTTAGGAATATTTCCAGTACCTTGTTGAATCTCTGCCATGAAGGATTAAGGCAGTTCTGAAAGAGGGTCCAACCCGGTACTAGTAAGGTGTACCTAATAAAGTGGCCGGTGAGTGTACGTCAAGTTTTGCACAGGTCAGGATTCGAACTCGTGCCATTTGCAGCAGTTACTCTGTGCACGAGCATGGTCCACCAGGCTACATGAGATAGAGATTTTTTCAGAGCCTGTCAGTCAAACGCAGATTCGCCAGGTCTCGAAAAGCTTCTGAAATGGCCGATGCTTTGAATCACTTTAGTCACGTGACCTGGTGTTTTGGATCATGCTTTGGTGCAGTGTTTCGGAACACTTGCTCTTCGGGATCTCGACACTGTGTCGGAACGTCAGTTTCACGTCAGCAATCCCAAGCTGTAGAACTGGACATGTTTGTCCTGAGTGAGATGTGTGTTACTGTCCTTAAACAGTCATATCAAACAGCACTCAAATGTTATCAGGAAATTGACGTTTTAAACTCATTCACAAAAAAAAACAAAAACAATCATGACTGTGTTCATATAGTTTAAAGATAATGGCAGGTCAGAAATGCAAGGACAAAGAAGATATTCCGAAGAATGCTGGACAAAACAGCTTATATAGTGTTTCTAAGGAGGTCAACGGCTGCTTTTTTTCCAGCATTCTTCAGAGTATCTTCCCTTGTGTTCAACAGAGGAAAAAACTTAAGTGTGGAAATGAAAATGAGCAAATCAAATTTTTTGCGTGAACTATCCCTTAACTTAGCATATAAACTACTACTTGATCATTTCTTTATGTACAGGTCATAATGTAGTGTGTGTGCATTGAGGATCTGCTGAGCTCTCCAGAAACACTGGTCAGACGAAAAAGAAAGAGATGGACACACACACACACATACACACACAAGGAAGGAGGAAGAGAAGCGAGCGCGGGCCGCGGGAGCGCGGGAGCACGAGGAGCAGGGGAGCTTCGGGTGTTTACCTGTGCTTCAGTCGTCCTCCTCGGCCAGCTCCGTCTCTTGTGCACCACCACGCGGGTCACTGACATGTCAGGGTGCTGCTCTTTGGCCTCCTTTATAGCCTGGGCCAATGCCTGACCCGCACCACACACACACACACAAACAAACAAAGCAAACAAATCAAACAAAAGAAATAAAGGAACAAATGAACAACTGAAAAACTGAACTCAAACACACACACAGATGACGGGGAAACACACATGTGGATGAACCGGTCTCTATGGTAACTCATGTGCGTGATCAGAAGGCTGTGCGTCACACAAACACACGCACTATACGCTACACTAACAGAACTGGCCCTTATTCACACTCTTAAACCACTGCACAGGCTGACATCACCACACTGATCTCAGGTCAGACTGACCGGCGTGGTGTTCATTTATTAAAACCCATGTTCTGCTTTCCTCCAGCCACATACAGACATGTGTTCTTATGTCAGAGTGTGTTTGTGTGTGTGCTTATATGTGTGTGTGTGTGTGTGTGTGTGTGTGTACATGTGTGTGTCTGTCAGTGGTGTAAAGTAACAAATTACAAATACTCAAACTACTGTGAGTAGTTTTTTCTCAGAAATGGTAATATCCTTCATCCTGCAGTCACTACTCTATTTATTTCTTGTCTATGGTGATTGGCTAAAGTAGAAAACTCAGTCCTGTGATTCCTGTCCAATCAAATCGCACATAGAAATTAAATCGCATCATTCTAAACTACCTCAAGACATGGGCGCTTTATAAATGCAGCAACCTTTTGGAAGTATTAAAAATGTCCAAGAAGATGTCCAAAATCTTTACACACAATGACCCAGAGACGGCATGTTACTGATGAGAGAATGGAGGATGCCGACTGTCTGATGACTGAAATCACCAAACAGCCTTAAACAATCACTAAATTAAACGAAAGAAGAACGGAAGAAAGGGCCGAACAAGGAATGGAAGCAAGGATGAATGAAGAAAGGAGCAAATGAATGAAGGATTCAAGAAAGGACTGAAGGAAGGAAGGAACGAACGAACTAACAACCTAATGAATGAAGGAACAAAAGAATGAACGAGTGAGTGAACGAAAGGGAGGAATGAAGGAAGAAATGAATGAAGAAAAACGAACAAACAAATGAATAAAGGACGGGCAGAATGAACAAACAATGGAAGAAAGGAAGGAAGGAAGGAAGGAACGAACGAATGAAGAAACGAGCAAAGGAAGGAAGGAATGAATGAAGGAACAACAAGAAGGAACAAAGAAAGAGCAACGAGCGAAGGAAGGAAGGAAGGAATGAAGGAACAAACGAAGGAACAAAGAAACGAGCGAAGGAAGGAAGGAAGGAATGAATGAACAAACAAAGGAACAAAGAAACGAGCGGAGGAAGGAAGGAAGGAATGAAGGAACAAACGAAGGAACAAAGAAACGAGCGAAGGAAGGAAGGAATGAAGGAACAAACAAAGGAACAAAGAAACGAGCGAAGGAAGGAAGGAAGGAATGAATGAAGGAACAAACAAAGGAACAAAGGAAGGAAGGAAAGAAAGAAGGAAGGAAGAGCGAGCAAACGAATGAATGAATGAAGGGAGGAACGAAGGAAGGAGAAAATTAATGAAGGAAGAATTCAAGAAAGGACTGAAGGAAGGAGGGAAGGAAGGAAAGAAGGAACGAACAAACTAATGAAGGAAGGAACAAAAGAATGAACGAGTGAGTGAACGAAAGAAGGGAGGAATGAAGGAAGGAGAAGGAAGGAAGGAAAGAAGAAAAAGAACGAAGGAAGGAAAGAAGGAACGAACAAACAAAGGAACAAACAAAGAAACGAGCGAAGGAAGGAAGGATGAATGAACAAACAAAGGAAGGAAGAAACGAAGGAAGGAAGGAAAGAAGGAACAAACGAAGAAAGGAAAGAAGAAAAGGAACGAACGAAGAAAGGAAAGAAGAAAAGGAACAAAAGAAGGAAGGAAAGAAGGAACAAACGAAGAACGAAGGAAAGAAGGAACAAACGAAGGAAGGAAAGAAGAAAAGGAACGAACGAAGGAAGGAAGGAAAGAAAGAAGGGAAAAGGAGGAAGAAGAAAGAAACAATCGAAGGAACGAAAAAAACAAACAAAATGAACAAAGAAACGAATGAAGAAACGAACGAAGAAAAACAAACAAATGAAACAAAGAAACAAAGGAAGAAACGAACGAAGAAACGAATGAAATAGAACGAAGAAAGAAGAAGAAGAAGAAACAAACGAAAGAAACAAACAAATGAACGAAGAAAGAAACAAACGAAGAACGAAAGACAATGAATGAATGAAGAAGAAACGAATGAATGAATGAAGAAACGAATGATTGAAGAAAGGAACGAATGATTGAAATAAAGGAACGAATGAATGAAGAAAGGAACGAGTGAGGAGCGAACAAACGAACAAGAGAACGAACAAACAACGGAAGGAAGGATGGAAGGAAAGAAGGAAGGAAAAAAAAGGAACGAACGAAGGAAGGAACAAGCGAGCGAAAAAACGAATGAAGGGAGGAACGGAAGGAAGAAAGTAGGAAGCAAATGAATGAAGGATTAAGAAAGGACTGAAGGAAGGAAGGATGGAAGGAAAGAAGAACTGAAGGACTAAAGGAAGGAAGGAAGGGAAGGAACTAACAACCTAATGAAGGAAGGAACAAAAGAATGAACGAGTGAGTGAACAAAAAAGAAGGGAGGAATTAAGAAAAGGAACAAACGAAGGAAGGAAGGAAAGAAAGAACGAACGAACGAACGAAGGAAGGAAAGAAGAAAAGGAACGAACGAAGGAAGGAAGAAAAGGAACGAACGAAGGAAGGAAAGAAGAAAAGGAACGAAGAAAGAAGGAACGAACGAACGAAGGAAGGAAGGAAAGAAGGAATGAACGAAGGAAGGAAGAAAAGGAACAAATGAAGGAAGGAAAGAAGAAAAGGAACGAACGAAGAGACCGAAGGAAGGAAGAAAGGAAAGAAGGAAAGAATGAAAGAAAGAAAGAATGAAAAAAAAACGAATGAACAAAAAACGAATATGAAAAAGAAACTAACGAGGGAAGGAAGGAACGAGTGAGCGAGCGAAAGAACGAACAACGAACGAAGAGAGAACAAACAAACAACGGAAGGAAAGGAGGAAGGAAAAAGAAAAATGAAAGGAAGGAACGAGCGAATGAGCAAACGAACGACAGAACGAACAAACAAACAATGGAAGGGAGGAACGAACAAAAGAAAGAACGAGTGAGTGAGCGAACGAAAAAAACAATGGAAGGAAGGAATATAGGAAGATAACTAAACGCACTACAGAATGTTACGTTCACCCATCCCTTCACAAACTGCTTGAAACTACTGTTGAAAGGCCTCTTTACTCAGACTTTCAGTAATATTTACAGCAGATTCTTTTACTCTACTTGCACTACATTTTTAAGGAAGTAATGCTACTTTTACTTGAGTATGATTTTTCAGTACTCTTACCACCACTGGTGTCTGTGTGTATGTGTGAGTATGTCTGAGTGTATATGGGTGTGTATATGTGTGTGTCTGAGTATGTTTGAGTGTATATGTGTGTGTGTGTGAGTGTGTGTGTGGTTGGTTGTGTGTGTGTGGGTGTGTGTGTGGGTGTGTGTGTTGTGTGTGTGTGTGTGTGTGTGTGAGAGCCTCACCTGATCGTGATCAATGTCAGAGTCTCCCGTGATGACGATGCGCTTCTCAATGCGAGTTTCTGACAGGCCGCCCTTTAGTGTCTGTCCATCAGAAAACACACACACACACACACACACACACACACGTTATTTTTAAAAACTATTCAGGTTGGATTGTATGCAAATTGGGTCGCAGTTTGTGTGTGTGTTACCATAGTTGTCTGTGCTTGAGTGTGTTACCATGATGGGGTGTGTGTGTGTATGCATTTTACCATGGTGTGTGTGTTACAATGGTTGAGTGTGTTTCCTTGGTGATGTGTGCATGTGTGTTACCTTGGTGATGTGTGTGGTGGTGGTGGTGCAGAGAGACTCAGAGGTGATGGTTTGGGCAGTCATGAGGACACCCGGCTCTCCGTCTCCATTACCATCCAGCTGTCAATCAAACACAGAACACACACACTGAGCATCACACACACACTTGCCACAGCTGCATCACTCTGCATTCATGACAACTAACGGCTTCATTCACATCTGGCAACATCGCGCACAGTCAATAGTAGGACACGATACAATTTCAAACTTTAATGGCGGATGGCTGCTTCTTACTCAGGGCTGTTTATGCTAATGAGGGAGAGATGGTCATTAGTGGGCGGGGCTTTACCCCTCTGATAACACGTACAAAAGGAGAATGTCAATCAAAGTGTTTCTGCAGACTGTTAACTGACAGACTGACAATTAATACATGTTTATTATTAGAAGCTGGTTATATTCACACGCCGCTTCAGTGCTTAAACCCCTAATGAAATTGATTGTTAATAGGCATAATAGGAGCCCTTTAAATCTACAAAAATACAAAATCAACCCTATCAGTGGTTTCTCGTGTCTGAATACTGAAGTTGTCTGACTGTTGTGTTAACCTGTGCTGCCTCATAAGTGATGGTCTTGGTTCGGTGTGAACGATGGGCACCTCTTTAGTGGAGATCTCCGTCTTCTGCGCCGCAAACGTGTCTGAAATTGTCACCATCTCCGTCTTCACAACTGGAGGCTACAGAGAGACAGAGTGAGTCAACATAACGACAATAAAACCACACAAACACTGCTAACAACACACACACACCAGCTCATGCAGACCGCAGAAAAACACACTATGAACTACACCTCTTTGGTAGAAAGCATGCAGGCTACAGCAGCCACCGATAAAAACAAGCACGAAACATATATATATATATATATATATATATATATATATATATATATAGATATATAGATATATATATATATATTATAAAAATATAAGAATAATATAAAAATATATATAAAAAACAATCCCAGACATGTGCAAAATAATAAAAAACAAGCCAAAAATGTCGTTAACAATATATTAAAAAATGTAATAACAATATTAAAAAATGAGTATAAAAAACAGCAACAAAAAGGTCAAAAATATACAAAAGTGTCAAAAATATAACTAACACAATATAACAATAAAATAAAAATAAACAATAAAACAATGTCAAAATAACAAACAAACCCAAAGTGTCAAAAATATATATAAAAACAATATAATAATGATAATATTAATAATAATATAAAAACATAAAAACGCAAGGACAAAAGAGTACAAAATAATAAAAAACAAGCCCAAAAGTGTTGAATAAAAAAATAAAATAAAATAAATAAATATATATATTAAAACAAAAAAGAAATAAAAAAACAGGCCTAAGTGTCCAAAATAATAATAAAAACTATATTATAATAATAATATTAATATGAATATAAAACAAGCACACAGGTGTTGAAAATGTATTAAAAAACAAATAATATAATAAAATAAAAAACAAGCCCAAAATTGTCCAATAAAAACAAACCCAAAAGCGTGAATTATAATATATATATATATATATATATATATATATATATATATATCATATATATATAATATATATATATACTATATATATATATATATATACATACATAAATAATATACAAAATATATTTAAAAAAAAAAAAAAAACAAGCCCAAAAGTGTCCAATATATATATATATATATATATATATATTATATATATATATATATATATATATATATATAATATATATATATATATATAAAAAAAAGCTGTGTAATAATAATAATAATATAAAAATAAATATAAAAAACAAACACAAAAAATTATAGTAATAAAAAAAACAAGCTCAAGTGTCAAAAATAACAAAAATGCCAATATAAAAATTATAAAAAACTATATAATATGATAATATTAATAATAATATAAAAATAAAAACACAAGGCCAAAAGCGTACAAATAATAAAAACAAGCACAAAAGTGTGGGAAAAAAAAAAAAAAAATATATATATATATATATATATATATATATATATATATATATATATATATATATATATATATAAAATAAAAAACAAGTCCAAAAGGTTCCAAAATAATTTAATAAAACAAACCCAAAAGCGTTGAATATATATATAACCCCATAAATAAAATACAAAATTACAAAATATATAAAAAAAATTAAATAAAAAAAAGTGTCGAAAACATATATGAAAAACAAATAGTTTAAAAAAGAATAAAAAAAAAACAAGCCCAAAAGTGTCCATAATAATAATAATAATAATAATAATAATAATACAAAAAATGCTGATGAAAAAATGCTGAAAACATATATAAAAAAACCCATAAATAACATAAAAAATGTACATTAAATAAAACAAGCCCAATAGTGTGTGTGTGAGGCGTATATTAGTGGAACTTTGGTGTCTGAGCTCTTTGGTAGAGTTGATAAAACAGCACATGCACATGCTAAAGCAAACACACACACAGAGCAGAATGGATGCTGTATCAGAAATACATCACCATACCGTGCTTCAAAAAAACTCACAATAATTTAGGGTGTAACTATACATTGGAAATACAAAACATACTACACATAAAGCCTGAGTGTTTACCTCACCCAGAATGTATAAGGTATCATTTAAAATCCAATATAGTAAACCCAGAAAGGTCACACGTTAGAACCACCTTTATTAAGAATAAAAAAATTAAATTCACTGAATTAAATACAATATTTAGATGTTTTTTTTTATAATTTGCAGTCAGATATAAAGCCTAAATGAACATATTATCTTTTATAACTATTCACAATGATTTTTTTTTAGAAAATGAAACCATTTTAACTCTCGTTTGGCTTTGTTTATAGCATTGTTACACCCGTCAAATGTAAAACGTATTGTTACACCCAAATTTACTGTGTGTGCGTTCAAATTAGCACTTGTGTGTCTACTAGCAGACTCAACATACAGTAATCAGGATATCGAACCAGCTACGCGACACAAAAACTATGCACCGACACACAACATGCAATGCACAATATATAACGTCTTTAATAATCTGTGTATTAGTGTGTGTGTGACTGAATATAAAGGAATAAAATCAACGTAAAAGGCGATAGGATGGAATGACTGATGTTTAAGCAGACAAAACGCTTGTTTTTTTTAATACTACGATCTCTTCCTTCATGAAAAAAGGTGAAGAGGAGCAGCCTGTGCTTGAAGAGATCTTGATCCGGGAAGGATTTTGGGAAATGGAGGAGAAGAAGAGCGGCGGCGGCCTCTCAAACCGATATTAAAAATTACCTCCGAACAACAAATAACCTCCGTTTCCACTCGAGAAACGCCACCATTGACGATGTGAGGCTCCTCCTCTTCTGTTTCAGTGGGCGTGGCTTCTGGAATGGGGGCGTGTCCGTTGGGAGCTTCATCCTCTTCGGTTTGTGCAGAGGGGGCAGGGTCTGCTGGCTCTGCTTCTGTGATTGGCTCAGGCTCAGGGGGCAGGGCTTGTTGGTTAAGCTCCTCCTCTGGCTCTTCTTTGATCAGCTGGACTGAGATGCTGGGAGTGTGCGCGTGATACTCAGCCTCGTCTTCGCTCTCGCTGTCGGACGATAAACTGCGGTCCTGTGTCGCACTCTCCGGTTCGGGAGTGGGACTTTTGGGCTTGGGTTTGACCACCTCCTCGATGACCACGGTCTCTTCCACGACTTCTACGACCTCTGGCTGACCGTTGACCTCAGGTTTGACCTCTGTGCTCTACACCAGACAACGACACACAAACACACACACAAGGGATGGAGAGAGAAAGCAAAAAAATAACATAAACAATGACCACAGGAAAAAAATAAACTTAAAAACAAACTGAAGGAAACAAACTTGTGCAGACCTTAGTCAAAGTCGGCATTGCGTACATGCAAACAAAAGCAAGGCTGTGATGCAGAGATGAATAAGTGTGTTCAATGGGACGGAAATCGGTTTACTGGAGAAGCAGCTAAATGGCTAATCCATGAAGCATGATCTAATCTTGAAAATGTCTCTCAGAAACCATCATAGCTTTAGAAAACGTCTACACAGGGTTCTCATGCTTTCACGAACAGATTCAATGACTTTTTAAAGCACCATTCACACTTAGCTGACGATTGAAAATAAAGTGTGTTTGGCAGGGATACCGTGAGAGAGAGCCCTGAGCTGAGAAGATCCTCGAGCACGGGGCTCGCTCCCATTTTATCGGGAGAGAGGGGAGTCTGAGCTCAGGTAGGTCTCGAGAACTCCCCTGAATTTGTTTGTTCGGCCTAATCCTTGATTATTAGGGGTTGCCACGGCGGAATGAACCACCAACTAGTACTAAAACACTCATATACTGTGCCAATTTGGTTTATTCAATTCACTTGTACTGCATGTCTTTCGACTGTAGGAGGAAACCGGAGCACCAAGAGGAAACCCACGCCAACACAGGGAGAACATGCAAACTCCACACAGAAATGCCAACTGGCCCAGCCGGAACTCGAACCAGTGGCCTTCTTGCTGTGAGGCTACAGTGCTAACCACTAAGCCCTATCCTGGATTAATCTAGAAAAGAGGTGGAGGAGTAGGGGTGGGGACTCTTCAAGACCAAGATGACTAAGGTAAGAAAATCTGGTTATTTATGTGCGTATGGATTCGTCTGATTGGTGAATCATGTGTAAGCTAATGCAGGACCAGCTGTGGTCAATCATAAGCACATGATCCTCTCGAAATTAGCTAATAAATAAACTTCACTTAATTTTTAAAATCAAGCACCTTTGTAATTCACACCCCAGGTTATGTAGCACCATGAAAGTCCTCACTGTACTTTATTCACTTAATATTTACGTTATAAACGTCAGGGTATTTTAAAAAGTCATGTTCAAATAATTTTAATAAACGTGTTGAATTCAATACTGGTGATATTTAAAGGCAGTTTCAGAAATATTGATCAAATGTCCATTATTAGACATTTCAATTTAGGATTTTTAATTTAAGAATTTCACATTTTTCTCCTTTTAGTGTTTGACGATTGACAGCAATTGTTGAAATAAATCCATAAACAAATTTAATTTCAATTTATATTCAAGCACTTTCAAGGACCTGAGTTTGTTTTGAAGTACTTTCCAGGCCTTGAATCCACATGTCTGAAATTCAAGTATTTTTTAAAGGGCACCTATTTTACCCTCCTTTTCAAGATTTAATAAGTGTTATTTATAAACTAATTTCGAGAGGGTCACGTGATTATGAGTGAACACAGCTGGCTCTGCATTAACTATGTATGATCCACCAATCAGACGATTCCTAACCCATCATAAAGAGCCAGGGTTTCTCACTAGTCATCTTCGATTTGAAGAATCCCCCCTTCCACACCTACTCCTCCACCTTTACCTTCATAGGGAGGCACGGTGGCCCAGGGATTAACACTGTTGCCTCACAGCAAGAACGTCACCGGTTCTAGTCCTTTAACTGGCCAGCTGTCGCTTCTGTGTGAAGTTTGCATGTTCTTCCCGTGCTCGCGGGGGTTCCCCTTTAAGTACTTTCAAGAAACGTGGGAACCCTGTTCACAGAACCACATAAATCCCCATTTATTCCTTCACAAAAGAGATCTGCTAAAGAGACCTAGCTAAGCCTTTAAACATCACTTTAAGCTGAATACTAGCATCTCGCAAAATATCTAGTAAAATATGACAATTTTTAGAAATGACAGATTAAAACTATTACGTGTAAAAATGTGCTGATAAACACTTATATTTCAATTTCACATCTTTGTCTGTATATTTCAGTGTATTGGCCAAATATTTAATTCTTTAGCCTTAAAGGAAGACCTTGAACAAACCCCACATCTGCAGCTCACAGCACTGCTCTCATTTGTGTGAACTCAAACATGTGACTAAGGTCCATAAGGACTGACACACACACATATATATATAATCCACAAGCAACAGAACGAGAAAGAGAGACACAATCATAACAAGCTGAAAGATGAGCAGATGGATGGACAGACAGATGGATGAATGATGGATCTGGCGAGATGGAGAGCATCTGCAATGGAAAACAGATGAAATGTGTGTGTGTGTGTGTGTGTGTGTGTTAGGTGTGTGTTTTGTGCAGGTGAGGTTAGCTGGAGGAGGACACTGGAGCACCTTGCTGGCGTCTCTGTTGTCGGCCTCGGGGAGAGGAGAGCTGATCTGTGGAGCCTGAAGGTAACCATAGGACACACAGTCAAACACACACACGCTTACACCTGCGGCTAAGAGAGCAGGTGTAAACACACTCTGAGGGTTAACAGGACAGAAGTTCACACACACAATCACACAACTAGAAGATTCACACATACACGACGGCAAAGATGAAAATGACTAAAGGATGTTGTTAGGTTAAGTTTATGCCCAGTCTGACTTCACACAGTGAAAGGATGCCCCTATCTAGGGGTCCAGGGCCTCACATGTGTTTCCTCTTTGTAAATTGAAATGTAAAGATTTCAACGTTAATAGTGGGAAATGTTATTGTTAAAGGTGCTGCATGTAAGTGTTTGACTCTTCTAAAGTATAGAAACACCACAATATGTCTGCAGATATTTCAGAAACATGCTCAGTGAACATTCTTGTTTATCTGCAAAACAATGCTGAAGTCAGATATTCTGCTTTGAAAATGTGCGTTATGTGGCGGAACGGCTGTCTTTGTTTTGGTCTTTAACCCGCCTAATGTCAGTTTAGCCAATTATATTTCAGCAGCCCGGGTTGCCTTGGTGGAAAACAGCGTATTTCATTCAGTCAGTCAGGAAGGATCTCAAAGAATGCGTCCATGACCTAAATGTGACCTCCGGTGGACAGTAGCAGCCCTGAAATGAGATGCAGATTCAGAGTTCCACATGAGGTTATTAATTAGCAGGGGTGTCAAAATTAATCAAAATTAATCTTTCTTCAGTGCACTGTGATGCAGACAATTCGGCATCGGTTCAGTAATAGATCATAACCGGTTATTACGTAATGACCTCACTTATCTGATATTCACGATGTCGCGGTAGAATACTTTAGCGAAGGAGGCGAGTGAATAAAACGCTCCTACTACTTAAAAAGCAGATATATGTGCACTATTCATTGCTCGTGAGTTTGCTGGACAGACACTGAGGAAGGTACAGCACGAGTCGCTGTTTCACTACTAGGAGAAATACTGTAAAAATCTATCTCTGCCTCTCTCTCTCTCTCATTTGGACATCTGACCCGCTGGCGTGTTCGTGAGGTAACGTTTCCCCTCCTCTCGTCGGTTAAAGCGATACTTGTGGATCCAGACACGAGCGTCCCTGAGGTGCAAGTTTTCTCCACTGTGACTATTATGGATTACCTGTGATAACCGCATATTATGCGCATATAGACTGTAAGCGCGGCTGTTCTTCCCGCGTCACTCATCGGTGAACATCGCTTTAATTTCTAAAGCCAATCACAGCACTTTCTGCGGAGCGGGTGAAGACAATGACCAATCATAGGGGTGTAAGACCTCGCTTGACAGTGCTCAAAAAGCAAGCAGGATTACATTTACATTAGTTTATCTGCTATAAACGCTCATGCTGTCTTCTGTGCATGTATTGGAGTTTTGTTTGATGCATTCAAAAAGAGTGTTTTCTTTGTGCAGGTAAAACTCTGACTGCTTGTATTAAAGGACAAAATTGTATTACAAATAATATATAAATACTAATATATATAGATTTTAATTTTAAAAAAAAAGTTCTTGTGCTGGGAAGAAAAAATCTAATTGTGTATGGAAAACATCGTCAATGCACCGTGATGCACTGAGATATCGAATTGAACCGAAGGCATGATAATCGTAACCGAACCGTGAGACCAGTGTACACGACAGAAATGTAAATTCAGCCATTCAGAAGCACAGAATAGTGCACTCACTGCACTCCAGCGAAATGCTAAGATTTATAATGAAAACACATTAAACCTCTTTAACATTATTAAATGTAGATGCTGAATCACTGATATGTGTTGGTTTGCACTGAGTCACAGATCTAGAGTTCAATTTCAGACGGTTTATTTTATATTCAAGATCTGAGGTGAACTATCTGCTGCTGCTTTCAGTAGTATGGCCATAAATGTGATGTGAAATGACATTCACACTCTCATTACTAGCGTTTAACACTGAATAAAGCACATGAGGTGTCCCTGAGCTGATCATTGTCAGTTTTCTGTTGTTCAGCCGTGAGAAATGTCACAAAAGCTCTGACAAAAACTTTTAATATGGTAAATATTCCTTCTATCACGTGTCGTTGCTTTTTCTTAGAACACGACTTAAATCAGCGTTAAATCTCCTTTAGGCTCGATAGTCAGGTCAATCTGGCAACCTGTGCTTACGTGGACTCGTCAGACGATGAGCCGGGGGGAAATGTGTTTTGATCCAGGAGTGCAATATCCAGTTCGAACTTACATACTGCACCTTTAAATGCTCAATTTGAGCACTAATCATTAAATACACTTTAACAGCTGATTCATGAATGAAGTGTATTTTCCAGTGTTTGTGTTACAGTATGAGTGTACATTACAGCATGTGCTCACTATGGGGCTAGGGTAAGGATTAGTGTTTGCTTTTGAGTTATTTCATGTAATTATTCATCATTACTATAGTAAATACATGCAGCATTTAACACAGACACTGTACAAAATAGACTATTTTGCTTTTTGTCAAATATAATTTTGGGTTGAAGGGAGTGTTCATAAGGCTGTTATGACATATTTATAATCATGATATGACGTGATTAAGGAGATTTTATTGCTGCTTATGACTGTTATTAAGTGTCATTCACTCAGATTTGTGATTTTAAGTGCAATGATAGCATCTTTTGAGATGCCTTTGTTATGACAACTCCACATTATCAAGATTTATGATATGTACTTGGATAATGTCATCTCAATGCAGTTTTTATATGTAAAATGACATAACTGAGGGAATGACACTTAATGTCAGTTGTCATAAGCATGCATAAAATCTGCATATTCATGATGTGTGTTATGTCATGATTATAAAGTTGAATGAACAAGTGGTAGCTAATATTGCTTCATCACTACTCTCTGCAGGTCTTTGCTCATTTCTGAAGCACCGCAGTGTTCTTCAGACCCTACTGTCAGATCTGAGCATGAACTTTAGTTTTCAGGAGGAGCAGGCAGAAAACACAGAGCAGGAGAAACGGAGAGAGAGAAGCGGCACCTCGGGCTGAGCTGAGACTCTCCTGCCCTCTGCTGGAGCAGAAGCGGCACTGCAGGAGCCAGACAGAGCCGAGAAACAGGCCTTACTCAGAAACAGAGAGGTGAGCTCCTCTTCTAAACTCTACAGTGACCACAGCACAGGACCAAAAGACAAGCAGAGGAGAGGACAGCAACACACACACACACGCACACACAGAGAGAGAACAAGAGAGAGAGAAACACAGAAGCACTTCAGTGAGGAAAGAACAGATACTAGCACATGCACAAATACACACACACATACGTGTATACACACACAAGCATGTGTACACACAAACAGATGCATACTACATACACACACACACGTATGCACTTGCAAACACACAAACCTACACACATGTAAACACGTATGCACACACATGTACACAAACAAAAACATGTGCACACACACACACACACACACACACACACACACACACACACACAGACATGCACATATACATGCATGCACACAGACACACATTGACACCCACACACACATACATACATACACACATATACAAATGTACGAACACACACACACATACATACACACAAGCATGCATACATACACATACACACACTTGCAAACACACACCTACACACATGTAAACGCACACACACATAAACACATGCACACAAACACCCACACACATGCACGCACGCAGACAGACATTTACACCCACACAGACACACACGCACCCATGAACACAATTGTGTACACACGTACACAAATGCATGCACACATACACACACACACACACACATGCACATATACATGCACGTATACACATTTACACACACACATGCACTTGCAAACACACGTACACACATACGTACACAGGTACACATATGCATGCATATACGTATGAACACACACACATACATGCATGCACGCAGACATTTACACATACACACAAACATGTACACAAACACACACGCACACATATGCATGCACATATATATGCATGCGCGCACACAATTACACGTACACACACACACACACACACACACACAAATGTGCATACATGAACAAACGCGGGCACACACACATACAGGCATGCACATGCATATGTATGTGCACGCACATGTACAGAAATGCATACACATTTACACAAACACGCACACACACGAGAACACAAATGCATACACACGTACACAAACATGCATACACGTACACAAATGCATCCACATGTACCCAAACATGTGCACGCACACACACGTACACACCGTCACAAACACGCGCACACATACGCACACGCATACATACAAACATGCATGCACACACACACACACCTTGGTTTTGATGGTTTATGAGGACCCTCCCTAGGCGTAATGTATCTTATACAGTATAAAGCTTACTGTACAGCTCTACTGCACCCTTAAACCCAACCCTCACTCTTCTGAATGTCACAAGTCATTCAATATGATTGTTAAGATTTTAAACACGTCCTCATAAAACACATCAACAAAGTACTACCTAGCTCAAACACATCATACAAATCTGTGTCTTCGTAAACCACCAAAACCAACACACACACACACACACACTCTCTGAAGGAGCTGCAGTCAAAGCATTTCAACGTGAACAGAATGAAAAGCACTGCGGAGCATTCGCAATCACAAAAATAAAGAAATAAACACGAGCATAAATGTGCAACCAAGTCTCCGGCAGGAGCTGATCATGAACACTGACAAATAAACAAGTGATCGTAAAACACAGAAGCATCATCATATGTGCAGCTGAAAGAGACACGGTGTGAGGGAAAACCACAATGGAGATGAGCAGCAAACCTAAACAACGAGAGAAGCAGCGTTGGGCTAACACAAGTTCAGAAACAGCGAGGGGGAAAAACAGAACACAATATATACACATGAAGAAAACAGAAAGAGCAGCGACAGCATGAAGAACAACCAATCAGACTCAACGCTGCCCTGCCATTGGCTGATGTAGAGGACAGGAGCCGTGCATGTATGTGTGTGTGTGTGTGTGTGTGTGCGTGAGACAGCTGGGATTATGGGTAGTCTTTGTAAATCCACTTAGAGTCAGACAATAGCGCATTGTGACGTCAGGAGTGACAGGTGTTGGCGAGGCATCTCATGCTAACGGGGCTTACGCTGGGAATGCGATCATCTAAATAATTTCATTAAGAGACACTCAAGACCATGTACATCTTTATAACACAAGCCGTTATAGTCAGCTCACTCTGGAAACTCAAACCGGGTATAAACATGATCTGCTTATAGCTTCAATTGTGCTAAAATTGTACTTTACTTTTGTTTTTCTTTTACATAAGCATGATTTTAAATGCTATATTAGTACATATGCTCATGCGGTATTTATATGTGTTCATTTAGTTTTGCTAAGGCTTTATTAAAGTAAGCAAATAAAACATCTTAAAAGAAAGCCTTAGCAAAACTAAATGAACACATCGGCAAAAGTGCATGAACATATGTACTAATATAGCATTTAAAATCATGCTTTTGTATGAGCGAAACAAAAGTAAAGTACAATTTTAGCACAATTCAAGCTATAAACAAATGATTTATACCCAAATTGAAATACATTTTGAATCTGCTGTATTAGACAGCTTTGATTTTTTATTTTTAGGTTATTACATTTAAACATTAAAGTAATTTCTTCCCAATTTCTACCCTTTCTATAAGCACCACCTACTGTCAGAACGTGGGTAGTTCACCCAAAAATGGAAATTATATTATTATTTACTCCTTCATTTGTTTGAAATCCCCGTTTGAGTTTCTTTCTCCTGTTGAACACAATAGAAGATATTTTAAAGAAAGCAGGAAACCGGTAACCATTGATTTCTATAGTATTTGTTTTTCCCACTATGGAAGTCAATGGTTACCGGTTTTCTGCTTGCTTCAAAATATCTTCTATTGTGCTCAACAGAATAAAGAAACTTATTAGGGTTTGGAATCACTTGAGCTTGAAACAATTTAACTACTGAGTAATATTAGTTACTTACATTTACATATTACTTAAAATGGTTCGGATCAGGGTGCAGGTCAGGTTTAGTGTTCGTTTCATGTAATTAACCTGAACCATATTAAGTAATAATTAATATTACTCCATTGTTAAATTAAATGTTTCAAGCTCAAGTGATTCCAAACCCTAATGAGTTTCTTTATCCTGTTGAGCACAATAGAAAATATTTTGAAGCAAGCAGAAAACCGGTAACCATTGACTTCCATAGTAGGAAAAACAAATACTATGGAAGTCAATGGTTACCAGTTTCCTGCTTTCTTTAAAATATCTATTTTAAAGTAAACCGCTAACCATTGACTTCCATAGTATTTGTTTTTCCTACTATGGAAGTCAATGGTTACCGGTTTTCTTTTAAAATATCTATTATTGTGTTAAACAGGAGAAAGAAACTCAAATGGTGATTTTGAACAAATGAAAGCGTAAATAATGATATACTTTACATTTTTGCTAATACAGTAGATTCAAAATGTATTTCAAATCAGGTATAAAATATGATTTGTTTGTAGCTTCAATTGTGCTAAAAGAAAAAAATAATAATAATACTTTTGTTTCGCTCAAACAAAAGCATGATTTTAAATGCTATATTAGTACATATGTTCATGCAGTATTTGCCGATGTGTTCATTTAGTTTTGCTAAGGCTTTCTTTTAAGATGTTTATTTTCTTACTTTATTAACACTCATAATTACATGAAACTAACACTAAACCTGACCTGCACCCTAACCTGAACCATATTAAGTAATAAGTAAATGTAATATTTAATATTACTCAGTAGTTAAATTAATTGTTTCAAGCTCAAGTGATTCCAAACCTTAATGAGTTTCTTTATTCTGTTTAACACAATAGAAGATATTTTGAAGCAAGCAGAAAACTGGTAACCATTGACTTCCATACTGGGAAAAACAAATGCTATGGAAGTCAATGGTTACCAGTTTCCTGTTTTCTTTAAAATATCTTCTATTGTGCTCAACAGGAGAAAGAAACTCAAACGGGGATTTCAAACAAATGAAAGAAATAATAATGACATCATTTCCATTTTTGGGTGAACTACCCACGTTCTGACAGTAGGTGGTGCTTATAGAAAAGGTAGAAATTTGAGAAGAAATTACTTTAATGTTTAAATGTAATTACCTAAAAATAAAAAATCAAAGCTGTCTAATACAGTAGATTCAAAATGTATTTCAATTTGGGTATAAATCATTTGTTTATAGCTTGAATTGTGCTAAAATTGACTTTCGCTCATACAAAATCTTGATGATGCTATTAGCTATTAGTACATATGTTCATGCAGTATTTGCCGATGTGTTCATTTAGTTTTGCTAAGGCTTTATTTTAAGATGTTTTATTTGCTTACTTTAATAACATGCATACCTGCATAAAAACTAACACTAAACCTGATCTGCACCCTAACCTGAACCATATTAAGTAAATGTAAGTAACTATTATTACTCCGTAGTTAAATTGTTTCAAGCTCAAGTGATTGCAAACCTTAATGAGTTTATTTATTCTGTTGAGCACAAAAGAAGATATTCTGAAGCAAATCAGTAACCATTGACTTCCATATTTGGAAAAACAAATACTATGGAAGTCAATGGTTACCTGTTTTCTTTAAAATATCTTCTATTGTGTTCAACAGGAGAAAGAAACTCAAATGGGGATTTCAAACAAATGAATGAGAGTAAATAATGACATCATTTCGATTTTGGGTTGTACTACCCACTTTCTGACAGTAGGTGGTGCTTATAGAAAAGAAAGAAGTTAGTTTAATGTTTAATTTTTTTTCCAAAGCTGCAATTTAATACACTTTTAATGATTATTACAATGGTAATATCAACTGTCAATTATTAGCTAACTTTAGGATTATTATTATTAAAATTTAAACTCAGAAGTATTTACATATAATCAAAGAACAAAACAACCCTTGCAGCGGGTATTTCAGTGCATTAAATCGCATTTAAGTACATTTGCTTGCGAAAGAAGTTTCTGGCTGCAGTTCACTGAACAGCCACAGGTGTCGCCTATAACAATGCTTTGAAGTGAATTCAATAACATGACCACTAATTTACCTAATATCTTCCCAACTGTCCCCAGCATGAAGGCCTGTCATGATAAGTTGTTTTTGTTGTGTGATAAATGGTCATTGAAATGATTGTGATAACCGATATCGTCATTTTAAGATGAATTTATGACTGTGTTTATATAATGATTATGCTGTACAACAGGCACAAATACATTCAAGAGGGAAAATCGATAAGTAAAATGGTTATTCGTGACTCATCGGTTTTTCTGGAAGTGGACTGCAGACTTGAAACAGAGCTCATTTGGGCTGTATTTACATTGTAGATATGAGCGGTCAATTACGATTTTCGTTTACCATTATTTTTGGACCCGCTTACATCATCTTTTAAAATTGACTCGTCTCTGATGTCTGCATTTACACTGCACACAATGACCTGAAAAAAAAAAAACAGGCGCTGACTGACAGCTGTAATAATAAACGAGAGCTCTTTTATAGTTTATTATTACACAAACAAACGTTCTCATTTGGCCATCTTTTAATCTAGGCTTTTTTTAAGGTGCTGTATGGAAGTGTTTGACTCTTCTAAATCATAAAACACCATAATATGTCTGCAGATATTTCAGAAACATGTCAAGTGAACATTCTTGTTTATCTGAAAAACAATGCTGAAGTCAGATATTCTGCTTTGAAAACGCAGTGCATTATGTGCTGGAACGGCTGTCTTTGTTTTGGTCATTTTAATCCGCCTAATGCAAGTTTAGCCAATTATATTTCAGCGTATTTCACTCATTCAGTCATGCAGTCTCTCAAAGCATGCGTCTGCAACCGAAATGCAACCTTTGGTGGACAGTAGCAGACTTCGAAATGAGACACCGATTCAGAGCTCCACATGAGGAGGTTATTAATTAGCAAATGATATAAATATTATGAGCGTAAACATTAGGTGAGCAGGTTACATTGTAACCCCGTATCCTAACAACATGCTACGTGACGAGATACACCGTGATAAGCTATTTGGCTGTTTGCACCAGACGAAACACGACAGAAATGTAAATACAGCCATTCAGAAGCACAGAATAGTGCACTCACTGCACTCCAGCGAAATGGTAAGATTTATAATCTAATGAATACTTATTAAACCTCCTTAACATTATTAAATGTAGATGCTGAATCACTGATATGTGTTGGCTTGCACTGAGTCGCAGTCCTAAATTTTAGGGCTGAGCGATAAAATCAGTATTGGTATTTATTGACCAAACACCATTGTCAATAATGATAAAAAAAAAGTTTGTCATGTAAAATGGCATTCAAACTCACGTCAAGCGTCAAGCACGAGTGATTTACATGTTAAGTCAATGCAAACGCGCGAATAGGCATCCTGCGGCGCGATACACGCGAATGGCGCGAATTAAGCGTTTGACGCGCTTAACGCACAAATCGCGCAAATCGCTCGAGTTCAAAAATCTAAACTTCTGCGGACATTCGCGCCGCGTTAACCAATCAGGAGCTTGCTCTTGTGGGGGCATGATTGTGACGTAGCACCTGTTGTTGGTGTCCCGGGGGAAATCCTTCAGCCGACACCGACAACAGTTCATCAAACTGGGCTTGGCTCAGTCAGAAGCACCGCTGAAAGCCTCCATCATCCAGGTTAAGTTTCTGGAGGAGTTTATGAGCTCACAGAGCTGCTGCACCTCTGAAAGTATCTAGTGGACTCAGACACTGCTCCAAATGTATCGACGCGGTTTTAAGCCTTCATAAAGCACATAAACACAGTTATTTTCTCAATAAAATCCATGTTAGCCATTTAGCAACGAAGCTACAGTCACCGGGCAGACAGAAGCCCGGCCCATGACGCGAATCCGCGAATGAAGCGGAGTCTGACGCGCGAATGAAGCGGAGTCTGACGCGCGAATGAAGCGGAGTCTGACGCGCGAATGAAGCGGAGTCTGACGCGCGAATGAAGCGGAGTCTGACGCGCGAATGAAGCGGAGTCTGACGCGCGAATGAAGCGGAGTCTGACGCGCGAATGAAGCGGAGTCTGACGCGCGAATGAAGCGGAGTCTGACGCGCGAAAGAAGCGGAGTCTGACGCGCGAATGAAGCGGAGTCTGACGCGCGAATGAAGCGGAGTCTGACGCGCGAATGAAGCGGAGTCTGACGCGCGAATGAAGCGGAGTCTGACGCGCGAATGAAGCGGAGTCGGACGCGCGAATGAAGCGGAGTCTGACGCGCGAATGAAGCGGAGTCTGACGCGCGAATGAAGCGGAGTCTGACGCGCGAATGAAGCGGAGTCTGACGCGCGAATGAAGCGGAGTCTGACGCGCGAATGAAGCGGAGTTTGACGCGCGAATGAAGCGGAGTTTGACGCGCGAATAAAGCGGAGTATGACACGCGAATGAAGCGAGTAAACTCAAATGCGTCTATTTACTTGCAAATAGCACGATTTAGCCGCGCGTTCCGCGTCTGGTGTGAACGCAGCATTAGTGTTTAACACTGAATAAAGCACATGAGGTGTGCCTGAGCTGATCATTGTCAGTTTTCTGTTGTTCAGCTGTGAGAAACAGAAGCCGTTTCTAAAATATTAATTTCAGGTGTTAGTTTAGACAAAAACTCCTTTTAATATGGAACATATTCCATCCCTCGTGTGCCATTGCTTTTATTTAGAGCACAGTTTAAATCAGAGTTTAAGCTCGATATTCAGGCACACTGCTGTTGGTGTCGTCAATCTGGCAACCTGCGCTTGTGTGTTTTTTGAACCAGGCGTGCAATACCTTGTTTAACCACTAGGTGTCAAACTTACATAGTGCACCTTTAAACAAGTAATGGTGTGAATTATGCCTGTGTGTATGCAATTGTTTTATATTAGTTTATATTGGGGGTATTTCTGTCCTTGTACAGACAAGCCCTTGGCGTTTCGGGCTTGACTGAATCTGAGATTTAAGGTTTGGGTGCAGATCTTGGTTCTGAAATTAAAGTGTCAGATTTGATGTCATTTGCTACCGTCTTTAAGCGACTCCCGCATTGACAGGTGAAAATTGAATCTACCTGCTTACACTGCAGACACAAGGGCACAGATCTTTCCACATACGAACAAGACCTGAATCTGACGCAAATAAATCAGAATCCATGTCATTTTCTTTTCTATTTTCCTGCTTAATCGTACATGAGCCATATCCCATCTATACCACATGGGAGGAAAAAATAAATAAATCAGAATTGGGTAACTTGGACAATGCAGTGTAAATAAAGCCTTTGACACCTGCTTCTAAGCCGTCAGTAATTTAAGAAAATGTGAAAATGTACCTTTTCTTCGTCTGCTAGTAAGCGTAGTTTGTAAAAGAGTTCCCTGAACTAACTGGCGCCTCAAATGGAGATTAGATGAGATGACAGAAACTGTGCAATCAACTAAAATGTGTTTATATTTATGTTAACACGATGGACGATTTACATTACATCACCAAAAATGATTGGAAGTCACGTCCGTGTGTTGCAGGTTAAGTCGATATATTGATTAGGGCTGAACAATATATCGTTTGAGCATCGATATCGCAATGAGTGTATCAGCACATCACTGAATTAATTATTTATTATTATAGATTATATATATATATTTATATATACACAATAATGGCCATGCTATTTTACGTTTACATTGCTCAATTCTTTTTATTTTAATACTGTTGGACTCCTCAAAAAACCATGAAGCACTTTATTTTTGCTCTGTCATGTTTATATATGCTTGCAATTTATTTTATTTCATGTGGATGCACAGTCGATCTAAATCAATGTAATATTTCCAAATAGAGCTATTCAAATCATCTGACGAAATTATATTTATATCGCAATATATATATATAAATAAATAAATATATATATATATATATATATATATATATATATATATATGTATATGTATATAAATAAATAAATAAATAAATATATATATATATATATATATATATATATATATATATATATATATATATATATATATATATATAAATAAATAAATAAATAAATAAATAAATATATATATATCTGCAATTTTCCCCAATATGATGCAGCACTACTATCGATTATCACGACAGGCCTAACAGCATGCAGCAGAAACACACAGTGAGCCCTGATCTGAGAGCGAGTAGGACAGAAGGGCAGGACGGCGGGGCATGCAGAGGGTCCGTATCCCGAGCAGAAGCACACGTACCCCTGGAGCCTGCAGGCGCAGGGTGGTGGCAGGGCTGCCCGTCAGGCGCTTGTCCCACTGACTGGGCCTGGGCTCGGGCGCAGCCTCCATAAAACTGCGCTTGAGCTCGCTAATGCTAGCCTGATGTTTCAACACATCCTCCTGGGTCTTATCCAAGTCCTGAAGGGCCCGCAGCAGCACAGGGGACAGGCAGGCAGGCGGGGGGAGGACAGAGGGACAACCAACAACCAGCACATTAGTCATGGAGAGACCTGAACCACGGTAAAGAGTCCAGCCTCACTGCACAGCTGACTGACTGACCGCGGCCTCCAGAATAATCTTCAAATGATATTTAGCAATCTGCAAATATTCTCGCAGTTTAGTTTGGTGAACATGATGTCTTGCAGACTTTTATTGCACTATGTAATAATGTTGGACGTCACTTTTAATTTGATAAATAAGTGTGTGAGGGACAGAGATACAGACTTCAGCTTCAAGTGAAACGGAAACACTCATTTTAATGTTTGATGTCGCACATAATTGGACTAAAACAAAGTTAGTCAGAGTTTGTTTTGGTGGTCTGAGCCGGATCAACAGCACAGACTTTGATAAACGGTTTGAAATTACTAAAACAAACTCAAACCTCTGTTTATGCCAGATTTCATTCAAAATTACTTCACCACCATTCAATTCTGGCCAAACTATTTGTAACCAATGAAATGTGCTCTGTAGTACAGTGTTTCTCAACCACGTTCCTGGAGAACCACCAGCACTGCATGTTTTGAATGTCTTCTTAGTCTGTCACACCCATTACAGGTCTTTCAGTCTCTGTTATTGAGCTGATGATCTAAATCAGGTGTGTTTGGCTAAGGAGACAAGGAAAACGTGCAGAGCTGGTGGTCCTCCAAGAACGTGGTTGAGAAACACTGCTGTAGTACTCCATACCAATTTGTTCTTTGGCAAAATTGTTGAAAAAATATCCAGACTTAAAGTTTACTAGTTAATTCTTCAATCTGAAGGGGTGTAACATCATTTTGAAAAACTCTTTGGCTTAAAAGGAGCTTATTTGTAGTTTGTTTCAGGAGTTACTGTTTGGACAGAATCTGAATGTCTGCAAAAACAACATGGCATTGCTCAAGTACTTATTTCACTTCTGAGCAAACACTGAATAAAAGTCTTGCAGTGCGAAAAGCAAGACCTTTTATGCAGGTGTTTATAATTCAGCTGACCTAAAAAACAGGTCAATATTCTGTACATCTATCCCTCATTCTCACTCAAATAAGCCGTCGAAGTCCACAGGAAACATCCTCAAACTTTCTTTGAGTGGTTTGAAGGAGGCTGGTAATCCCAAAGGTGTTTAATCCTGGTGAAATGATGGGATTACGAGGGTCAGGTTAGAGGTCAGCAGTGAAGTGGGACTTGTGTACACACTGAGGACTAGAGTAAAACACTGCGCCTTTGCCAAAGACACACACTAAATACCACTATGAGCGTGCGACCAGTGTGGACTGAAGTGTGTCCTTCTCATATTTTAGAGCAGGGGTGCCCTGGAGTTCTTGGAGATCTACCTTCCTGCAGAGTTCAGCTGCAACCTTGATCAAACACACCTGTATTTAATAACCAAGTGTTCCTTCAGATCCTACTTAGTTGGTTTAGTTGTTTTTAGTGGTTGTTTAGAGTTGGAGATAAACTCTGCAGGAAGGTCGATTTCCAGAAGCAGGATTGGGCACCCTTGTTTTAGAGTCATCAGTAGGCTGACACTGCGATGCTGTTGGTTTACTTTTATTGAACATCAATCTGTTTGCATGAGCATCAGGATTGACTTTGCATGAGCATCAGTAGCTCTATTTGGATTATTTAATCAAAATGCCAAATGCTTAGACAATTTTAGACCAAAATCAATTCAAATGACAAAAATACTCATTTACCTACACTACCTGACAGACGTCCTGTCGCCTATCCAAGTTTTAGGAACAGTAAATAATAACTTGACTTCTAGTTGATCATTTGGTATCAGAAGTGGCTTATATGAAAGGCAAAGGCCTCTAGATGACACTTATTTGACCACAATAAAATATGATCATGCCTTGATGTTAAATGATTTCATTAGGACAGTAAGGTCTGACTTTGCTTAGACAAAAGTCTCATCACTGAACAGAAATAATGTCCAGTATAGAATATAAAGTCATGCTGCAGTGGAAACTGAATCAATATTGTGTCTGACTCCATCATGAGCTTGGAGGACTGCATCATACATCTCTGACTCAAATCACTTATTAATAAAGTCATCTGGAATGGCAAAGAAAGCGTTCTTGCAGGACTCCCAGAGTTCATCAAGATCCTTTGGATTCATCTTCAATGCCTCCTCCTTCATCTTACCCCAGACATGCTCAATAATGTTCATCTCTGGTGACTGGGCTGGCCAATCCTGGAGCACCTTGACCTTCTTTGCTTTCAGGAGCTTTGATGTGGAGGCTGAAGTATGAGAAGGAGCACTATCCTGCTGAAGAATTGTCCCTCTCCTGTTGTTTGTAATGTAATGAGCAGCACAAATGTCTTGATACCTCAGGCTGTTAATGTTGCAGATCTCTCGCACGCCCCCATACTGAATGTAACCCCAAACCATGATTTTTCCTTCACCAAACTTGACTGATTTCTGTGAGAATCTTGGCTCCATGCTGGTTCCAGTAGGTCTTCTGCAGTATTAGTGATGATTGGGATGCAGATCAACAGATGATTCATGGGAAAAATCCACCTTCAGCCACTTTTACAAATGATCAACTAGAACAACTGGGATTGACCACAAGACTTTTGTCAGGTAGTGTAGTACTAGCGATTTCAGAATTAAACAAAATCCTCAAAATCAGCCTGCACTCTTTTTCTTACTTAAGTAAGTAATCTTAAATGTAGAAGCCTTTTCTAGACAAATAAATAAGATTGTTTTTTTCCAGAAATAATACGACAAAATCAAGTTTGACATTACTTCTGGGGGGAAAAAAAATCTTTTTTTATAGTCAAAGTAAAATAATCATTTCAAACCAAATGTTTTTTTAACCTATTTTTGATCACTTGTTTCTTTAAAACACCATTTTTCCAGTTGAGTAAAAATGCTTACTGCTTGAAGAATCGCTAGATAATTGGACTAGAAACAGCACAAAAAGCAAATAAAGCATTTTGTGGAGTGTTCTGGAGTGATCTGGTAGTCACAGAGGTTATGAGTGTGTGTCTCTAGCACCGACAGGTTCACCCCGAGGATGAGTAACGTCTTTAAGTTATACAATAAAATGTCAACAATCACCGCAACCAAAGCAGAAAGTCACCTGTCCGGTTAGGGAAATGCTATTAGTGTTGTTATGAGAGCAATTCTCAAATGACATGAACACAAACGTACATTCACGTACATTCAGATCACCCAGTTTAACATGCAACCCATGCATGGGTGTACACACACACTAAAGCATGCACACAAAGCCTGAAAGAGGAAGAGTGAGAGGCAGCCCAGGACAGTAGCCAGAGAGGGGACAAATGTCCACCATCAATTATGCTTTTGCTCTTTCTTTCATTTAACTTCATTGTCTTTTGCAATAGTTTTGATTGCATACAGAACAACATACAAACCTCCAACATTAAATTGCTATGTCTGACATATATATTTTCCCCCTGCACTCTCAACTTGCTCTGTGGATCAAAAATGAGAACACATTTGAACAAAATGAGGAAAAATAAAAAATGACAGATGATAATGAAGTGGAGTCTCAAATCTGATGAGGAGAAGATGATTACGGAGTGCTCTGAAAGCCTGAGAGCACTAGTGAAAACAGCTCTAATGTGTCTTTTTATCACTTAATATGGTTTGCATTTCAAATGATGGAATCAGAATGCCACTTTGAGTCAAACGCTCAATTGAAAACACTTCCGATATCCTCTCAGGCTTTCTGATGCAACCTCCTCCAATTTGGTTCAGATAAGACATTTCCTGATCAGCATCACAGTTCTCACAAGTAACCAACCAACAGGCAAATCAGCATTTGATCACAAGTCAACAATCAGTACTGTTGATTACTCAAGAGAGCTCATGTGATTTATGCCTCATTTGCAATTCAAATAATAACAAACAAACACAGAAGAACAAAATACAAAAGCAATTAAGCAACACCACAGCAGAAGAAGCAAAGATTTCACATCATCAAACCACCATCACGCAAAACATGAAATGAAAAACAAATCTCAATCTCAAAAAGACCTTTGATTGAGGAGCACCAGCGCCACCTTTATCCATCTGCACATGCCGTCAGAGATAAAAGATTAAGATTATATCAAAACACATCCTGCAAAACCTCTGGATTAAATATGACTACAGATGCATGCAGGGAAGGTTTGCAGACCTCAGAGGCCTCCTCGGAGGTGACGGATATGGCCGCGTCCACACTTGGCTTCTCCTCGAGCTCCACCTGTGGAGTCTAATTGGTGGAATAATGGACAAATTGTTGGAAAAGGTGAAATGGATGATGGGAAGGCCTGAATCCCCAACCAATGATCACACAAGATGTGTGATGTCATAAGGGGCGAGCGCTGAGCTCTGGGATAGGCTAGTCTGAGTGCGATGCTAATGTTGCTGATCGGTTCTTTCTGGCTCTTTAGTAAAATTTACGAAACTTTTATTTAAGAAGATCCAAAATATGTATAAATCTGCTGTGTTTTTTGTAAGAGTGAAGCTGCTCTAGTGATCTGGTCTAATAATAAATGCTTCAGCAGAAGAGTTTTGAGACCGGATGCAGACTATGAATAGGGTCCCACTGGAATGCTGCTGATTTAAGCGGCTATAAGCTGCGAGCGGGGACACATTTCGCATTTCACACCGAAAATCTGCCACTGGAAGGTGGAGCGGGGACAGAAGAAAAGTACTAGAGATGCACCGATTGCAATTTTCTTGGTCAATTTAGACTTTTTTGGTAAGCGTGAGCGATTTATGTAGATTCAGATGTTCTAATTATTCTTATATAAAATATAATTTACTGAAGAACTATAATTGACAGCATATACAAGCAAAATATAAATACATGTATGTATTTTTCCTAATTAAGAGGACATCATTGTTAAAATAAATATGACAGTTTTCCTCAAACTGCAACAACACTAAAAGCATGTCATTTTCCACTGTTTATAACATTAACTTTCTTCTGTTCTCCTATTTCACTGAAGTCCAAAGCTTATGAAATGTTTTGGTTATTATTTCTATGTATGGACCAGGGGGGACCAATTCGGAGCACTCACTCTGGTCCCCTGGGCTCTGCACTGGTTGGGGAAATTCCAAATTAAACCAAAACAATCCATTACAATTGGCTTAAGATCGGCAAGCTAAATTCGGGACATTGCAAACTGCAGAACTTAAAAAATAAATAAATATATATATATATTTCTATGTATAGCTTTTTAGATACTGATATTTTTAATCTTATTAAAGCACTTGATGACAACTTAAACATGACTAATACTGTATATCTTTCTCTGAAAGCAATTTGAACTATCTAGCAGATCTATTTTACCTGCGTAGTAAAACATATCTTTAGGACGTCTCTATGACATCATTGCACATGCCTCCGCAAAACAATACGAGACTGGAATCGCCCAGAAGTCAATCATGCAAATAAAATATCCAATTCAAGTCTGTTCAATCGGTGCATCTCTAAATTAAACTGCACTGAGGAAAAGGGAAACAGCAACAAAATGCACACAGTAGCGTTTCGGGAGCTGGGCGGAAACAGAGGAAGGAAAGGGTCAGGGGGTCAGGGGTCGGATTAGGCAGCGGGGTCGCACTGTATTTCCTCTGGAGAGGTCAGCTCTGCTGTGACCGCTGGTGGCCGGAAAAGCACATACGCTTTGGGCTCCAGGTAGCAGAGAGACATAGCCAGAGGCAGCGCCAGCAGTAGAGACAGCACCACCGACTGGCAGGCAGACAGCAGCACTGCGAAGAGGAGCAGGAACGAGGGCAGGAGGGAGGGGGGCAGGTGGCGGTGCAGTCCTGCGGGCAGCAGCAGGGCGGCACAGTCCTCTGGCAGGCAGGGCAGACTGATGAACCCGTCTTCGTCCAGCAGAGACGGCAGGCGCAGAGCCTTGCAGAAGCACAGCAGGGACAGAGCCAGCCGGGTAAGGCCATGGCAGGGGGGTAGGGGTGGGTCTTCAGGTAGGGGCGATGATAAAGGCTCCTCTCCATCTACAGCACAAGTGAATGCAGGGAAACTGCCGGAGTCCTCAGGGTCAGGGTTGGAATCAGGTTGGGGATGGAGATCGGGCTCATCCTCGGAGATGTCGGACAGTAGGTCGAGCTCAGAGATGGTGTCGAGGGTGGGGGGAAGAGAGGACAGGGTGGAGGAAGACGGGGAGAAGGGGAACATGAAGAGGGACTGGGGAATGTGCATGGAGAAAGAAGAGAGAGAGAGAGAGAGAGAGGGAGAGAGAGAGAGCGAGAACACATGGAGGAGTGCGCAGGAAAGAGAAAGAGGGAGAGAGAAACACAACATTAGTCCAGCTCAGGTCAGCAAGTGAAGGGGGGTGAGGGAGCACACATCAGGGAAGACTCTGATTATTAGGAGGGGGGAGGTGTTTGAGTGCATGAGGGTGGGCAAGCGTTAGACAGAGGCTGGCAGTGTTGGTGCAGAAGCTCAGAAGAAGAGGAGAGTGTTTTCACACAGGGCTGTGGAGTTTTCTCCTTGTAAATATTTGTTTTGATATTTTAATTAGCTGTGAATGCAGTTTTTTCAACAGTAATGCACATACTTGAGGCTGGAATCTGGGGAACGGCTCACTTTTGGTTTAGAAAGCACCATGGACAGGCAGATGTGAAGCAAATGACCATTGGTGATTATTTATTTCATTACAAAGCCCAAAGTACACCTGATAGCTAAGGGTGTAAAGGCTGATTTAAACTTCTGCGTTGAGTGATCGGCATGACCACAATTGATCCGTAGATTAATAACAAAACATTTCAAACTTGAAGATTCGACCTACATTTTTAGCGCTCGCACAGATATTTTGCCGATGTTGCTTTAGGTGATTTAATTACTCAGAGAACTCATGCACAATCAGCCAGCAACACTAGTGGAGGAAGAGAAAAACTCTGCAAACCTAGCGAAGGTTGTTTATTTAATCTATTATTATTTTATTTCAAAATTTCATTTATTCAGCTAGTCATTTCTTGATTTTATTTTTATTAAAATTACAAGTTACTTTGTTACAACCAAAAGTTCCTTGTTATAATATTTGTAATATATGGAAGCATATTACATTTTTAGGGATCCATAAATGGTCCCAACGTTGACCCAAAAACCATGATGTGATCTGTTTCTTTTCCGACTGGGAAATAACAGCCAGATTTAGTGTTGTCACTTAGAAACTAAGTTATTAATATTATTATAGCCTTTATTTTAGCAGGAAAATAAGTACACTGCGATTAAAAATCTATTTTACAAGAGTGTCCTGGTGCAAAACCATTCAAAGCACATGTGTGCACTGCACAAGGGATCTTAAAACTTGAGCGGTGTGCATACTGAATGACCACACTGTTCTGATGATGAAATCCCTGGCATACCCATAAAAGCTGAAGTATACTTTGGGCTTAATGCTGCTTGTGTCAACAGAAACGGGTTTCAGCGAGCACCTTGATGCACCTTTTCCAACAAGCATACAAGCGCTGATCTGTGCCAAGTAGTAAAACCAACAGCCTTAGGGGCATTCTGGTCATTCCTGAGGTTATAAGTGCTCAGAATTACATTCTTGGGTTTGGGAACCACATGTCCATCTGAGGCTGGTCCATATTAAATGAAGGAGAGTTAGCATTTAAGCATTCAGATCTTCTTCTTCAAGACATTTAATGACACTGATTTTTTTATTTGCTTCTCTTAGAGGCACAATATGTACAATTTTCTCACTAAAATATCCAAAAACACAAGAGCAGCGTGTTATATTTTGCTGACTCAAGTACTTGCATTATGCCAAATGTTTGTAAGTATGTTCAAATGCAGAGAAATGCTCAGTTTTATCTAGTAAGACAGAGTATATGTATGTGGGTTCATGTTAATTTCAACACACACACACACTCCATTTCCGACTTGGTTTTCTAAAAAGCAGCTTTATCAGGCTTTAATATGTTGAGTGTTTTATTCGACTGCACAGAGCAGCATTATAACAAAGTCTAAAATGTGTTTAGTCTGATAAAACAGCTCTGCTTCCCCTCCATGAGTTGAAGAACCAGAAGCAATGGACTGTGGCATAATAAAAGCTCTGCTGTTTTCCTGTTGCGTCGTGCTCGTCTCTCATCAGCAGCTGCTTCAGCATTTCTCTCATGTCAGTCTTACTCTGCTTCACACTACCATGATAATAAGTGTTGAATACTTCACTCATCCCTGTAGGACGATGAGGACCACATCATTCACAGCGTCATCAAAATACACCTTTGTTTGTTGTGAATGCACGCCCTCTAGTGGCCACAATCACATACTGCGCCTTGAATATGTGCATAAACTTTCAGTATCAATTAAAGTGAAATATTTATACCTAATAGCAATCAAATTGATGGAATAAACAAGAAAAGAAAGTGAACTCCACTCGTATTAGCCCAAGTGTGAAAACACCCTGGGAAGAAAAACAGAGGCATCTGTCGGGACGTCCTAAATGACTAACTCACTTGGGGGTTCTTCAGTGGGGTGGTCTACATCATATTTTAATGAACAGGCCATGACGGGGTGAAATGTCTAAGGCCACGGATACGAGCCAGATAACTCTGCTATTGTGACAGAGATGGTTTGTGTGCTTCAGAGAGGATTTCTCAATCCTCCAGTGGCTCTGGGCATCTGTGAAAGACTCTTTTCATGTGTGGGTTACGGCAGGAATCCGTCAGAAGGCTTGAATGCTGCTTATTGACGGACAGGGAAATGTCATGTCTGGGAGGCAGACTGACTCATGGTATACGGGACGGCTGAGGATGGCCGTTTCTCCGGGTATTGAGTATTGTTCAGCAACTGAACATCTCCAAACTGAGGATGTGCCAAGTCTATTGCACAACATTTAAGTGTCACAATTCAAGGGTTAGGTTGAGCTATTTCTACAAAACAAACCAGAATCAATGTTTTGAATATATCAAGATGTTGGATTTTGATCAAGAAACTCTGTATGAGAGGGAAAGCATCTGTATGTTTGACATCTGAGCAGGGATATGGTTCCAGAGCTCGTCCTGTAAACTTGAAGACTGAGAGGAGGATTATTGGGTCTTTCTCACCTTAGAGTCGGAGTTGAGCTCCAGGGCTGGACCGTTATCTCCACCGGCGGCAGAGTCCACGGCACGACTGTAATCGCTTATGTTCACCATAGGAGCTACACAGGCACACAGAGAGAGACAGACAGAGAAACACTTAAAAATCTGTACTCAGACTCCTCTAATGTTCATATTAGTAACCCTTGTGTGCTGTTGGGGATGTTTTCATACACTATGGGGTGATTTTGAGTCTTAATTTGGCCACAACTTTCTCTGTTACAGCAAACAGGATGATTTTTGGTGACAAATCTTATTTTGACGCATATTTTTAGAAAATTCTTTCAACTTTTAAAAAAAAAAACCTTAACAATACACTCTGGGCAAATTGAGTACACTTTCGTTGTGTTGGGGGCTGTTTTTGCCTGATTGACTTCTGTTATAATGACATTTTGTGATTGCAAAGCCATAACAGCATATAAAAATGAAAACATTTACCTCTTTCAGCCGAGAAACCCACCAACAATCAAGAATGCATGATTATTTGGTGTCAAATGTGGTTACAATTGAAGTCAACGAGGCAAAAACAGCCCCAAACATAATGAAAGGGTAGTCAATTTAAACAATACACAAGAGTTAATATGCAATATCTGAGACCACAATTGAAATGCAAAAGTAATTAAACAGTGATATTTACACTGTCTGTTTCCCTTTATATTACTGTTCACCATATTAAAAGTAACTCTGTGTGCAACAGATTCTGAATCTCCCCTGCCCTGTATGTGTAGTGACTGTGTATGTGTGTGTGCAACACATTTTCTCCCTCTGGGCTTGCCGTAGCATTTCAAAACAAATAAGGAGTTCAGATAAACAGTTTGTTTACTGTTTATAATTTTCCTATATTTGCGGATGTTCACGTTAACCATTGATTTAAACACTTTTTGACATGAATAAATGAGCAATTTCAGCATCATCAATAATGTCTTGAAAGGGTCAAGGCATATCAGACATTACAGAGCATTTGATTGATCAGAAGATTTGACAAGAAACTGAGGCATGATATGATTTATTTAGGTGGAAGTGACAAAGTTCGAATGTTTATATCTTCTACACTACCTGACAAAAGTCTTGTGGTGGATCCCAGTTGTGAGAGCAACAAATAATAACTTGACTTCTAGTTGATTATTTGGAAAAGTGGCAGAAGGTGGATTTTTCTGATGAATCATCTGTTGATCTGCATCCCAATCATCACTAATACTGCAGAAGACCTACTGACCTACTGACCAAGATTCTCGCAGAAATCAGTCAAGTTTGGTGAAGGAAAAATCATGGTTTGGGGTTACATTCAGTATGGGGGCGTGCGAGAGATCTGCAGAGTGGATGATCAACATCAACAGCCTGAGGTATCAAGACATTTGTGCTGCTCATTACATTACAAACCACAGGAGAGGGACAATTCTTCAGCAGGATAGCGCTCCTTCTCATACTTCAGCCTCCACATCAAAGATCCTCAAAGCAAAGAAAGTCAAGCTGCTCCAGGATTGGCCAGCCCAGTCACCAGAAATGAACATTATTGAGCATGTCTGGGGTAAGATGAAGGAGGAGGCATTGAAGATGAATCCAAAGGATCTTGATGAACTCTGGGAGTCCTGCAAGAACGCTTTCTCTGCCATTCCAGATGACTTTATTAATAAGTGATTTGAGTCATTCACAGATATATGATGCAGTCCTCCAAGCTCATGATGGAGTCAGACATAATATTCATTCTGTTTCCACTGCAGCATGACTTTATATTCTATACTGGACATTATTTCTGTTCAGTGACAAGACTTTTGTCTAAGAAAAGTCAGACCTTACTGTCCTAATGAAATCATTCAGAATCAAGGCATGATCATATTTTATTGTGCTCAAATAAGCGTCATCTAGAGGCCTTTGCCTTTCATATAAGCCACTTCTGATACCAAATGATCAACTAGAAGTCAAGTTATGATTTGTTGTTCCTAAAACTGTGATAGGCGACAGGACTTTTGTCAGGTAATGTATACACAAATTGTCACTGTTTTGGAGCACACTAGCTTATTGATATCCTAAGGACTAACATACTTATACTAACATCTAAATAAACGTTAGTTTAATTTCACAGGACCTTAAAGTAAAAGAATTTTCAGTGTGAATGAAGCATGTGATTTGGAATGTACCTAAAAAGAACTACACTCCTAAAAATAGAGAACTAACTCCCAAACATGCCCCATAACCCATGAGGCTGTTCTCCATTAAAAAGGCCTGAATAATGAATTGGACAGCACAGAGGAGCACGTGAGCACTCTTTTCCCATCGCCGTGACCTGCTTTAAGCGCTATGAAAGTAGGCTAATGTAGGCTGCGCTGCTGGGACGTCCATCTCATCATGTCTCTTTGTGTGTGTGTGTCAGCTCTGAGATCTGGGGCAGCAGTAGCACCACACACGTCCAGCAGGGGGCGACAGCAGCATTATCAACAGCGTCAAAAAAGAGGGTCATTTTCAAGGAGGATTCTCAGAAGCTTTCAGCAGCGCTCTCTCTCTGATTAAACGGGAATCGATAGAGCGTTTCTGTGCTGCACTTCAGCAGTCAAACAGATGATGTGTTTTATATGTAATGATGGATTATTGAGCGTCTGTCGTGAGATGCTGATATGCATTCATGGCTCTGCTCTCCTCTATGAGAGGAATAATTTCAGGTCTGCTTTATTGAGCATGTCATGTTAACACACTGGCCTCCAAACACCAGACCAATGATGTCAACCAGCAAAAAATTAATGACCTCTATACTTTAAACCACTAGATGTATATCTGTTTTGAACAGAATCACAATTATGAGCAGTTTATTATATGATCTATTTTTACAGGTACAGCTAGTATGTTGATATATCCTGAATACGCTGAATGACTATGGAATATCTTTCACCCGGATTTTGGCATTTTATTACTACAATTGCAGTTGATGATTTCTACATATACAGTTGAAGTAACAATTATCAGGCCGCCTAAAAAGTCGGATCCATGCTTTTCATGTTGTTGACACCAAATTCTGACCCGACCATCCGAATGTTGCAGCAGAAATGGAGACTCATCAGACCAGGCAACGTTTCTCCAATCTTCTATTGTCCAGTTTTGGTGAGCCTGTGTGAATTGTAGCCTCAGTTTCCTGTTCTTAGCTGACAGGAGTGGCACCCAGTGTGGTCTTCTGCTACTGTAGCCCATCTGCATCAAGGTTGGACGTGTTGTGTGTTCAGAGATGCTCTTCTGCAGACCTCGGTTGTAACGAGTGCTTACTTGAGTTACTGTTGTCTTTCTATCAGCTGGAACCAGTCTGGCCATTCTCCTCTGACCTCAACAAGGCATTTGCGCCCACAGAACTGCCGCTCACTGGATATTTCCTCTTTTTCAGACCATTCTCTGTAAACCCTAGAGATGGTTGTGCGTGAAAATCCCAGTAGATCAGCAGTTTCTGAAATACTCAGACCAGCCCGTCTGGCACCAACAACCATGCCTTGCTCAAAGTCACTTAAATCACCTTTCTTCCCCTATATATATATATATATATATATATATATATAATATATATATATATATATATATATATATATATATATATATATTGTCTATCTATCTGTCTTTGTGTCTGTCTATCTATTTGTCTGTCTGTACATCTGCCTATCCATCTATCTATCTATCTATCTATCTATCTATCTATCTATCTATCTATCTATCTATCTATCTATCTATCTATCTATCTATCCATCCATCTATCTCATGAATATATAAAGGTTCCTGCCACTGATGGTTTGTGTTCATCATTCTGTGCCTATAAAAGCCTAATTTCCTCCAGCAGAGGCTCTAAACTCATCTCTCCTGCTCCTGCGCAGACAGGAAACAGATGTCCCTCATTTCCTTTGTCTGTCCATGAGCCGGGACAATGAGGCTGCATCTATTCATGTACACGGACTCAACAACACGCACAAAAAAAAAATCACCGCTTTGTGCAAAACATATCAAGAGATGAGAACCACAGCCATGGACAAACCATAGGGTAAAACAACAAACAAGCCTGGGATCATAAATATACAGACGGAGAGAGAATATTACTGCGGCAAAATCCACCTACTTATACTACATCCTAAAAGTATGTACTTATGTAAAAAAAAAAAAATAGTATATACTTTTGAGTGTGAAACAGAAGAGTGTTCAAGCTTTGGGACAAACTACTTCCTTATTAATAGGCTGTTGTGTAGCTTAGTTAGGAGCCGTGTCAATCATCTCGACACATCATCCACATTTCTGTCATATTTAATTACCTACAGTGTTGTAGATTCAGCAGCAGCAACAGGTTAATCTGCCGTTCACAAGTCTTTCATGCAGAGAAATCTCCTCAGGTGTTTAGATAATTGTGCATTCAGAAGTTAATGTCCAAATATGTCTTTACAGAAGCTCACATTGTTGCTGCAGATTAAATATATCAGGTAAAACGTGATTTAAATATTTTATGTAAGTTAAATATTAATTAAATATTCAAAGTTAAATTTGTAATATCATTCAATCTTATCATTTAATAATATCATTCATCTTTACCGAAGCCTCTACTTGACTACTTGACGGTTGGTCTCACACGTGTTTGCCATTTTTGTAGTTTGTTTACACTTTATACCACAGGTGTCAAAGCCAGTTCCTGGAGGGCCGGAGCTCTGCACGGTTTAGTTCCAACCCTAATTAAACACACCTGATCAAACTAATTGAGTGCTTTAGGCTTGTTTGAAACCTACAGATAGTTATGTTGAGGCAGGGCTGGAACTAAACTCTGCAGGGTTCTGGCCCTCCAGGAATTCACTTTGACACCCCTGCTTTATACCTTTGTTTGTAGTTCTAATCAAATTTAAGTCTAACGCATAATGTATTGTGGGTAGTATATGCTTATTTCATGCGGCCGCCATTTAAAAAAACTAAAGCAAGGCTGTGGTGGGAAACTTCCAGCTGTTTCAAGATCAGTTCAGTATCAGTTCACTGCTCTTCACCGAGTTCAAACACAGATACACGAACACGATTTTTATAGCCACGAAGATCAGTCGAGTCATGAGCGGATCGCTCGCCTTTGTTTGCACTCGGTAAACTTCGGTGAAGTGCTGTGAACTGATGACCAATCACAGTCATTTCTGTTGAGCACTGGTGAATACTATGGCAAATCAGCGGTGTTTAAGAACGCCATCAAGGATGTTTTTTTATTTCTTCAGTACTGAAATTCAGTATCGTGACAGGTCTAATATAGTGAAAGAACCATTTCAATAACTTGAGTTTGATAAATGGCGTCTAAAATGTGTGTTTGGGAAATGAAACGTTAGCTAACTAGTGCCTTTTTTCTTAACTTAGCTGAAAATGAGGTCTGATATAGAGCTGTAATCGGGCCATTAAAATTAGGCCCGATAGGGTCCGAGCCCGACAGACTTCAGCCCGAGCCCGACATTTTGATTGACAGCTTTATAAAGCCCGAACCCGTTAATAACCCGACATTATTCAAATGTGCACATGCACACAGCTCTTTTGCCTTTTTTCAAGAACGAGTCATTTATATGTTTTAACATAATTTATTCATAACAAACATAGCTATAGACCACTTGGAAGTCGGAACAAAGAAATAAAATAAGTCCTCTGTAACATCTCAGCACTCTTAGACCTCGGTACATACACTTAGCCTTTAAATTGGCCAACACACCAACGAAAAGAAGTCTTTCTTAACAAATTAAATTCAAATAAAGTCTAAATTATGACGGGTATTTGGCAATAATAAAATTAAGATAAAGGCTCTGCGGAATTTGTTTCGCCACTTCTCTTCACAATCTGGCATTAAGGCGACGGTAAAGCTGAATAACAAACGAATAATGCCAACATTAGCCTGTATACTCTGTCTACATTATGATTTCATGGTTTAATAATATTTATTTATAATTTAAAAACCCTTTACTCAGCAAGATTAGGCTACGTGCTTTTGTGGAGGAACATTATTGAATCTACTGTAAATGGCTTTAGCGCAGTCCTGCGCACAGGATGCTGCGTACTAGGGGTGTCAAAATTAATTGTTTCTTCGGTGCACCGCGATGCAGACGCGGACAATTCGGTATCGGTTCAGTAATAATCATAACCGGTTATTATGTACTGACGTCATTTATCTCCTATGCGCTATGTCGCGGTAGCTTACTATGCCGAGGGAGGCGAGCGCGAGTGTTTACAATGCTTCGCCTACTTGACACACAAACTGTGCACAATTTCACTGCGTGTGTTTTCTGGACACTCTTTCACTGACACTTACAGCAGAAGCCCCTATTTCACTGCGATTGAGAGAATAAAAAAAGAAAACTCTCTCTCTCTCTCTCTCTCTCTCTCTCTCTCTCTCTCTCTCTCTCTCTCTCTCTCTCTCTCTCTTGCTGTGGCCCATTTGACCTGCTGGCGTGACTTTTTCTCTCCTCTCGGCTGATACGGCTATACTTCTGGATAGAGGTCTGCATTCCCGAGGGTGTAAGGCGGGAGCCGCTGGACCAGACCAGATTTCCTGCGGCGCGGAAATAAATTTCCGAATAAAGCGCGGGAGCGGTCGGTAACTCTGGTGTAAGTTGAACGGTAGCAGGCGGTCTAACAATATCACTCCCGAGCAAGCACGTGTGTGTGTGTGTGTTTATGTGTGTGAATGAGAGAGAGCGATGCTGTTTGTTGCTGTCTATGTTTGTGTGTGCGTGTATGTGTGTGAATGAGAGGGCATGATACTCTGTGTCGCTTGCTTGGTGCTGTGTGTCTATGTGTGTGTGTGTGTGTGTGTTTATACAGACAGCCCCAAATATAAAACTGTGTTTGGGGAAAGCATCGACAATGCACCGTGATGCACCGAGATATCGAATTGCAAGGCATGACCAGTGTAGGTTCACACCTCTACTGCGTACCGAATACCTTTCACTGCTTCTGCTACAGGCCGAGATGCAGAGTTCTGATCTGGCTAATTTTGCAAGTTTAGGGTAGGATTGTTTGTTCATCTTCTACCTGCCAAGAACATCCGTTTAATTTTCCATGACAGCAGTTTCAATGTAGCAATGACCTCGTCCTCTTCCCTGTCAGCTTGCTGTACATGCATTGCTGTTTAGCGCTCTACCGTAATATGCAGTGTATGAGTGACCGCTGAAATACCTTGGCGGCTAGAATGACCGTGCTTTTTGGAGTGGCGGCTGGCCTCACCACAGTCAAAATTCACTCTTTTTCACTTCTCTGTCATCATTTGTTTCACCTTGGCAGGGTGGATTTTAATGTTGTAACAAATGATTTGATTACTTTCTCGCGCTAATCGAAATGCATCACATGACTATTCACCAAGCCCGGCCCGACCCTGTCTAAAATGATAGAAATTAAACCCGAACCCACCCGACGGGACCCGACGGGTTCGGGCAAAGATCTTCAGCTCTAGTCTGATTTCCCTTTTTATTTTCACTATCCATTCAGAACGGACCTTCGGATCACTCAGACGGTGGTGAAATGATAAATTTGTGTCGCTTTCTCTTCGCTGATAAGATATACAGCCAGGTACACAACATTCCTGTGATTTCAGGCGATACTTCCAGGTTTCTTCCCACCGCAACCTCAATTTCGCTATAAAATGGCGGCTGCGTGAAATCACTCTATTAGCAGTTAGAGTACGCAGAGTCCTACACTTCAAATATCTAATGGAAATAGTCAACCATCTGGAAAGGTTTGGCGTACTACTCTTTCCAACACTAGCATTAATACTCAGAGCACTAGCAGTTACGTAATATAATTAGCTGTTCTTGTGTGTATTGCCTCTTCGTATTGAATCACTGAATGCCTCCTCACTTGTAAGTTGTTTGGGCAAAAGCGTCTGCTGATTGACTAAATGTAAATGATGTAAATGTACATTCAGACACACACACACACACAGATGCTGGTGTGGCAGTGAGTGTGTGTTACCTCCGTCCAGGCTGCGGGAGATGCGTTTGCTGGAGGTGCGCTGGAAGTACGGTGTGGGCCGGTCGATGAGGGTGCTGGCCTGCCTCGCCTGTGCCTGCGTCCGCCCGCTGTAGCGGAACTTAGAGCCCAGAGTCAGGAACTTGCCCTTGGTGGGCTGTTCAGGAGACGTCAACCTGCGGACAGAGCACATATCAGCACTCAGGACACACACATATATACACACAGAGCACAAAAAACACACAAAGAAAACGCATGCACAAGCAGTACACACACAAACAGCACACAAGCAGTACACACACATATACACACACACACACACATATACACACAGAGTAACACAGATACAGAGACATGCAAACATATCAGCAATCACGACACATACAAACATACACTCTGCAAACAGTGCACAAACACACAGAATACACACACCAACAGAGAGCACACACACACACACACTCTTAAGCATATACACAAACAGTACACACACATATATACGTGTAAACAATATACACAAACATATACTCTCTCACGCATATACATGCAAACAGTAGACACACACACACACACACACACACACACACAGAGTACAGAAAAACACACGGAATACACATATACAGTAGAAACACTTTGTACACACTCTCAGACATACACACAGTACATGCACACCCACACACAAACAGTATACACACACAAGCAGTACACACACACACTCTCACGCATATACACACAAACAGTACAGACACACACATATATATGCATGTAAACAGTATACACAAACATACACACACTCTCACGCATATACACACACAAACAGTAGACACACACGCACGCACACACACACACACAGTACAGAAAAACACAGATACAGTCACATGCAAACATATCAGCACTCATGACACGCACACACAAACATACACTCTCTCTACAAACACACATACACAAACAGTACACACACACACACACAAACAAACAGTGCACACAGAGAACACACATAGAACACAAATGTACATACAAACACACACAAACACACACACACACACACACAGTGTACAAAGGACAAACTACACTATGCACACTTACAAACAGTAAACACAGACACAGTACACACACACACTCATAAACAATCTCTCCCACACACACAAAGTTTACACACACACACGCATACAAACTTACTCTCTTTCACACACACAGACTCACTCACTCACTCTCTTTCTCAAACACACACACACACACACCCACACACACACACACCCACACATACACACACACACCTCATCCTTCAGCACAGATGAACTCTGAAGGCACTAAGCACAATCATGCAGACCCAGATGTGTGTGTGGGTGTGTGTGTCTTTACCTGAAGAAGGTGTGATGTTCCACACACACTTTCCAGACTCTTTTGGCAGCGCGGTGATTGGGTAGCTTAAAGCCCACGGTGCTCTCGAACTGCTCAGCCTGGAACACACACACACACACACACTTGATCAACATCTACATACACACAAGTGACCCGTATATTCATGGTAAAAGGGCTCAGTGTTGGGTATGCAGTGGGGTGTGTGTGTGTGTGTGTATATGCATATGTTTGTGTGTCTGTCTGGGTATGTGTGTTTATACTTGTGTGTATGAGTGAGTGTGTGTGTATGTGCATATGCATGTGTGCGTGTTTTGGTGTGTGTATGCATATGTTTGTGTGCATATATATGTGTGTGTGTGTGTGTGTGTGTGTGTGTGTGTGTGTAAGTATGTGTATGTACAGTACATATGTATGCCTGTGTGTGTGTGTGAATGTGTATTTCTATGTGCATGTGTGCGTGTATGCGTGCATATGTGTGTGCATATGCATGTGTGCATGTGTGTCTGCGTGCGTTTCTGTGTGTGTATGTGAGTGCATGTGTCTGTGGGTGTATGCGTATGTCTGTGTGTGTGTGTGTGTATACGTGTGAGTAAGTGTGTATGTGTATATGTATGTGCATATGTGTAAATGTGTGTGTGCACGTGCATGTATGTGCATATGCGTAAATGTGTGTGTATGCGCATGTGTCTACATGTGTGTGTATGTGAGTGCATGTGTCTGTGTGTGTGTATGTGCATGTGTGTGTGTGCGTGTGTGTGTGTGCCGCACCTCTCCTGGCCTGATCTTGATGTAGAAGTTGCTGCGTTTGTAGGAGATCTTGAGGATTTTGGGCCAAGCGAAGCGGTTTATCCGCAGACGATCCTTATAGATTAACAAACCGTTCGCACACACTCCCAGCATGATGTCCACTCCCTCAGAGTCCTGTCAAACACACACCATCATGACCATCAGCACCTCAAAACACAAGAATCATCACAAACACATACAGCATATCAATGGCTGACGCACTGTCGCCTCACAGCAAGAAGGTCACAGGTTCGAGTCCCGGCTGAGTCAGTTGGCATTTCTGTGTGGAGTTTGCATGTTGGCAGAGGATCCCAAAATCCAGGTGTGAAAAACTTGTTGCATTTTTCCCAAAAAGCCTCCTGGATGTATCAGATCAAAAGGTGCTTCTGCTAAGCACTGAGCAAAGGCTCTGCATACTGAGGACCATGTGATATTTCAGTCTATCTTTTTTAATAAATCTGTAAAAATGTCAACAATTCTGTGTTTTTCTGTCAATATGGGCTGCTGTGTGCACATTAATGAGGAAAAAATAAATAAACTTAAATGATTTTAGCAAATGGTTGAAATATAACAAAGAGTGAAAACTTTAAGGGGGTCTGAATACTTTCCGATCTCACTGTATAAATGATAATAATCCTGAAAAGCACTGAACCAATAAACCTGAAAGTTACCAGGATATATTCAAACAGTTTATTAAAGCTGTAACTGATCATGAAGCTTGGCTTGTATTGAACTCATTCATTAAAGATCAAAACTGAAGAAAACCAGGTTTTTTTTCTCTGATCATGTGATCATTGGAAAAATACACCACTTTACACAATCACAAATATAACAACAACTACAGATCTCCTTAATCTGTGCACTTTTCTTTATTGTAAACTATATACAGAGGGTACGAAAAGTATTCAGACTCAGGGTGCACTCACACTATGTACAGTTGCCTTGAACCGGACCAAAGCACCCTTGTCCGACCTCCTGTCTCCCCCAACGGCGCACACTCACATTACATTCGGGCCTGGGCACGCTTACGTCATCGATGATGTGCTGTTTTGACGCTCATAAACAATCATAAAGTCCTCCTGCTGCAGGAATTAGGAGGTTTGCTGAAGCTTCAGCTGTCGTGCAGTGAGGGGTCTGCGTCTTTAATAATCTACGACAGTTTGCGTTCATTGAACAGTAGGAATAATTAATTAATCCATATGAAACAGTCCCTTAAAAGTCACGTCTCGCTTTCAGTTTCGGGCTCAGGCACGTTTTGCACTCACAGACCAAGTGAACCACGCTCTGGCACACCTCTTCCAACCCAGAGTCCTGACTTAAACCCAATTGAGCATCTCCGAAGAGACCTAAAATGGCTGTCCACCAACGCTTACCAAACAACCAACAGAACTAGAGAGGATCTGCAAGGAGGAATGGAAGAGGATCGCCAAATCCAAACTTGTTACAGTACATCTTTCCCAAGCAGCAACCTCCCGCTCTCCCTCGGGAAGCCAATATGGAAGTAACTAAAACTGCAATTCATCTGAAATTCCCCTAGTCTTGGCTCCATGATAGAGCAAATTTCGATTGAGCCCACTGTTAGAATGGCCAACTTTACAGCAGAAATAAAGGTGTTTACAGCCTGGTACAAAGAACGATTTTGGTTCAAATAGCTAATATTACCCTTCGTGACAACTGTGAGGGGGGTGATTTTTTTTTATAACTCATCCGTTTCCTTTATATTAGGTTATATTAAGTTTGCATAATTAAGGGCGTGGCCACTTGAGTGACAGCTAGGTCTCGCTGGTCGCCGTCACTTCACCTCAGCTGATTGCGGCTGATTAGCCGCTGATCTCGGCATATTCAGCGTATTTTTGTGTTGTTATATGTGGCTTTACACAGTCAGCTGCCTTTTGGAATTATTTCCTACAATTATCAGATGATATAGCATGCTGTGTGCACTTAATTGTGCTCACAAGCCATTCACGGCCTCCATTTCCCAGGTGAGTGAAATATATAATTATTTACCATCTCTATGAATGTATTTGTTTTATTTAAGATCATTTATCATTTATAATGTTCTTTAGAGCTGTAATGCACTCCAGAATCTGACAGATTGATTAGCTGTAGGCTCTAGAACAGTCATCTGAAGTGTTGTCATACAGTGTTCTGCCTGGACTTCATAATTAGCCTTGCATTTACTCACACAGACTATATCTGAAGTTTTTGGAAGTCATTCGCACTTTCCTCCTGTTGAAAAACGTCATAAGCACAATGCTTAGTGGCTCAGTGTGTAATGCATTGAGCCACTAAGCATTGCGCTTATGATGTTGCTTATGAAACAGTGCTTTTAAAAGTCTAAACACTTTATTGATAAAGTGTACAACCAAGCACATGTGGTCAGAACACAAACGAGTCGCAGGTGATGCAGTATTAAGCGTTTCTCTCTTAGGAAAGCCCGTCTAAGCAGGGCGTCTGTAGATCCGCTCACGCTCTTTGCCCTTGTATGGTATGCCCGGGGTTGGTGCGATGACGCGCAAATAAAATGGCGACGGTCGGCCACGCCTTCTAGTAGCTTCTTTTGGGTTCTTCATAAACTTATGGGTGACGTCACGGATACTACGTCCATATCTTTTACAGTCTATGATCTTTCCCAATAAGACTTCTGGCTGTATTAGATCAAAAGGGGGCTTCTACTAAATACTGAGCAAAGGCTCTGAATACTAAGGATCATGTGATATTTCACTTTTCCTATTTTAATTAATCTGCAGAAACTTTTCTCTCAATATTTTAGCAAATAACTGCAATATAACAAAGAGTGAAAACTTTAAGGAGGTCTGAATACTTTCCGTACCCACTGTATAAGCGCTAATAATCTAGAAAAACGCTGCACAAATAAACCTGAATCAAAACATCAGAAACTCTCTCATTGTTTTAATGTGATTCTCCATCACTGCAGCCGCTCGAGCACTTATCTTTATGTAACGCCATAAACGGGTCTTTATTGCGGAGGCTTGTGGGCCGTGATTATTGATCCGGCTGTGTTAAGCGCGCGGCTCTGAGAGAAATCAATATGGCCGATAAGCGGCTGAACTCAGACTTGGTGTCTCCGCAAGAGGCTTTTAACAGGATCAGAGCTCAGGGCGATCTTTCACACACACTGACATGACCTGCTCATCTGCAAAACACTAATCTCTACAGCCTCCAAACACAACACACAGATGCTGTCCGCACTGGGGTAGTCTCTTCATCACAACGGGAGCTTTTTTGAGGAATTTTACATGATTTTACAAGAACACATTTCCAGTGTACTTTAATTTTCACATGGACACTTTTTTTCAGCTCAAAATACCACACAGATAATGTTTTCTAACTCTCTAAAACTGACCCTTTTAGGCTTTGATCCTAATGTTGGTGTTTTGGTGACTGTCGCTTTAAATTCAAATGAGATTGTGCTCAGACGAGGGCGGAGCTACAAATGCCTGTGTGTCAGCATAGTGGAAGATTCAAAAACAAGACTAACGTCCTTTGCTAATGATGGAGATGATCACTAGTGGGCGGGGCTTTACCCCTCTGATGACACGTACAAAGGGAGAATGTCAATCAAAGTGTTTCTGCAGACTGTTTTTATCAAGTCTGATTATAACAAATACATTTAATAATTGTTGACCATTAGGAGCTGGTTATATTCACACACTGCTGCCACACATCTGTGTTTAAATCCCTTATAAAAGTGAGTTTTGCATAATAGGTCCCCTTTAAAGGACAGGATCAGGCAAAAATGTTAATTATGTTACTAATTACTCACCTCATTACCTTCCAAACTCCTGAGACCTTTGTAGAGTAAATCCTAGAGGATGAAGGAGCTCTCAGATTTACTCTTAAATATCTTCATTTGTGTTCAGAAAACAAACGAAGGTCTCAGGAGTTTGGTACGACTTGAAGAATGAGGTGAGTAATTAATACACTAAAATTAAGTTACATTGCAACTAATTATAATTAGATTACAAGTAGACAGTTACATTTGGGTTAGGGCTAGTGTAAGTTGACATGTACTTTCAAAGTTTCTTATAGTCAGTAAAATTTCTGTTTAGCAGCAGTATCAACAGATATTAAGCAGACAGTACGAATACTCAAATGGACTATCAAAATAAAGTGTTATCAAATCTTTTTGGGTGAACTATCTCTTTAATTTAAGTTATAGCAATTGTTTTTGTTCATGATTATTTAGGTATCAAGCTGACAAATCTAAAATAGTCCCAATTAGAGTCATAGCGGTTTCTCGACAGTAAATCCCAGCATTCGCATGTACAATTATTATATTGCAAATAGAGCTACACAGTATTGGAAAATGTAACATGGAATTTCTTTAGTTTTTCTGCGATATACATTTGCAATCAGAATTATTGAACCCCTTTGAATTTTTTTTTCTTTTTTAAATATTTCCCAAATGATGTTTAACAGAGCAGGAAATTTTCACAGTATGTCTGATAATATTTTTTCTTCTGGAGAAAGTCTAATTTGTTTTATTTCGGCTAGAATAAAAGCAGTTTTTATTTTTTTAAAACCCATTTTAAGGTCAAAATTATTAGTCACTTTAAGCTATATATTTTGTCAACAGTCTACAGAACAAACCATCGTTATACAATAACTTGCCTAATTACCCTAACCTGCCTAGTTAACCTAATTAACCTAGTTAAGCCTTTAAAGGTCACTTTAAGCTGTATAGAAGTGTCTTGGAAAAATGTAGTCTAATATTATTTACTGTCATCATGGCAAAGATAAAATAAATCAGTTATTAGAAATGAGTTATTAAAACTATTATGTTTAGAAATGTGTTGAAAAAAATTTCTCTCCGTTAAACAGAAATTGGGGAAAAAAATAAACAGGGAGGCTAATAATTCAGGGGGTTGAATAATTCTGATTGCAACTGTACATTGCATTATATGCTACCTGAAAAAAGTCTTGCCGCCTATCAAAGTTTTAGGAACAACAAATAATAACTTGACTTCTTGATCATTTGGTATCAGAAGTGGCTCAATAATGTTCATGTCTGGTGACTGGGCTGGCCAATCCTGGAGCACTTTGACCTTCTTTGCTTTCAGGAACTTTGATGTGGAGGCTGAAGTATGAGGAGCGCTATCCTGCTGAAGAATTTGCCCTCTCCTGTGGTTTGTAATGTAATGGGCAGCACAAATGTCTTGATACCTCAGGCTGTTGATGTTGATCATCCACTCTGCAGATCTCTCACACGCCCCCATACTGAATGTAACACCAAACCATGATTTTTCCTTCACCAAACTTGACTGATTTCTGTGTGTTATCACTCATATTGCAAGTCATATCTCTCCGGCCCCTCATTTGAGATGCTTTTCATGAACTGGCCCCCATGACAAACTAATTGAATAGCCCTGACCTACATCATAGATAAATACAATAGAGCAAATCTAAATGTGAAATAAACTGTGTTTTATGGCTTTCAGGGCAGTCAAACGGTATTTAAGAACAGGAATAGAATAATCAATTATAAAATAACACTGCAAAGTCTTTACCGTATAAATAATTAAATACGTTTATTCTTTATTAAAGGTACAAATGGTCAAATTTCTTGATCCTGAATGCTATAAACTCTCGCAGGGCTTAAAAACGATGCAAGTCTTGCGGCTGCACACATTGCGATATCGATGCTGAAATTATATATTGTGCAGCCCTAGGGATGGGCGATATGGCCTAAAACCCATATTGCGATATACATTGCAGCCTCTTGCGATAACGATATATATTTTTTAAGAAATAAAGAAACGTTGCATGTCGTTTGAGAACATTTATTGTGCAAAAGCAAAACTAATTAAACAACACAATGTTGCAGATAAAAAACTAAATGTAGTGCCTTTTAGAAAGAAAGACGTTTCTTTTTTTTTTTTAATTTTTTGTGTTTCTTTTCAGTGTGCACCACTGAGGTCAAATCTACTCTTTCTCTCTCCCTCCCTCTCTCTATGTCGGTCTGCTGTAGTGTTGGTGCTGCTGAGAGATTGACTTTGCATAAAGTAATGCAAAAATGAATACTATTAATATCGAAAGCGAAAGCAGAATCTCGGACATGTCCGGAGAAAAGAGAACGTATTGTCACCCCAAATAATGAGCTGGTTCAGTCTATTTAGTCTTCGCGCTCTTCTCAAAGCTGCTACCAAAGTCAGGACAACAGTTCTGTATCCAGCGCGATACAGCGCGTCTCTGTGGGTCTGCATGCAGAGCATGTGAGTCTGTGGCAGAGTGTTCTCAGTTTCTCGCGAACACAGAACCGGGCCGCCCCAATAATATATGATGTTGATGTTCACTAGACAAGCCACGATGAGGCTCGCAAGATTGTGCGACACGCCGCCATTCGGTACCATGCGCTGCTTAGCAACGTATACAAAACAATGTAAAGACCGCTTGACGTGAAAGTAAATAAACCTGTAGAGATGTGCTGTTGTTGAGAGCGTCAGCATGTGCCACAGTCACAATAGATTTCCAACGTAATACACCATAAGGTAGTGTGAAGAGCATGTTGTTTTACCGTGGCCGAGGGAATTAAGTCATCAATTGAGCTTATTAAAAAAAGAAAATCGCACATGTGCGACTAAATAAATTTTCCAGTTCGCACGCGTTTATTTTTAGTCGCAAATGCGAGCGAAATGGTCGCACTGTCGAGCCCTGTCCAAATAACAGATGTTGCACCAGTCTTTTCCACGAGCTCTGTTTCGCTGACGCTTTCAGCCATGTTTGTTCAAGATGATGCGGCTGCAGCTCGTTGCTCTTAACTTCCCGGGTAGATTGCGTCATCAAACATGTATTATCGCGATAGTGCAATAGAATTAAAATCTCTATCGTAGGCCAATTTTGTATCGTTTATATCGCATATCGTTTATGTCGCCCATTACTATGCAGCCCCAATTGCAAACATCGATGGCGAATTGCACATCATATTCATATGCGCATATTCATCAAACTGGACAGTTTACACAACCAATAGTACCCGCATACCGTGCATGCGCCGTCCGATTTGTTCAACACAGGTCAAAACATGTGCACTTTTAATTGTTTTGTTCTAATTTTAGTTGTGTAAACGTCTCGATGGAGAATTTAGACTTCAGAAAAGGTCTTCAGAAGGATAAATGATTGGGATAAGAGCACGTGATGAGTCCCACTGGGAAAGCGCTGATATTCCTCTGAGGGTTTAAGAATGGCAACAGCATATTTTTCCCAGACTCTCATTGCCGGACATAAACACACAAACACACACTGTCTGTGTTTGTTCAGCTGAACTCTTCCTCTGCTGTTCTCGCCGGATTAGAGGTCAGTGGATCACAGAGCACACCGATAATGACTAGAAAATGGCCGATCCATGCATGAAGCCAACTGCTTGATTCATGTGAAAGCAGTGAACTGCAGCTGACTGAAGAATATGCAGTCATGTGAAAAAGTTAGCACCCCCTATTGAATATCATGCTCTTCCCTATCAGGACACGATCAAATAAAAAATGATATGGTTTCTGGCAGGTCTTCAAATGTATAAGATAAAAGTGCACATGAGGTCAGCATCACATGACAGAAACACAACGTCACAACGTCTTTATTATTTATTGAAGAAAAATAAAGGCCAGATAGAAAAGTCATGTGTGAGAAACTGAGCATTGTGATTCAGATCCTGCAGACACACTTTCAGCGGTAATGATTATGGTAATTAATCTGTTTATTTGGTTGGTTAAGTAGTACACTACCTGACACAAGTCTTGTCGCCTATCACAGGTTTAGGAACAGCAAATAATAACGTGACTTCTATTTGATTATTTGGTATCAGAAGTGGCTTATATGAAAGGCAAAGGCCTCTAGATGACGCTTATTTGACCACAATAAAATATGATCATGCCTTGACTTTGAATGATTTCATTAGGACAGTAAGGTCTGACTTTGCTTAGATAAAAGTCTCATCACTGAACCTTCAATAATGTCCAGTATAGAATATAAAGTCATGCTGCAGTGGAAACAGAATGAATATTGTGTCTGACTCCATCATGAGCTTGGAGGACTGCATCATACATCTCTGACTCAAATCCCTTATTAATAAAGTCATCTGGAATGGCAAAGAAAGCGTTCTTGCAGGACTCCCAGAGTTCATCAAGATTCTTTGGAATCATCTTCAATGCCTCCTCCTCCATCTTACCCCAGATGCTCAATAATGTTCATGTCTGGTGACTGGGATGGCCAATCCTGGAGCACCTTGACCTTCTTTGCTTTCAGGAGCTTTGATGTTGGAGAATTGTCCCTCTCCTGTGGTTTGTAATGTATTGGGCAGCACAAATGTCTTGATACCTCAGGCTGTTGATGTTGCAGATCTCTAACACGCCCCCATACTGAATGTAACCCCAAACCATGATTTTTCCTTCACCAAACTTGACTGATTTCTGTGAGAATCTTGGCTCCATGTGGGTTCCAGTAGGTCTTCTGCAGTATTTGAGATGATTGGGATGCAGTTTAACAGATGATTCATCTGAAAAATGGACCTTCTGACACTTTTCCACAGTTTTTGATCAACTAGAAGTCAAGTTATTATCTTACAACTGGGATCAATGTCAAGACTTTTGTCAGGTAGTGTGTACATTGTCTAACAAAACTGTTTTATAAGGAATTGAAAAGTTACTTCTGTACTATTCTACATCGTACTGATAAAAAGGCCATTAAAACTCTCCATTTGTGTTCAAATGTTTGATTCATGTAAAGGTCCTGCTTGTCAATATTTGTAATAATTTTATTTGATTATGTATTTACTTGTTTTTCGTGCATGTGTTTGTTCTTTCTTAATTAAATAGTAATTTAATTAAAGACTTAATTACATTCTTAAATATAATCTGAACGTCCCATGACTACTGGAGATGGCGTACCTTGGCGTGATGCAGGTCTACACCATACATGGACAGCTTCTTGGCGTTTTCCAAAAACTGGGCGTCTGCTTGGGCTGGAGTCATTCCCCTGAAAGAGAGATCAGACGTTATATTTGGTTTACTGCACATTTTAATTAGTTCGTTTACATCAGATTTTGTTACTTTGATTATCAGAAAGATTGTGTAGTGATCCTCGTTTGTAAAAACGTATTATTCATATCTGTTTGTTTCTTTCAGAAGAATTTGACCCCTTTTATAAGATGTAAAATAAGTCTTCGGTGTCTCCAGAACATGTCTGTAAAGCTTCAGCTCAAAGTACACATCAGATCATTTATTATACAATGCATAATCTGCCCATTTTGGGCTCAGAGGAAAATGTAGCCGTTTTTGTAGGCTGTGCCTTTAAATGCAAATGAGCTGGTTCTGTTCCCGCCAACCGTTCCCATCAGATAAACAGCAGTCAGTGATAGAGACAGACATGGATGAAGCAGAGATCCAGTTTATGACTCAAAATACCAAGTAAGTTTATTTGATGTATTTGTGGTGGAGTTTATTCAAGCCTTTCTGCAATGATGAGTCACACACAAAACGCAATTAAAAACTTGCTCTTTTTTTAGAAATGTTTTAAACTTGTAAAGCTCATTCTTGAGGTGTAGCTGATCACAGAGTTGAACAGATCGTTTATTCCCAGTTTCTTTGTAAATCCTGTTTTGTTGACATGTTTATACACGTTAGTATAGAGACATGTAAATACGCAGCTTTTAATCAATTCGGTGGGCAGGGAAAACCACACTCCTACAGTATGTCACGTTGTGGTGGGCCTCAAAACCATTTGGATTTGGATCTTATTTTAACATCAGGAAATTTAGAAAAAAAGAGACTTATATCACTCCAACATGACAGTAAAAACACTAAACTACACACGGTTCTGTCCAAATAGCTTCCAAAAGTTGATTTTGCATTATAGGCGCCCTTTAAACTAGTCATGGCTCTGCACTCTACAACACATCACAATACAAGCCATAAAACATCAGCAGTAAATCATAAGCAATCACTCAGCATAGGCTCGGCACTGAAATCGCAAGCTTGCCAACAGTGCACTTGATTAAATCAATGCATTTTTAGGACCGCTTAAATAACATTTGTGTAAAGTTAATATTATATGTGTCTTCAGAGTTTGTCACGCCACTGAAAACTGTTCTATTAACCATCCAGACAAACCTGAGCACTAAGAAGCTGCTTAATAAAAATTAGTTCTCAAAATCCTGGACTGTGATGCTCTGTGGCTCAGCTGTGTCATGAATTAACCCAGACCAAAAAATCCTGACCACGAAAAGGTGAAACATTTAGTACAACATACATTCACCAGCCACTTTATTAGGTAAACCTTATTAGTACCGTGTTGGACCCCTTTTGTCTTCAGAATTGACTTAATCCTTCATGGCAGAGATTCAACAAGGTACTGGAAATATTCCTCAGAGATTTTGCTCCATATTGACATGATAGCATCACACAGTTGCTGCAGATTTGTCGGCTGCACATCCATGATGTGAATCTCTCGTTCCACCACATCCCAAAGGTGCTCTATTGGATTGAGCTCTGGTGACTGAGGAGGCCATTTGAGTACAGTGAACTCATTGTCATGTTCAAGAAACCAGTCTGAGATGATTCACGCTTTATGACATGGTGTGTTATCCTGCTGGAAGTAGCCATCAGAAGATGAGTACACTGTGGTCATAAAGGGATGGACATGGTCAGCAACAATACTCAGGTAGGCTGTGGTGTTGACACGATGCTCAATTGGTACTAATGAGCCCAAAGTGTGCCAAGAAAATATCCCCCACACCATTACACCACCACCACCAGCCTGAACCGTTGATACAAGGCAGGATGGATCCATGCTTTTCATGTTGTTGATGCCAAATTCTGACCCGACCATCCGAATGTGGCAGCAGAAATGGAGACTCATCAGACCAGGCAACGTTTCTCCAATCTTCTATTGTCCAGTTTTGGTGAGCCTGTGTGAATTGTAGCCTCAGTTTCCTGTTCTTATCTGACAGGAGTGGCACCCGGTGTGGTCTTCTGCTGCTGTAGCCCATCCGCCTAAAGGTTGGACGTGTTGTGTGTTCAGAGATGCTCTTCTGCAGACCTCGGTTGTAGCGAGTGGTTATTTGAGTTACTGCTGCCTTTCTATCAGCTGGAACCAGCCATTCTCCTCTGACCTCTGGCATCAACAAGGCATTTGCGCCCACAGAACTGCCGCTCACTGGATATTTCCTCTTTTTCAGACCATTCTCTGTAAACCCTAGAGATGGTTGTGCATGAAAATCACAGTAGATCAGCAGTTTCTGAAATACTCAGAGCAGCCCATCTGGCTCCAACAACCATGCCACATTCAAAGTCACTTAAATCCCCTTTCTTCCCCATTCTAATGCTCGCTTTAAACTGCAGCAGATCGTATTGACTATGTCTACATGCCTAAATGCATTGAGTTTCTGCCATGTGATTGGCTGATTAACGAGCAGTTGGACAGGTGTACCTAATAAAATGGCCGGTGAGTGTAGTTGAGTAATGTATTTAGAAACCTATTTTAGAATTGACTTTACATAAACGGGAAGTTTCGGTAAATTTTTTCCTCATCATTCACCTATTCCAGAGTTTCTTTCTTCTGCTGAACACTAATGAAGATATCCTGAAAAATGTTGAAACAAAACCAGCCATTGACTTCCATTGTATTTTTTGTCCCTACTATGAATGCCAGAGGCTGCTTTTTCATCAGAATATCTTCATTTGTGTTCAACAGAAGAAAAAACTCAATTATTGGGTGAACCATGTCTTTAATGATGCAAAAATACAGTAATGGGTTATCATGGTGACCAAAATAAATGGCCATTTTTAATTGCATGGAATAAATGCTTTTCTGTGTTAAAGATCTAAAGCTGTTTGTCCAGTCATGTTAGAGGTGTATTTGACACACAGTCAGGCTGCCGACATCAACCTGCTGATTTTCATTCAGGAGGAAACTAGTACGCTAAAATAGCAGTTAAAGGGACAGTTCTTATTCATCCTCCACTTACTCCAAACCTGTTTAAGTTTCTTTCTCCTGTTGAACACAAAGGAAGATATTTTGAAGAATGCTGAAAAAACAGCCCTTGACTTTTTATGGAGTTTTTCATTCTTCAGCATTCTTCAGAATATCTTCCTTTGTGTTCAACAGTAGAAAGAAACTCATAAAAGTTGATGGAAATGATGTGGAAATTTGGGTGAACTGTGCCTTTAAGGCAGGGGTGTCAAAGTCAATTCCTGGAGGGCCGGAGCCCTGCAGAGTTTAGTTCCAGCCCTGCTTCAACACACCTATCTGTAGGTATCAAACAAGCCTAAAGCACTCAATTAGTTTGATCAGGTGTGTTTAATTGGGGTTGGAACTAAACTGTGCAGAGCTCCGGCCCTCCAGGAACTGGCTTTGACACATGTGCTTTAAGGCTTTGATGAGCCTCAGTATCTGGAGCTGTGCCGTCAGACCTGTGGGACTTGTGCAGCTCCACCACTTTCTCCTCCAGCTCCTTGGTCTGGTTTGGGGCGAACTGGAAGTCTGAGATGTAGTCGAGGCGGTGCTCATCCGGGTCCTGGTCGCCCAGCTCGGCCTGCAGGGCGTAGGAGCCCAACAGAGCGTGTGTGACGAACGAACACGGCAGCCGTCCCGACGCGATATCCTGCCGCAGCTGAAGACACAACAGATACCTGCAGGACAAGGCTAGTGTCAGGCACACATGACTTCTCAAAGCAAACAGCCTATCACTAACAGCCATACACAATGTCCTGTTTCTAGTCCGAATATCTAAAAATTCCTAAATCAAGAAGCATTTTCTAGACCAGCAAAAAAAGATTGTTTTGCTTTCAGAAATAAGTCAAAAGTTTTTCCTTAAAGGTCCTGCGAACTGCTTTGAAATGTGCATTTTTTTTATTGGATGTTTGATGTAATCTCAAATAAAAACATGAAGAGAGGGCGGGAGATAGAGTAGCTCCTCCCCTTATTTAAAACAGCCAATAGTGTTTAGTTTTTTTTCACAGCTCTGCCAGTGAGAGTGGTTAAGCTCAAGCGCTTTGAATGAACAGCCAATGAGAAGAAGGGGGCGGGGCATGTCAGATACTAGAGAGCATTTGATTGGTCTGAAGATTTGATGAGAAGGCACGGCAAAAAAAAAAATACATTGAAGTGGCAAACTGCAAGCTTTACATGTTTACAGTGGTCCCTCACTATAACGCTATATCACTTTTCGCGGTCTCGCAATTTTTTTTTTATTCGTGCAATTTGACGTGCTTTTTCTACAGCACGTTGTGTACTGCGTTCTGATTTGTGAATTGTGTTCTGTATCCTGATTGGCTGTAGACCATTGTGAATCAATCTCCTCTATGCCGTGTCTCCTGTACAGTACAGAATGCATTCAGCTTGCCACATTTACATAAATCTTTGATCGCTAGCAGTGTGACGCTGCAGTGCTTGACAGTATGTTCGCAAGTTTTCTCCCCACAATGTCGACGAAACGTTCTGCACCCTCAAAGGCATCTGTGGTAGCACCCAAAGGGCAGAGGAAGATGCTAACCATCGCACAAAAAGTTCAACTTCTGGACATGCTAAAGGAAAGTAGAAGTTACATGGCTGTAGGGCGCCATTACGGAATAAATAAATGAAGATCAAATGGTTTTGATCTTTGGTTTAATTCTATAATACTGGACTTATTTTTATATGAAGGTTTGAGCTTTGAGAGTGTCTAAACAAGAGAGAAAAGTGTGAAAATATTAATGCCTATCTGAGAAAACAGTGTAGTGAGGGGTTTTACAGCCTAAAAACATATATAACAATTGAACAAATAACCTATTGCAGGATATTTTCAGAATGTAACTCCCGTGATTAATGAGAGACCACTGTATATCAATTTTACAGTTTCTAAATGCAAATTTTGTCCCAGTTTTGGAGCACACTAGCTTATAGACATCCTAAAACCAGCAGACTGAAACTAACATTTAACGTAATGTATTTGAATTTCACAGGAGCTTTAAAACAAGCAAAATAATCTAAGAAGAATATTATTCTGCTCGTTTTAAAGAAAAGATAAAACAACTTCATTTAAACGTGCTATAATAAAATAATCTTGTTTTTGATTTGAAATAAAAATATTTTATAATAAGAGAAAATTAAGTGAGTATTTTTATAAAACAAGCCAAATAATCTGCCACTGGGGTAAGCAAATTATTCTTAGTTTATACCACAAACAAGATTAATTCACTAAACAAATTGGCAGATTATTTTGCTTATTTTTAGAAAAAAACTCACTTCGTTTGACTCATTTCTGAAAACAAATCGATCTTTTGTGTCTACAAAAAGCTTCTTGATTTAGGATTTTTTGATATTTGTACTACAAACAAGACAAAAACTAAGTAAGAAACACATTTTTTTTGCAGTGGACACAGATAAACTGAGTTAATAAGAATATTTTTCTCCTTGAAAAAAAAAAAAAAAAAAAATTGCATAATTTAACCTTACAATAGTAAAATCATTTTATTTTCAGTTTGAAATAAGAATATTTTATTATAATAAAGTCAAAATTAAGCGAGTTTATCAAAAAACAAGCAAAATAATCTGCTAACGGGGTAAACAAGTTAATTCACTTTGCCCATTGGCAGATTCTTTTGGTTCAAGGAAAAACTCACTTAAGTTTCACTTTAAAATCATTTTTTTATATTCATTCACTCTTTTTCCTTCGGCTTAGTCTCTATTTCATGGGTCGCCACAGTGGAATGAACCGCCAACTATTCCAGGATACTGTATGTTTTACACAGCGGATGCCCTTCCAGCCACAACCCAGTACTGGGAAACACCCATACACACTCATTCACACACACACACACACACACACACACACACACACACACACACACACACACACACACACACACACACACACACACACACACACACACACACACTACGGCCAATTTTGTTTACCCAATTCCCCTATAGCGCATGTGTTTGGACTGTGGGGGAAACCGGAGCACCCGGAGGAAACCCACGCCAACACGGGGAGAACATGCAAACTCCACACAGAAATGTCAACTGGCTTAGCCAGGACTCGAACCAGCGACCTTCTTGCTGTGAGGCAACAGTGCTATCCACTGAGCCACCGTGCCGCCCTTTTGTGTATATATAGTACATGCAATTTTCATTTTCAAAAACAATATTTTTGGCTTGTCTAGATGCCAAAAAAAAATGCTTCTTGATTTTTTAATTTTCAGATTTCTGGACCAAAAACAAGATAAAAACTCTAAGAAAAGCATGTTCTTGCAATTATTAACTATAATAATGTATATAATAATATATTAACTACTTATGTGTCACTGCACACTGCAGAATTTACTGAGTTTTTCCTTAAATCAAGCAAAATAATTTAATAAGTATATTTTACTTACCCCAATGGCAGCTTGTTTATGGAAAAACTCACTTAATTTTGACTTCTCATAGTAAAACATTGTTAGGCAAGTAAAATATTCTTATTTCATACTGCTAACAAGATTATTTCACTTAAGACGTTGGCAGATTATTCTTGATTTAAGTTTTTTAGATATTTGTTCTAGAAAAGAGACAAAAGCTAAAGGTAATTTTAAAATTTTGCAGTGGATGCAGATACTCCACCTGGTCAAGTCCTCGGTCAGCTGGGACGGGTCAGGAGGGTAAAACTTGACACTGAACGCAAACTGCCACTGAGAGTCTAATGGAGAAAACACAGAGAGAGAATACAGAAAACAATCAGAGTAAACTCAAATGAGTTTCTGCTGCTCTTTGTGTCAGCATAGCGGCAGATTCAAATACAAGACTAACGTCATCTGCGTGTAAAAGGTCAAATGTGTGCTTCAGTGTGAGGATGCTTCTGTCAGTCTACGGAGACTCCTGTCGCTGTTCAGTTGTGCTTCATCTAAAACTCCACATTTATAATCCTCTTGGTCTATGCTGACATTATCTACAGCAGCTCAAACACTCTAGCGGACAGACGGCTGCTTCTCACTCAGGGCGGTTCATGCTAATGAGGGAGAGATGGTCACTAGTGGGTGGAGCTTTCCCCCTCTGATGACACGTACAAAGGGAGAATGTCAATCAAAGTGTTTCTGCAGACTGTTTTTATCAAGTCTGATTATAACAAATACAATGAATTCATTAATTAATTAATCTTGCATATTGTCTTCACATTATAGGACTACACAATATCATTATGTTATATACAAAGTAGCCTAGGTTGGTCTACAATTACATCCCTGTAAGACATCTGATATGAAGTATGTCGTCTGCTTTGATGACAATGAAGACAAATCGGAAAAATTTCCCACAAAATCCTGATCTGGTCTCTTTATGGAGGGGGCGGTTCACAATCCCGACCCCTCAGCCCCGGTGTAGCATCGCCACTGTATCTAAATGTGTTTGTTTTTTTACTTTTGCACTTCGTTTTCAATAAGACACGGACAGCGAGAGGGAGGAGCAGGGTTTGTGGGTCGCGGCAGGCGGTGGTGATTAGGATGGAGTCTGATGTCTGTTCAGTCCATTAGTCAAGCCATCAGTTCATCCTGCACAAATCAACATCTGAAATCAGCCCCACGACTGACAGAAGACCCACATCCTGAAACTCCATTACACCAGATGAGCTTCACTAATGATACAAGTCATTTCCACACATCAGCAGCCCACAACTGACAGAAGAAAACATTTTTTCACCTCTCCACGTTAAACAGATCTAGACACCGCTAGACTTTTTTCTTCAGCTTTCCTAGAATTTGAAATATTCTATTAATTATAGCAAAGACTATGGAATACACAAGACGTGTCACTCGTATAGTTTTGACCGTGGAAACCTTTAACCGTCAATATGGCGAATAAAGACCCGCCTACTAGTACAGGAGCCAATCATTGATCGAAATAAACTGAGAATTCTCCGGGGGAGGGGCTTAGACCAGACGTGTTTTTATGACAGTTTCTGCAGCTTCATTGTTATGAATCCTCTGGAGTCAACAAATCAAAAACACACTGGAATCTCAGCAAATACTGGCTTTACAGGCATCAGAATTATATCTACATGAAGCTTGAAATCTCTACTTTTAACCCCCAGGGGTCGAAGACCACGTATACGCGTTTTTAAGCATCTTCACGGGATAACGCCGAAAAAAACTTAAATTACACTTTCAGTTTTGATCGTACAGATATGAGCAATACATCAATTGAATCTGTTAGGTGTCTAGGTTTTTTTGTGTACACTCACAATAACAACAAAAGTGTGTGCTTTTGCAAAATAAGGAAAATAAACAATGTAGGCACTTTCTCTTTTCTCTCTCCGTGAACTGTTTTTACAAACGCGTCAGTATAATGCACTGAAACTCCGCGTAACTAAACACACAGACATGACACATATATCTATAGAAAGCTTGAAGTGTCTACTTTTAAATGCAGCGGTGCATGTTGAAAACAAATATTGCTTGATAAAGTAATTAGTATGAAACCAACACTATGTCTAGTTTCTCTGTCTGAGCTCATTATTTTTAATGCGACCACGCCCACGAGGCTTTGTTATTACAATCGTCCACGTGAGACGGGCTCCTTGTAAACTATGGTTAGAAAAAAACAGCGGAATCTCCACGAATACATGAGACATACACATGACAGACATACCTGCATAAAGCTTGGAGGGTGAACTTTCCAACTCATTTTGAAAGCAAATGTTGTCTCGCTAGGTAATCCATACAATTCTCCCGGCAGAGCGCGCATTACGCCGGCTCTTCCCACTTCCGCCATTAATACAAACAATGACGTAAGCTGCCCACAGCAGACTGGCTAGAACGTGACGCATGTTATACGTGTTATTAATTACATTTTTATTTATTTTACTGTAGTTGAACCTGTTAAAGTTTGGAAAAAGTTAACTAAGGCTGCAACTATTTGGGCAAAATTTATATAAAAGGTCTTAAAATATTATTTTGATTATTCTTGTGTTTTGTCATTATGCCAAAATCATTCAGAAATTATTATTAAATGCTGGATTAATGCACAAGAAAGTTTTTATTACAACAGTTTTGCAAACACATTTTATACCAATGTATTTTGATGCATTTAAACAAAACAGAGTTATTAAACATATATTTAGTAAAATAATATTTTAGTCACCAAATATATTCAGAATTTGAAAGATAATACAATAAAATTCAAGCAAAATATTGAAAAAAATTACAACCTACAAAATTTAAACTAAATGTAACAAGCATTTAGTTTGGGCTAGCTTTGCTTTACAATGTCCTTGCTGGGTGAGTGGGGGAGTGTCTTTTGTCTCTCCAGGTGTGAATTATTCATGACCATTGTCACTCACGCATAGACCTGAAATGAGCCAAACAAACTTGACAGAATGTAAATCTTTGTAATGTTTCCTTTGAACGAGAGAATAAAATAATTTTTACATAATTGTGAAGTAAATATTCTAGCCTACCAGACTGGTTACTCAAAAGTCTTGCTCAGGCACATTCAGTGTGTTTATTTGGACCTTATTTCAGCTACTTTTTTTTTCTCCAAATCCTACTAACCACGCGTAATATTTTTTTCTAAAAAACGCAAGCATGTACATCAATTATTGTCACATATTATTGTAGCACAGTTTGTGCTGAATACAAATGAAATACATGTTGGCCAATACCATGTAATAAGTAGCTGAAATTAGCACAAATGTCAGGGCATGTCAAAACATCTCAGGGGCCCCAAAATCACCTCAGACCCCTGAGGGTTAAATAAACCAACTACACTTGAAAACAAATGTTCTCTGGTTTTGTAATCTGTGTGAAACCACCGCGAGGTACAGTCTGACCTCACGAATTCCCGCCTCCGCCATTCTAACACAAATCAGATGACAAAAATCACGCTCACAAACTTGTAAACAAAGAGGCTGCTGTCATTGTCATCAAGAGATTTGCAATCAAGACCAAGTTGAGTATTACATAACACTTAAGCTATTGATAGCTATTAAGCTTACTCTAGATGCATAGTTTGACAGAAGACTTCTGATCACGTACTCTAGAAAGAGCCATAAAAAAGGTTGGTGTCAGATTCTCATCAGAGTCCTTTTAAGGCAAGTCATTTCACTCAGCGGACATCTTTGAAATACCTCTCTGGCAGTATGCTCGGGTATTCTGAATGGGGAAACATCAAATTCTCCAAAACTGTTTGCCAAGCTTACCATTGCATTACATATTTGGAATCACCAATAAGATTAAACATCATCTGTCACATGAGTTTAGTTTCTAAACGTTTGAATCAAACAAAATCTGCATATTTTCAGGATGCCCGAGCTGATGCGCATGCACACTCGAACGAAACGAGATCACGACACCAACTTCATTTATGGCCATTCTACACATGATCATCCTCTGGATAATGATAATCTGATCGTGCCGCTCTTCTGAAGTAATCCACAACTTGGTCGTGATGGCAAATCACCTTCAGACTGAGCGGTCATGTGATGTGTGTTTGACAGGATGGACTGTACCTTGCATTTGTTTCATGCAGATTACAAAACCAGAAAGCTTTTGTTTTCAAGTGTAGTTGGTTCATTTAAAAGATTTAAAGCTTTATGTGGATATATTTCTCATGTCTGTGAAGAGAGTATTCGCTGAGATTCCAGTGCGTTTGTTGACCACAGAAACTGTGGTAAAAGCACACTTCTGGTCTGAGCTTCTCCCCCGAAGAAACCTCAGTCTATAGCGATCGATGATTGGCTCCTGTACTAGTAGGCGGGGCTTCATTCGCCATATTGACCATTACACTTTTCCCCATACAAAACTATACGAGTGACACGTCTGGTGTATTCCATAGCCTTATTCACTTAATGCGCGCATAGGCATTAGCTTGTGCAACCTCAAAAAATGTGTTTTTTCATGTGATTCGAATGTTTAGAAACTAATTTTAGGACAGAGGTGTTGTTCAATTTTATTGCCATTTCCAAATAAGAAATTTTATAATAAACTTGGCGAACAGTTTTGGACAATTTGATGTTTTCCAATTGAAACCGAATGCCTGAGAGGCATTTCAAAGATGGCTCAAAGGGACTTTAATTATAGTAAGTATTAGCAGTGAAATTGTCCAGTACATACCCTAGGCTTGAAGTCACACTCATCCAATAATAATCACCATCTTAAGGACAAAAGCCTACGTGCTGTAAACTGTAGGGAAACTATTATAAATAAACTATTTGATTATTTAAAATAAAAGACATATTAAATACAAATAAGTCAGCTTTAATTTAATTATTATCCATTTTAAAATAATTTCAAACTAAGACATTATCTGTGGTTTTATATATGAGTTTTTTTTTTATTTGTTTTAAAAAACATGACGAGATATATACAGTTGAAGTCAGAATTATTAGCCCCCCTGAATTATCAGCTCCCCCGTTTATTTTTTCCCCCAATTTCTGTTTAACGGAGAGCAGATTTCTTCAGCACATTTCTAATCATAATAGTTTTAATAACTCATCTCTAATAACCGATTTATTTTATCTTTGCCATGATGACAGTAAATAATATTTGACTATAGATATTCTTCAAGACACTTCTATACAGCTTAAAGTGACATTTAAAGGCTTAACTAGGTTAATTAGGTTAACTAGGCAGGTTAGGGTAATTAGGCAAGTTATTGTATAACGATGGTTTGTTCTGTAGACTATCGAGAAAAAAAATTAGCTTAAGGGGGCTAATAATACTGACCTTAAAATCCTTTGTAAAAAATTAAAAACTGCTTTTATTCTAGCCGAAATAAAACAAATAAGACTTTCTCCAGAAGAAAAAATATTATCAGACATACTGTGAAAATTTCCTTGCTCTGTTAATCATCATTTGGGAAATATTTAAAAAAGAAAAGAAAATTAAAGGGGGGCGAATAATTCTGACTTCAACAGTATATTTTATATATATATATATATATATGTTTTGTTTTCAAGCTGAAATCTCTGGACGTTTACAATCCCCTACTAAAAAAAAAATACTTTCTGGCACACAGTGAATCATTACATCAATAACACTAACATTTACACAAAAAAATCTGTAACAAGGCCTTCATCAATATTACTGCGTGTTGTTTTGACACACTTTCTCAAGATTTAACTTCATTCTCAATTGCTTCTCGATCTACTGCACTGATGCTGAATGAAGAACCACAATAAACAGCAAAGCGAACTCACAGCACACATAAACACGTGCATAGCATGACCACATCTTGACCTCTGACCCTGAGTCAGTGCAGTCTAACCAAAGCAAAGATGAAGCTCCTTCACTGCGAGAGAAAGGAGGACAAACGTCTCTCTGGAGCGTTTCTGTTCTGTTTTTTTATTTTCAGCTCTCCTCCAGACACAGAGACCTGACTCATGCAGCACACACACACATCTGATTCACCTGTGACTGTCTGATACACTGCTGATGACTGCAGCTCAAACACTGCCACAAAAGGAAAGGGAGCTGATAATCGTGTCATTGATTCGGTTTAATTTGGTATCACAGTGCGTCATGTTGCATTGGCGATGCATTCCCCTCACAATTTTGTCATTAAATACAAGTAGTATGAAAAAGTAACAGAGCCTTAAATGTGTGGTAATCCCAACTGAAACATGAAGAGAGGGTGGGGCACAGTGTAACTCCTCCCCTTTTCCAAAAACAGCCAATAGTTCTCGGCCTTGCCCACACTCGTCACCGCTACCAAGTCGACCAATCACAGCTCTTGCACTCACATCGTGCAACATGTAGTTGCATTATTTGAGAGGTGCGCATCAAGCTACGGAGAACGGCATGTGGTTGTGTGAAGGCAATTGCTGTAGAAGTATAAACTGGCCTTTATTCAGTAGGTATGGTGTATGCCAGAAAATTGCAAACAATAGTATTCTCACTCAAAGAAGAAAGCAATATGAGTCATTCACATATCGCATCTTAAGCGCACTCAAGTTCGTTATCTCAAATGTACACTACCTGACAAGTCTTGTCGCCTATCCAAGTTTTAGGAACAACAAATAATAACTTGACTTCTAGTTGATCATTTGGTATCAGAAGTGGCTTATATGAAAGGCAAAGGCCTCTAGATGACGCTTATTTGAACACAATAAAATATGATCATGCCTTGATTTTAAATGATTTCATTAGGACAGTAAGGTCTGACTTAGCTTAAACAAAAGTCTCATCACTGAACAGAAATAATGTCCAGTATAGAATATAAAGTCATGCTGCAGTGGAAACAGAATGAATATTGTGTCTGACTCCATCATGAGCTTGGAGGACTGCATCATACATCTCTGCAATGACTCAAATCACTTATTAATAAAGTCATCTGGAATGGCAAAGAAAGCGTTCAGGACTCCCAGAGTTCATCAAGATTCTTTGGATTCATCTTCAATGCCTCCTCCTTCATCTTATCCCAGACATGCTCAATAATGTTCATGGTTGGTGACTGGGCTGGCCAATCCTGGAGCAGCTTGACCTTCTTTGCTTTTAGGAGCTTTGATGTGGAGGCTGAAGTATGAAAAGGAGCGCTATCCTGCTGAAGAATTTGTAATGGGCAGCACAAATGTCTTGATACCTCAGGCTGTTGATGTTGCCATCCACTCTGCAGATCTCTCACACGTCCTCATTCTGAATGTAACCCCCAAACCTCTGTACAATCTGCACTTGTGTGTATTGCCTCTTCATGTTGATCTACTGAATGTCTCCTCAATTGTAAGTCTAAGGGTGCGCTTTCACCCTTGGTTCAACTGCCTGGACCGTACCAAAGTTCGATTGTCCCCCCTTGCCACCTTCTCAGTTGGTTTGTGTTCACATTGTCTTTTTTCCTTCTGAACCCCGGTACGCTTGCATCATCGAGCTGCTGCTTTGTTTACGGCGACCGTCACAAAAGCAAAGCGCCAAAATGGAAAGACTTCCGCACATCGCGGTCGATTTGCTTTTGCTCAATCTTTCTTAGTTTTGGACATACAGAAAGCGACTCGCGTCCATCTGCTGTAAAAATATTATAAACATTCAGAACATCACACAGTGTCTGCAGAAGCTGTTTTTGGAGGAGACAAGCAGACATCACTGTGTATCACTGTGTTTGCCCTGGCTCAGTCCCGCTTGTCACCGAGGTAAAATACGTGACACACTCACTCACACACACACACGAATGAACATTATGAAATAATAGTTTGTTGTACAGTTGACGGTTTACTTCCGTTATTTGGTACGATTGCATTCACATCAGAAGTGAACCGTACCAGAAATCCCATGAACCGTACCCCAGACCACCTCTTTCAGGCGGACTCGAGTACGGTTCACGGGTGTGCACCCGAGTTCAGAAGACACGATCACACTAGCTAAACCTACCGTACTAACATACCAAACGAACTCGGGTGCGGACCAAAAGTGCTAGTGAGAAAGCACCCTAAACGCTCATGTAAATGCTGCTAAATGACTAAATGTATTCAAACGCAAATAGTCATTTCACAATATGACTTTCATAGTTGTTAATTATTGTGAAATCATTTTGACTTTAACTGTTAATGCCTCACTAGTGCTTCAAATCAGCATCTGCATGAAGGAAAGCATTTAACGACTTATTTCGAACATTACTGCTGGACGGACGATGTATGAAGCGTCTGTTTAAAGACAGTGATGTAAACAGATGTGCTCCATCAGTGTTGTTTTGGCTTTGTTTCTGAATGTGAATGAGGAATCTGCTTGTTCTCCACCCTATGCGTCATTCCAGCTCTGATTATTGCAGTTATTGAAGCCGCAGATGTGTGTGTGTGTGTGGACGCAGAGCCAGAGACTCGGTCATGCAGAGAAAACGACACAAACCCACCCTGACCAAACCCTCACCACCATCATCATCATCTTCATCAGAGAGAGAGTGAATTGAATTGATAGAGAGAAAAACAGAACGTACTGCGGATCTGACGCTTGATCTCCTTGGTCGGGTCCAGCCAGCACTGCAACACAAACACACACAGAGTCTGTAACGCAGCTGCACTGAACAAAACAAACCATATCCAGTGATCAGCCTTACACTATACTATATACACCGCTTTACTTTTGAACATTTTTTATGAGATCATATTATACATCACATATTATATTATATTATATTATATATTAACTTCAAGTCATTTTTCTGAACGTTTTGAATGACTATTTAAATGTATGGATATTTGTATTTATATATATATATATATATATATATATATATATATATATATGAATGTATTTTCTGCAATAATTCAATCACTGTACTGCTATTCAGAAAAGTAAATAAATGTAAGTTAAGTTTAATTTAGCTAAGTTTCGTTAAGTTGCTTTAAGTTAAGGTGCGTTAAGTTGCGTTAAGCTGCGTTAAGTTAAGATGCGTTAAGTTGCTTTAGGTTAAGATGCGATAAGTTAAGTTGCGTTAAGTTGCATTAAGTTGCATTAAGTTGTTAAGTTGCGTAAAGTTGCGTTAAGTTAAGATGCGTTAAGTTGCTTTAGGTTAAGATGCGATAAGTTAAGTTGCGTTAAGTTGCATTAAGTTGCGTTAAGTTGTTAAGTTGCGTAAAGTTGCGTTAAGTTAAGATGCGTTAAGTTGCTTTAGGTTAAGATGCGATAAGTTAAGTTGCGTTAAGTTGCATTAAGTTGCGTTAAGTTGTTAAGTTGCGTAAAGTTGCGTTAAGTTAAGATGCGTTAAGTTAAGCTGCGTAAAGTTAAGCTGCGTTAAGTTAAGCTGCGTTAAGTTAAGCTGCGTTAAGTTAAGTTGCGTTAAGTTAAGTTGCGTTAAGTTAAGTTTCGTTAAGTTGCTTTAAGATAGGATGCGTTAAGTTGCATTAAGTTGCGTTGAGTTTCGTTAAGTTGCTTTAAGTTAAGATGCGTTAAGTTGCGTTAAGCTGCGTTAAGTTAAGATGCGTTAAGTTGCTTTAGGTTAAGATGCGATAAGTTAAGTTGCGTTAAGTTGCATTAAGTTGCGTTAAGTTGTTAAGTTGCGTAAAGTTGCGTTAAGTTAAGATGCGTTAAGTTAAGCTGCGTAAAGTTAAGCTGCGTAAAGTTAAGCTGCGTTAAGTTAAGCTGCGTTAAGTTAAGTTGCGTTAAGTTAAGTTGCGTTAAGTTAAGTTTCGTTAAGTTGCTTTAAGATAGGATGCGTTAAGTTGCATTAAGTTGCGTTGAGTTGCGTTGAGTTAAGATACGTTAAGTTAAGATGCGTTAAGTGAAGATGCGTTAAGTGAAGATGCGTTAAGTGAAGATGCGTTAAGTGAAGATGCGTTAAGTGAAGATGCGTTAAGTGAAGATGCGTTAAGTGAAGATGCGTTAAGTGAAGATGCGTTAAGTTAAGATGCGTTAAGTTAAGATGCGTTAAGTTAAGTTGCATTAAGTTAAGTTGCATTAAGTTAAGTTGCGTTAAGTTAAGTTGCGTTAAGTTGCTTTAAGTTAGGATGCGTTAAGTTGCGTTAAGTTGCATTAAGTTGCGTTAAGTTAAGATGCGTTAAGTTAAGTAGCATTAAGTTAAGTTGCGTTAAGTTGGTTTAGGTTAAGGTGCGTTAAGATAAGTTGCCTTAAGTTGCATTAAGTTGCGTTAGGTTGCGTTAAGTTAAGATGCGTTAAGTTAAGTTGCATTAAGTTAAGTTTCACTAAGTTGCTTTAAGTTGCGTTAAGTTGCGTTAAGTTGCGTTAAGTTGCGTTAAGTTGCGTTAAGTTGCGTTAAGTTGCATTAAGTTGCATTAAGTTGCGTTAAGTTGCGTTAAGTTGCATTAAGTTAAGATGCGTTAAGTTGCGTTAAGTTACGTTGCGTCAAGTTGCATTGTTACGTGATTATTTAATTTTTTTGATATTTGTATATGTATATATATATATATATGTATATATATATATATATATATATATATATATATATATATATATATATATATATGTATATATATATATATATATATATATATATATATATATATATATATATATATATATATATATATATATATATATATATATACACATACACATATATATACATATATATATATATGAGTTTATTTTTTGCAATAATTCAATCACAGTACTGCTATTCAGAAAAGTAAATAAATCTAAGTTGTTTAAGTTTAGCTAAGTTGCTTTAAGTTAAGTTGCGTTAAGTTACTTTACATTATGTTAAGTTATGATAAGTTAAGTTACATTACGTCAGGTTATGTTAAGTTACATTATATTCATTTATTAACTTAAGTTATTTTGTTGAATATGTTTTGAATGATTGTTTTAATTTTTGGGTATTTGTATTTATATATATATATATATATATATATATATATATATATGAATGTATTTTCTTCATTAATTCAATCACAGTACTGCTATACAGAAAAGTAAATAAATCTATATTATATTATGTTTTTTATGTTATATTATAATAATTTACTTGAAATATTTTTGTTGACTATGTTTTTAACTATTATTTAAAAATTTTCAGGTATGAAATTTGTATTTCAACTTTAAATGTATTTTCTGTAAATAAACTATATGTTTTATGACGTTATATGACATTATAGTTTATATTATTAAGTATTTTTGCACTGCACTGTACACGTGTTGCTCAGTATGGCAAATCGGTTTACACTCTTTAACTTTAATTTTACAATTTTTGTAACAATATTATGCTTTCACCATTTAGATTAGTTACATACATTTTTTGCTTAGTTTTACGAAAAAGCTGCTCTCCAAGTTAACACAAGCTTTCAAATGTGTTGAAATTTAAACTGTAAAACTTGCATAATTTTATTTGTTTGTTGTTGTTTTTTAACTAATTTGATGACCACCATTTTTGTGGTAATATATTTGTATAAAATAATGAAACAAAAATTCTCCCAATAAAAAAAACCTTTTATCATTTATTAGACACGAATTATGAAGATGATGAAGATGCCAGTCTGTAACTCACCCTCTGCTCAGCGTTGTCTTTAAAGCTCAGTGCGAAGTAATCCTTCTCCACCAGATTCAGGTGCTCACACACTTCAAAAAACAGGTACTGGCCTTTCGCCCGTTTCTGGAGACACACAGAAGACAGATATTCACACGCTGACTTACAAAACACATACACCAGCAGCACAAATCTACTGACAAATACTCGGACATTAAGTAGGAACAACGTATCGATTATTTTTACTTATATTAATATAGTATTATGACTCTTCTAAAGCATAGAAACACCATAATATGTTTGCAGATATTTCAGAAACATGCTCAGTGAACATTCTTGTTTATCTGAAAAACAATGCTGAAGTCAGATATTCTGCTATGAAAATGTGTGTTACGTGCCGGAATGCCAGCCTTTGTATTGGTCTCTATAACCAGCCCACTACCACTTTAGCCAATTATATCACATTGCTAGTTTTGTGGTGAACAATTCATCTGTGAATGCCATTAAGAAACAAACAATAGTTTGCCCTTGTCATCTAAAATTAAATCCTAAAATTGCACTTCCTGTTTGTTTTCAGTTAAATTCTCAGATTAGGTCTGTCTGAGGTAATGGGCGGGGCTAACACACTTAACCACGCCCCCTCCAGCTGTCAGTTTTGACAACAAACAGAAATGGTGAGCAGGAGGAGTCTGTTAGGTTGTAATAACTCGCTTATTAAAATGATTATGTATGTATGAACGCAGATGAAAACAGTTCATTAAAATACTTACCTAAAGCTTACATTTACATAAGACGTGATAACTGTGAAACCATGATTATTCCTTCAGACTACATAATCGAACAATTGTTGCATCCCTAATTGTTATGCAGTTCAAAACATGCCACCTTTTCTTCCATTTTTCAGCCAGTTTCTTTATGAGCAAAAACTTTTGTAAGTCTATAAAAGCTGTTTGGCACTTGTTATTTTGCCAGATTTAAACAATTATAAACAACATAAAACAAACATTTTGACGTTCTGATAGTAGTAATGGGCGATATAAACGATATGCGATATAAACAATACAAAATCTCTACGATAGAGATTCTAATTCTATTGCACTATTGCGATAATGCATGTTTGATGACGCAATCTACCCGCGAAATTAAGAGCAACGAGCTGCAGCCGGCTGCAACGCATCATCTTGAATAAACAACAGTGCGACCATTTCGCTCGCATTTGCGACAAAAAATAATAAGCTCGATTGATAACTTAATTCACTCGGCCACGGTAAAACAACATGCTCTTCACACTAACTTATGGTGTATTACGTTGAAAATCTATTGTGACTGTAGCACACGCTGAGCTCTCAACAACAGCACTAAGCAACGCATGGCACCGAAAGGCGACGTGTCGCACAAATTGCGAGCCTCATGCATGGCATATCGAGGCTTGTCACACAGATTCCCACACAGCGCTTCCCACACAGATTTTACCTGGGTGGCCGATATATTATTGGGGCGGCCCGGTTCTGTGTTCGCGAGAAACTGAGAACACTCTGCCACAGACTCGCATGCTCTGCATGCAGACCCACAGAGACGTGCTGGATACAGAAGAGCGCGAAGACTAAATAGACTGATCCAGCTTACTATTTGGGGTGACAATACATTTTCCCCGGACATGTCCAAGAATCTGCTTTCGCTTTCGATATTAATTGTATTCATTTTTGCATTACTTTATAAGCAAACTTTGTCTGGTGCGTCTCAATCTCTCAGCAGCACCAACACTACAGCAGACAGAGAGAGAGAGGGAGAGAGAAAGAGCAGATCAAGACACCAGTTTTAATTTCATTAGGAGAACAAAATGTTTAAAATCAAATGTGTTACCTTAGGCTGCAGGTTAGAAATATGTTTTTATTTAAAGTATCTGCAATACACAATTTTATTTGACTAATTTAATACTGGAAGTTTTTTCAGTACAGTGTAAGTTCCTTAAATAAACACCAGTTTTTTTGTTCTCTGCAACTTGGCATTTAGGAACCAAGGACTTAAAAGAAAAGTCTTTCTTTCTAAAAGGCACTACATTTAGTTTATTTATCTGCAACATTGTGTTGTTTAATTACAGTTTTGCTTTTGCACAATAAATGTTCTCAAAATGACATGCAACGTTTCTTTATTTCTTAAAAAAAATAGCAGTTTGGCTTTCCTAAGGGTCTCTGTAACCTGTTCTGAAATGGTTCTATTATAATTTATATATCGCAATATATATCGTTATCGCAAGAGGCTGCAATGTATATCGCAATATGGATTTTAGGCCATATCGCCCATCCCTATCTGATAGCAATTCCTACGTAAAAAAAAAAAAAAATCACTTCCTGCCCTCCATTAGAATTTCGCGTGTCAATGACGTCATGAGAAAGCAAACTATACGGGTAAAAAAGCGTTTGCAGCTTCCGGTTCATGTGGACTTTCAACTAAAGTTTTAAAAATGCTTCAATATAAAGTGGAGTTTGAGAGAATATCAGAGGTCGTCCATCTAAAAACAATGATTCTGTCATCATTTCTTCGCCCTCATGTCGTTCCAAGCCTGCATGACTGACTTTCTTCCATGCAAACATAAAAGATCACATTTGGAAAATGTCTCAACGTCCACTTCTGTCCATAAAACCCAAAAGAAAGAAAAAGCCAGTGGGCTCCAAAACAACAGTCAGTGGGAGAAAGACGAGTGGAACAATGCGATGGTCATTTTTGGGGTGATATTTGAACTCTTTGTGTAAATGGCAGTGGAGTGAGTGTGAATGGAGCCTTAGAGTCGGCATGAAGCAACACACACACACACACTTATGTCATAATAGACCTATTTGAATCGTCCCATGCGTTCTGGACACTGGCAGATGCTGGTCTCGCTAGTGTGTGTGTTTGACTCTTGAGGAATGAGAGGCCTGTTTCCTCTACAGACATCAGGATCTTTCAGCATTAGTCACTGAGGAGGATCTGAGGACAATAAACATCTCTCAGCTCATGATGCACTCACACACGCCTAACAAATAAAACCTCAAAATGATTTCTGCAGGAATATACTATCAGCAGGCTCATCTAAGCTATAGCTTCATTTCCTTTCAAAGATGCGAATCAGATTTATGTGCAAAACTGAAGTATCGCATAAAAAATTAGAAATAAAGCAGCGTTTTCATCAAATGGAAAACAAAAGATTATAAAATGCACACTTCCTGACAAACTGGAGCAAATGTCAGTCAGAAATGTAGTTTAGTGTGTTTGGAGAAGCCACCGTGGTGTTTTTACTTCTCTAATAAAGGAGTTATGCCTCAAAAACGAAACGCAATGAACACAATGCAGTGCTTTTGGAGGCGTGAGATGCTCTTTGGGAGCGCAGACAGATGTAATGTAATGTGTATTTATATAGCGCATTTATTGTGTATGGCCATACACCCAAAGCACTTCACAATCATGAGGGGGGGGGCTCTCCACTCCACCACCAGTGTGTAGCATCCACTTGGATGATGCGACGGCAGCCACAGAACAACGGCGCCAGTGCGCTCACCACACACCAGCTATTGGTGGAGTGAAGAGACAGTGATAGAGCCAATTCGGTGGATGGGGATGATTAGGAGGCCATGATGGGTAAGTGCCGATTGAGGGGCTTTGGCCAGGACACCGGGTTTACACCCCTACTCTTTACGAGAAGTGCCATGGGATTTTTAATGACCACAGAGAGTCAGGACCTCGGTTTAACGTCTCATCCGAAAGACAGTTCTGGAGAGAATAATAATAGAAGAATAATAATACTGAAGCACTGTGATGACGGACTGACGGCTGAGGCCTTTTAGAAATCAGTAAAACAACATTTCAGATGTTTTACAGTGTGCTGGAAACATCTGCTGCAGACTCCATTAACTCTGCAGTGCATCTAAATGTCTCTGGTTGTTGTGTTCAGAGCCGTTGTGTCATCATCATGGCAACACGCCTCCACCCTCTGTCCCATGAGCACCTGAAGTCTAGAAGGGATACAGCTGCAGACACTAATGTCTAATATAAATATTTCTCGTTATAATTACTGCTTTTACATTACTGTGGGGGTTGGGTTTAGGGTCGTGGTAGACGTTAATAAACTACAATTAAACAGGTAATTTAATGAACAATATACAATCATTGGACACTTTATTAGGTACACCTGTCCAACTGCTCATTAACGCAAATTTCTAATCAGCCAATCACATGGCAGCAACTCAATGCATGTAGGCATGTAGACATGGTCAAGACGATCTGCTGCAGTTCAAAGCGAGCATCAGAATGGGGAAGAAAGGGGATTTAAGTGACTTTGAACATGGCATGGTTGTTGGTGCCAGACGAGCTGGTCTGACTATTTCAGAAACTGCTGATCTACTGGGATTTTCACGCACAACCATCTCTAGGGTTTACAGAGAATGGTCCGACAAAGAGGAAATATCCAGTGAGCGGCAGTTCTGTGGGCGCAAATGCCTTGTTGATGCCAGAGGTCAGAGGAGAATGGCCAGACTGGTTCCAGCTGATAGAAAAGCAACAGTAACTCAAATAAGCACTCGCTACAACCGAGGTCTGCAGAAGAGCATCTCTGAACACACAACACGTCCAACCTTGAGGCAGATGGGCTACAGCAGCAGAAGACCACACCGGGTGCCACTCCTGTCAGCTAAGAACAGGAAACTGAGGCTACAATTCACACAGGCTCACCAAAACTGGACAATAGAAGATTGGAGAAACGTTGCCTGGTCTGATGAGTCTCCATTTCTGCTGCAACATTTGGATGATCAGGTCAGAATATGGCATCAACAACATGAAAGCATGGATGCATCCTGCCTTGTATCAACGGTTCAGGCTGGTGGTGGTGGTGTAATGGTGTGGGGGATATTTTCTTGGCACACTTTGGGCCCAATAATACCAATTAAGCATTGTGTCAACGCCACAGCCTACCTGAGTATTGTTGCTGACCATGTCCATCCCTTTATGACCACAGTGTACTCATCTTCTGATGGCTACTTCCAGCAGGATAACACACCATGTCGTAAAGCGTGAATCATCTCAGACTGGTTTCTTGAACATGACAATGAGTTCACTGTACTCAAATGGCCTCCAAAGTCACCAGAGCTCAATCCAATAGAGCACCTATGGGATGTGGTGGAACGGGAGATTGGCATCATGGATGTGCAGCCGACAAATCTGCAGCAACTGCGTGATGCTATCATGTCAATATGGAGCAAAATCTCTGAGGAATATTTCCAGTACCTTGTTGAATCTCTGCCACGAAGGATTAAGGCAGTTCTGAAGACAAAAGGGGTCCAACACGGTACTAGTAAGGTGTACCTAATAAAGTGGCCAGTGAGTTTAAGTAATTCTTGTTATAATTACAGTTTTTACATTAGTGTGAGGGTTGGGGTACACATTAATAAAACACAATTTAATGGATAATTGATTGAATAATACATGTAATTCTCATCATAATTACTGTTATTACAGGGTTTGGGTTAATAAAATACAATTAAATGGGCAATTTAATAAATAATATAAATAATTCTCGTTATAATTAACATTTGTACATTACTGTGAGGGTTAGGGTTGGGACCGGCATTAATAAAATACAATTTAATGGCTAATTTAAAACAAAATATAAATAATTCTCGTTAACGTCTGGCCGTAGCTGTATCCCTTCTGAAGCTGTGCTCTCCATCAATGTTGTGCTGTAACGCTCGCGTTTGTTTACACTCGCCGCTCTACTAATGCATGTTTCACTAATGCAGCGCTTTCACTGTTGACCCTGTGAAATGCAGATCCATTAGCGGCGTCGCTGGAGTTTACCGAGCGCAACGTCTGATCACTCATCGCTAAATCTGCTGTTAGTGAACGCGTGGATTAGTTTGTGTAATTGCATCCATAACAGCAGCTTATGGTGTTTAGTGTGTCATGTCATAACCAGACACCGTGAGAGCTGAAACGAGTGTGTGTGTGTCTTGGTCATTTACACTGACACCTGCAGCATCAGCACAGATGGAGCTCTTAGGGCTCATTCACACCAAATGCATACTACAACGTAACAACGCAATACGCAACTCTCAGGAATGGGCTTAAAAGAAGAAGCATAGCACGAGGTCCATGTGACATGTTGAATGTGATGTACTGTATTAATGACAATAACAGTCCTATTAGAAATAGGAAAACAATCTGTTATGATACAGCACTTAAAGTTACATCAGGATATCTGGACAAAGCCACAATGAGCACTAAATGAATGAACAGTAAATAAAACAGTTGTCATGTCTACTTTCTATTATAAACAGAAGCTCGAACGATTGTCCCACTTCCGAACTCTCCTGATTGGTCCACTGCTTTTGGAGCTGACAGTGATGAGCTGCGCTGCGTGTAAAACTGAGGATCTTTGAACTTGACACGCAGTCTTAAAAAACTTGCCGTTCACATGCACAACACTTCAAAAGACACGTTTACATTGAAAAACAATAGGAAGGTAGCGCATTGGAAAGGAAAAACGCATTGTGTGTGAAAGGCCCCATTAGCTGTTCATATTCAGAGATATTTAGTGTGATTCAAGCAGAAGAAAATAAGGAAAACAAATCCTTGTTTTTGTAAAATACACAATGTTTTGGCCACAGGGACAATGGCAGCATCAGCATAGATGGAGCTAATTTGTCTTTGCTTTTAAAAACGTGAGACACGGCGCTCAGTAATAGGTTTAAAAGAAGCGCAGCATAGCACAAGGTCCACGTGACGTGATATTATGAATGTGATGTAATAACGACAATAATAAACCAATTAGAATTAGGAAAACAATCTGTTATGATAAAGCATTTTAAGCTACATCAGGATATCTGGACAAAGGCACAATGGGTCATGATATAACTGAGGAGATACAGCATCTGGCCACTTGGTGCACCGACAATAATCTGCTCCTTAACACCGACAAGACCAAGGAGCTCATTGTGGACTTCAGGAAGGGACGAACAGGCTCACATGATCCCATCCACATCAATGGGATGGCCGTCAAGCCTGTCTCATCCTTCAAGTTCCTGGGGACCCACATCTCAAAGGACCTTTCCTGCCCCACCAACATCGCCAGCCGGGTCAAGAAGGCTCACCAGCGCCTATTTTTCTTAAGGCAGCTTAAGGCGTCTTGGTGAACTTCTACCGCTGCACAATAGAAAGCATCCTGACGAACTGTGTCACAGTCTGGTATGGAAGCTGCTCTGTTGCTGAGCGTAAGGCACTGCAGCGGGTGGTGAAAACTGCCCAACGCATCACAGGGACCACACTGCCAACCATAGAGGACATCCAGAGGAAACACTGTCTGCGCCGAGCACGCAGTATTCTTAAGGATTCCTCTCACCCTGCTCACAGACTGTTTTTTCTCCTGCCTTCCGGCAGGCGCTTCAGGCTCCCCAGTGACTAAGGAACCAGTAGACTAAGGAACAGCTTCTTCCCCAGAGCTGTCTCCCTTTTGAACTCTGCCCCCCCCTGACTCTTTGCCCCCCTGATACACCCCCACTCTCCTCATACCTTATACTCCTCATAATCACTGCACCATTTAACATTTGCACATTTAAAATTTGCACATATTCATTGCACTACATTGCACAGATTTATTTATTTGAACTGTACACACCCACTGTACATATACATTTGTAATTATCTTTATCTATCTGCACACTTCTGATTATTAATAGCAACCTGTACATATATCCATCTATTGTAAATCTCTGTTCATAGCTAACACAACCTGTATATAATGTTCACAGTACATCCATCTGTAAATATCACCATAGTTTTTCTATAACTGCACTTTATAACTTATACCAGTATCCTGCACTTGCTGCTATTGCACTCCTGGTTAGACCTAAACTGCATTTCGTTTCCTTGTACTTGTACATGTGTAATGACAATAAAGTTGAATCTAATCTAATCTAATAACGGTAAATAAAACAGTTGTCATGCCAACTTTCCACTATAAACAGAAGCTCACAACAATTGTCTCACTTTCACATGAATTCTATTGATTGGTCCACTGCTTTTGGAGCTGACAGTGATGAGCTGCGCTGCTTGCAAAACTTGCGAAACTTAACACGGCATCTAAAAAAACATGGCGCCCATGTGCACAGCGCTTCAAAAGACACAGGACATGGATGTAACTGTACGTTCACACCAAAGGCGGCAAGAGCGTCAAAGTTCGCTCTGGCCATCCTGGCAACTGCCAATGAGAGCGTCAAAATTTGCTACATTGATCTTGTATTTAAAGCAGCAAATCACTTACACTCCTGCATTAAAACATGCTTTCTAGTGTGTTATATCAAACTCATTAAACTATGGAAGATCAAGTTGTTGCTCCCCCTATCCAATGTGTGTCTATATGTCTGAAATACGCTGAAGCAGCAATCCTGTCATTATAGTAAGCATGAGATTCCCTCTTTTTTTAAGAGAAAATACATAACATTAATGCATAATCAGTAACTCGCCAGTAACTTTCTTTTTAATGTATATCCTTGTAAGAAAACATCCTGAATATCTTTAAATCCGGCGACTGCAATAATCAAACCCTAATGTGGTAGGAACCAAAATTCACAGGACCGTGTTCTCTGGACTCCTCTTAAGTGCTGGACTTCTACATTCCGATTGGTTGCTGCTGAACCGCGTCATAGATCTTTATCATAAAGTTGACTTGATTTTAACTCTGCTCAACGCCCACACCGGTGAAGACGCGCTGCGCCGCTTATCGCTGCCAGCTCCCATTGAAAATGAACGACTGCCAGCTACCTTGACACTCTCGCTGCTTTCAGTGTGAATGCACAGTGAAACACTTCAGTCAAGCGCGCGTTTACATTGAAAACCAATAGAAAAGTAGAGCGTTGGCAAGGAAAAACGCATTCTGTGTTAGAACGTTTAGAATCAGTGAGATGTGATCTCAACCACTCCAAGCTTTCTAAAATACAGATTTCAACTAGTGTTATAATATATTAACATTTGAACAATATATTGGTAGACTAGTGCTTTCATTGTTTATCGGCACAAGAGAACAAGTCGGGCATCACGGTGGCGCAGTGGGTAGCACAATCGCCCCACAGCAAGAAGGTTGCTGGTTTGAGTCCCGGCTGGTTCAGTTGGCATTTCTGTGTGGAGTTTGCATGTTCTCCCCGTCTGTTTCCTCCGGGTGCTCCGGTTTCCCCCACAGTCCAAACACATGTGGTGCAGGTGAATTGGGTAGGCTAAATTGTCTGTAGCATGTGTGTGTAAATGAGTGCGTATGGATGTTTCCCAGTGATGAGTTGCAGCTGGAAGGGCATCCGCTGCGTAAAACATATGCTGGATAAGTTGGCGGATCATTCCGCTGTGGCGACCCCAGATTAATAAAGGAACTAAGATGAAAAGAAAATGAATGAATGAATGAATGAATGAATGAATGAATGAGAAGAAGTCGGAGACACTGATCGTCATCGCCGCAGTAGTGGAATGTTTGTCGTGCGATATATTGTCACAGAAATTGTTGCGTCAGCAATATTATTGTCATTTTGAGATCATTTTATGCCACTGAACAGCAACTAGTGGGAAGTCGGGGCTAAAGATTGTAAGGCCCCATCTGATCAAATTTAGATAAACAACCGATGCATCAAATAAATGTCATTTATCAGGATGCAAATATCGCACACACTATCATCGCGAGTATATATTGTGCATCCCTAACTATAACTCTCTGTAGAAGGATTTGATGCAGTGATGCCTTCATCTGTCCTGCAGTGAACTCGACTGGTCAGCTCTACACACACACACACAACTCAAATACCGCTTGGTTATTATTCTAGGTTAACAGCAGATTGAGTGGTGATGTAAAGACGTCGATGATTGCATTTGCATGTCCTGACTGATGTACTGTTACCACACAGACCAGTCAATATCAATACATGCATGCATGTGTGTGTGTATAATAAATATACAGAGTACACACACTTAAATTAAGTCAAAACAAAAGTTTAATTTGCGATTAATCGAGATACATTTTTGCCCAGCATTAAAAATATACAGTTGAGGTCAGATTTCTTTTATCTTTGTCATGATGACAGCACAGAATATTTTACTAGATATCTACAAGACACTAGTATTCAGCTTAAAGTGAGATTTAAAGGCTTAACTAGGTTAATTAGGGTAAAGTTAGGGTAATTAGGCAAGTCAGTGTATAACAGTGGTTTGTTCGGTAGAAAATTAAAACAAATATTGCATAAGGGGGCTAATAATATTGAGCTTATGATATGTTTAAAAAATTAAAAACTGCTTTTATTCTAGCCGAAATAAAACAAACAAGACTTTCTCCAGAAGAAAAAATATTATAGGAAATACTGTGAAAAATTCTATAATTAGTTTAAAATCACTTGAGAATCATTTGAAAAACTAAATATTTCACAGAAGGGCTAATAATGTGTCCCTCAACTTTGTCAATATATAACTTCAATATATAATAACTATATAATAATATATAATAACTTCTACACTACCTGACCAAAGTCTTGTCGTGGATACCAATCGCAAGAGCAACAAATAATAACTTGACTTCTAGTTGATCATTTGGAAAAGTGGCAGAAGGTGTATTTTCCCCATTAATCATCTGTTGATCTGCATCCCAATCATCACTAATACTGCAGAAGACCTACTGGAACCAGCATGGAGCCAAGATTCTCACAGAAATCAGTCAAGTTTGGTGAAGGAAAAATCATGGTTTGGGGTTACATTCAGTATGGGGCGTGCGAGAGATCTGCAGAGTGGATGATCAACATCAACAGCCTGAGGTATCAAGACATTTGTGCTGCCCATTACATTACAAACCACAGGAGAGGGACAATTCTTCAGCAGGATAGCGCTCCTCATACTTCAGCCTCCACATCAAAGCTCCTGAAAGCAAAGAAGGTCAGGGTTCTCCAGGATTGGCCAGCCCAGTCACCAGACATGAACATTATTGAGCATCTGGGGTAATATGAAGGAGGAGGCACTGAAGATGAATCCAAAGGATCTTGATGAACTCTGGGAGTCCTGCAAGAACGCTTTCTTTGCCATTCCAGATGACTTTATTAATCAGTGATTTGAGTCAGAGATGTATGATGCAGTCCTCCAAGCTCATGATGGAGTCAGACACAATATTCATTCTGTTTCCACTGCAGCATGACTTTATATTCTATACTGGACATTATTTCTGTTCAGTGATGAGACTTTTGTCTAAGCAAAGTCAGACCTTACTGTCCTAATGAAATCATTCAAAATCAAGCCATGATCATATTTTATTGTGCTCAAATCAGCGTCATCTAGAGGCCTTTGCCTTTCATATAAGCCACTTCTGATACCAAATGATCAACTAGAAGTCAACTTATTATTTGTTGTACCTAAAACTAGGATAGGCTTTTGTCAGGTAGTGTACATATATAATATTACACGAAAGTTTTTTGACTTGAAGCGTGTGTAATAGACATTTCAAAATCCTGTCATAATCCATAAATAGCACAATGCGTGGGAACCCTGGAGTGGTTTCGGTTCAGATGAATGAAGCGGATGACTACTATGAGCAAAAGAGAGAATAAGTGTAGAGAAAAACCAGGACCGAATGAAAGACAGAAACTGAGAGATACAAACGGATCAGAGAAAGACTGACAGCGATTAAAGACTAGAAGCTGAATGGAGAAGGAGAGGATGTTTGAGGAGGCTTTATTGCAGGATCAGAAGTGCTACAGGAGAACCACAGAGAGTCATTGTGAACCAACGTCCTGTGGCATTAGCGTCAAACACACCCTCAGGCCTCATGTTTCCATCTCACACACACACACACACACACACACACACACACACACACACACACACACACACACACACACACACACACACACACACACACGGTTCTCAATCGCCTGTTATTCAACCATTTCATAACCTCCGGATTTTGGTTTCAAGAAAACACACAGCGACTGGATCTCTGCACTTACAGCATTAAAAACATAAGCGTCCGGCTGTTATATAGGTCACTGCGCTCTGATTGGCCGAGAGAGTCCGCGCGCTGTGATTGGCTGCAACGTGATTCGCTGGGTGTTCATAAAGCATCTACTGGAGATCAAAATCAATCCTGCCATCAGCACAGAAACACACAACTATCATAAAACCACATCACTGTGTGAGATTAATGTGAACGCGTATGTGACATCATACAGTTACAATCTGAATTATTAGCCCTCCTGAATTATTAGCCCCACTGTGTCTTTTTCCCCCAATTTCTGTTTAAGGGAAAGAATCATTTATTAATTTGTAATAACTGATTTCTTTTATATTTGACAGCACAAAATATTTGACTAGATATTCTTCAAGACACTAGTGTTCAGCTTAAAGTGACATTTAAAGGCTTAACTAGGTTAATTAGAGTAAAGTTAGGGTAATTAGGCAAGTCAGTGTATAACAGTGGTTTGTTCTGTAGACAATCAAAAATAAAGGGGCTTATGGCGAGGGTTTTCTGATGGATGTCCTCCCCAGGATGGAGTTAAGTATAATTTCTCATGTCTTTATGATTATTATTAAAGATAAATGCTTAAATTCCTAGATCAGGGATGTCAAACTCAATTCCTGGAGGGCCACAGCACTGCACCGTTTAGTTCCAACCCTGCTTCAACACACTTACTGGTAAGTTTCAAAACGAGCCTGAAGGACTCAATTAGTTTGTTCAGGTGTTTTAATTAGGGTTGGAACTAAACTAAGCAGGGCTGCGGCCCTCCAGGAATTGAGTTTGACATCCCTGGCCTAGATTATATAATGACCTCAGTGTCATCCCTCTTCATGGTAAATTAGAATAATATGTGTGTGGTTGCTTTTGTCTGTATGTGTGTTAATTCTATTTGAGTAAATCATTTTGTATGGAAGATATACACTCACCGGCCACTTTATTAGGTACACCAGTCCAAACTGCTCGTTAACGCAAATGTCTAATCAGTCAATCATATGGCAGCAACTCAATGCATTTAGGCATGTAGACACGGTCAAGACGATCTGCTGCAGCAGGTGGATGGGCTACAGCTGCTAGAAGACCACACCGGGTGCCACTCCTGTCAGCTAAGAACAGGAAACTGAGGCTACAATTCACACAGGCTCACCAAAACTGGACAAGAGAAGATTGGAGAAACGTTGCCTGGTCTGATGAGTCTCCATTTCTGCTGCCACATTCAGATGGTCGGGTCAGAATTTGGCCTCAACAACATAAAAGCATGGATCAACGGTTCAGGCTGCTGCTGGTGGTGGTGTAATGGTGTGGGGGATATTTTCTTGGCACACTTTGGGCTCATTAATACCAATTGAGCATCGTGTCAACGCCACAGCCTACCTGAGTATTGTTGCTGACCATGTCCATCCCTTTATGACCACAGTGTACTCATCTTCTGATGACTATTTCCAGAAGGATATTGTCATGTCATAAAGCGTGAATCATCTCAGACTGGTTTCTTGAACATG